>OX451409.1:7351456-7850199 GCA_949629135.1 Eremobia ochroleuca | reverse complement strand
GCTTGTGCCTTATAAATAGAACCTGACTGCTTATCACTCTCCCTGCCGATAATATATAAGACTTTTTAAGTTCAGGAGGCCTTGGGATACGCCGGCAGTTCCCAAATTTTCTGCTTTCGGACGCCAAGAGTTAAAAGTCAAAATTATTACAAGATGCAGTGGGATCCACTGGCGGATCCAAAAAAAAATATTTTACGACGCCGTGGCATTCTCCCTGGCCTCCCAAATTCAAATAGTTTTTACTACTACTGGCGTACTGTTATTGAAAATGTGACAAATGTTTGGGGGTCGCCGGCGGATCCCATGGCAGGGAGAGTGTTATAGTATGCGCATTTATTATTATCACTTGAATAAGTTTTTTTTACTAATATAAGCATCCCTCAAGTCCTACGAAAATAGCTTTAACAAATACTGCACGAAAAATCAACAATCTAAAAGTGAATAAAAACAAAAACAACCGACGCTAAATACCTGACTCGATACAACAATTGTACAGAAATAGTCATAAAACGAAACTGCATAATAAATTCAACTATCTGCAGGTTTCCAACTCACAGATTAACTCTTTCAAAATGACAAAAAAATATATCAAAGAAAAAAAAAATCTTAAACAATTTTTCTTTTACAGGTTCCCCGACACACCTGAACAAGAGTCTCGGTAATACACCATAGCACATCACATGTAAGTAATACTCAGCGCGTTGTGTGTACGTCCGTGCCTACCCCGCTGCTATCCGTCGTGAATGTTGCTCCACAAGCCATGCACGACCAATGTGTACCAGGATAGGCCAGTGACCAGTTCGAAAGCCTCCTATGATTATATGAGCCTTTCTGGACCTGCCAATTACGATAAAACTGCTTAATATAGCAGATATCTCATAGATAAGGCTGTTTGAATGCTACTGAAATGTCGGGATAGGCCAGTGAATAGTTTGAGAGTCTCATTTTTATTTGAGTCTTTCTAGACCTGTCTCTCCTTGTAATAAAGTCTATTATGGAAAAATCTATGTTTTAGCATTGATAAGGCTGTTCAGTAATAAGGCCATCTTATGTCGAAGAAAACATTCATTTTCGAAGGGAATTTGGTGGTTTGTCGATTGAGACGTCGCATTTTCATTTAAGCCGTTCTAGATCAGAACATCTTACAATATATTGTTATAGAAATAAACAATTTGTCTATCAGACCTTTTTAGATAAATCTATGTATCAATAGATCGGTATATGTCAACAAAACGTTAGTTTTTGCAAAGATTTAAATCGTTAGACTCGCCCTATCGCGTCAAAAGATTGTAGAGTTTCTTTTTCCTTCTGACACACAGTGACGCAGTGACTTAACTTGATTGTCATGAAAACGCTGACTCTTTTCAGTATGGACACTTTTGCGTGACTAAGTACGGTAAGGGCAAATCTAGCGATTTAAATCTTAGAGTTTTTCTGATGCGTGGTAAATCAGATCACAGTTTAAGTAGATATTTCTAGAACAATGTGAACGTTTTTAATATATGTTACTCAAACAATAATAAGTGTATTTGTTGTGAATGTCTCGTAAATTGTTAATGTAACTTTATAGTACACATGTTTTCATGTACTGAACAAACAAGCGACTTGTATTAGTCTATGGTTTTAGTAACGAGAGTTTCAAGTGACGGCGGGTAGTGATTAAGTGATGTGTATGCGTTTGCTACTCACACATAGTTCGCATATTGTGAATGTGTGAGTGGACCCATGTCGGCTTAGAAATAAACCAGCGTTCAAGTGAGACACTAATATTTTCTTAGATCACAGTTCACAATGTTTTTGTCTTTGCCTAGTATACACAAGAAAAGTTAAAAAGTATCTTCTACCCTCCCGCCGTTGCTTAGCCCCGCTTTTTTATACACAGTACCACCAAAACAGTAATTCAATTCTAAACTAAAAACTGAAAATATACACTTAATTAAAACTAAGCAGACATTAAGAATAGCTAGAGTAGACAACTTATAATCGTATTTTAATATGTACTCAACATTGGTGCGTCAAAATTCCTATACATTATAGATGGTTTTGTATAGAATTGATTTACTGTTTACTTAGTCACAGTATCTAATAGTTTAGTTCATAGTGGGTTGTTTCGGATTGTATGCTCAAATAACAACAATAATGTAGCGAATGTCGAAGGAAATTATTACAAATTTAATGCTTTTTCTTATGAAATAAGATGTGGTTGTGTATTGAGATATTGGTCTCAGCGCATAATGTCCTGTTCTCAAAATATCCTTTTCTCCAAATGGACATTTTGAGAAAAAGGACATTTGGAGAAAAGGACATTATGTGCTGATACCGAGATATTAACGAAGGATTCAATTGCTTTTTCTAGCATTTTTTGTTTTTCTATGCCGGCCATGTTTCTCATGCCTTGCTTTAGTCAGTTTGTTATCGAGTTGAAACGTTAATGTTATCGTACAAAAATATCACATTGTCAAATATACTGGCTTAAAACATAACCCTTCTTTACAGACCGTTAAAAAAGTCCCTGTAAGATAAAAGTTTTAATTCGGTAAAATATTATTGTAGTCCAAAATTCGTACACACTACTCTTTGTTAGTAGCAAAAAAGTTAAGGTCCAGAAATGATCGCTAACGGCCGAATTCTCAAAGGCAATTTGACTTTAAGTCGCACATAAGTCTCATGTTGTTTCTGTCCCTTTTAGATGCATTGTAGCGATGACGGGAATACCACTAAAATCGCCTTAAAGTTAATTGTCATTTGAGCACATGTTTAATGAATAATGGGGCATTTACAGGGGTCGATTTTCGCCAAGCTCGCATCTAGACAATCGAATGAAATCGCAAGCTTCTTCGGAATCTTTAGGACCTATTTTCACCGAAAAACAGTAATTTCGCTTAGCTCGAAACATATTTAAAACACCGCTTCCAAGTGGGGTGAGCTGATATTATTCAGCAATTAGCTTTTCCTTGCCTCATCGATACAGAGTCCATTTCAAAAATTATTCTATCATAATTCAAGAGAAAACTACATATAACTAAATCAGAGAAAAGAGTGTTTCTATTTCCAAGATAATATTTACATAATTTAAAAGCTAACAGTCTTAAAATAATAATATGTAAGTACAAATATATAAAGAAGGGAGGGGAAAGAATCATAGGGCATCAAAAAATTCGTCTGCATCGCTGTCAACAGGACAAGTGCCAGAAGGCTTTCAGCATTGCCACGTTTCATAACAAAGCTGATTCTTTGGCCAAAAAATAGGCCTGCCCTCTGGTCACGTGAAGAGCAGACCAACCGCTTGGCGATGCCTCGAAAAACTAAATGGGCACTAAATCAGATAATTAAAGTTTGTACGTCATTAGCTGCTGGCAAAAGTCGATGTCTACTCGAAAGTAATTCGCGTTTGCTATTTTAGTCACCTATTCTCCAGTAGATTTGCATGTTTACATGACTGAATTTTGCCATGGGGCGTAATCATGCGGAGAAAATCGAATCGTGTAAAATAACCCCATTTTATTATGAAAATCAGTGACACATAAAGATTCTTAATTTCTGACCTTAGCATTCAAAATGACCCCGAAAATCTTTTTCAATAGCAATTATTTATAAAATTTAGACGCAGTGCAATAGATGTGTTACGCATTTAAAATAAATATATTTTTAAATATTTTTTCTCTAGCAAAGTATTAATCGTCTATGGAGATATTTTGACGTGTGTTTTATTTTATAATTAAATTATATAGGAATGTATTGTGTATAGTTGTATTCGTCGGGACGACGAGTGATATCGGCATATATTTTTTTAGCTGACAGTACTTGCATGAGTAAAGTAGTACAATTCGACTGTAAGATGAATGTTAACTTACCAAAAATATAATTTAAAATTTTGCTCAAACTATGAATGTCTGTAGATATGGTTTCTAACTACTTTAGTGCAATCATAAAATTGAATTTATTAATCAATTGTCCTTTGTGACTAATCAAAGTAAAATAACAGTTACCGTAATGAAAATAAAGTACATATTAGAAATACTATGCCCACTCGTCCCTCCGACACGTGTAATTCCTATTAAATCAAGTTATGGTCCAGTATTTTTTATTATAATAATTGTAATCTAGTTATTATCGATATAATTGTGAAGACTGCTTATTAGTGGTTCGTCAATTAAGATGTAATCGGTTCCGTTTGGGTTCTGTGGTGGTATTACCAAGTTTTGAGGATCTCTAGGACCGTGGTCGCAAGTTTCTGCGACCAAAGGTCTTGGTCGCAAGTTTCTGGGACCAAAGGTTTTGGTCGCAAGTTTCTGCGACACGAAGTGGTTTTCTGATGTCTGCGAGGTCCTTAGTGTCCCTTCACACGGTCCAACATAAATATATCTTGTGTGTTGGCGTTGGTTCGTAACCGTCTTGAAAAGTTGTGTAGTGATCGAGATAGAACAAAGTAAAAATTGTACATTTCCCTATTAAGTGTTCAACACTTATCCATAGAAATAATGTAATTTAGTTCTCCCATAGTCAAAGTCGTTATTGTCATAGGTCAAAAAATTTTAAAGATTTTTTTTTTTATATTTACGATCACTCCACAAGGCAACGAAAAGAAAGTTAGAGAAAAGTAAAAGTAAATGTATTTAGAATGTGAATATGGCGGGTATTGTTTGTGCGCTGAGGTCCCGTGCGTGCCATTTTAGGCTTAGATAAATATACGCATAGATAGTTTCAATTATATTGCCCTTTAGACTTAGGTAGGTATGCTGGATTTTATTAGATACGTTTTCCCCCTTCATTTTAGCCTTTTAAAACAAATGTGACATATTTGTTAACTTTATATTTCTGCCGGCCTAACCTTTAAAAATCTCACCGTAAAAACTTTGATGAAGTGAGCTGTCATTCCTCCTGAAGCTAGGGATTGACACTATTGACAGCTCACTTCTTCACTATTGACAGCTCTCTTCATGTTCACTACGAACAAGGGCGATGAAAAGGACTATTTGTGCACGAAGCAACAGTAGAACACTGTCTCCTAAGGCACAGGTTTCCCCTAGTTTAGGAGGCAGGGTTTCCACCATTCCAGACACCTTTTTTACAAACAATTATGTTTGTTACGTATATTTGCTACTTATTATAACAAAGGTAACTAGCATCAATAAAGTTATTGTTATTATTATTACTTCACCTCAGTTCTTAGTGTGAGATTTTTACAGAATAGATCCGTCTGGTCATATTGTACCGAACCCCATTTTGATGCTAATCATGAACAATTTAATTATTTGCGGTTATTATTATTATTACATTATAATAGCAAGTACAGTTTGAAAGTATTTGTAAACGCATTTATTTTGCATAAAAAAAAAAACAGATTGGAGAAAATGTTTTTCGCGCAAACATCCCCGCCTATCGGTTAACCAAAGATGCGCGTATGTATAGTATTTAACGATGGTAGGTGAACGTAGGCAACTGAGTGTCGCAGCTACTTAGAATAACTAGATTTAGGTTATCTTACTCTGTAATTAATTGTTATATTTATATGTGTGAGGCGTAGGCTGTCGTCGGGGTATAGTAAAACATAGAGATCATTAAAAAAAAAAAGTTTAATAGACTGATTTAACAGATTATAATATTTTTTTTTTCTGAAAAGATAAAAATATATTCTGAATATTCTTCGCGTCGATGGTGATTTTTTCTTAGTCTGAATAGTTAACATAGTAACGCTGAAATAAAATCGATTCAGATTACATGTGTTATACTGATACCTTTGTGTTTTTGCCAGTTTGATTTTTCAATTCAGATTAAATTATTAAGCGAAACTCCGCGGACGTGATGGGGGTATCGATATCTAAATATGATAAACCAAAAAAGGAATTGAAAGGAAAGGAAAGGAAAGGAAAGGAACATTTGATGATTGTAGTTAGCTGCAACGCTGGGGCCCGTGGCTAAATAATAACAGCCGCACAGGTCGATCGATCAGGTCAAGCTACGCTTGCCGCGGTTGGTCTGTGGATGGGTAACCATCTTTACATACCGAGACCCCTTCGTGCCTCGGAAAGCACGTTAAACCGTTGGTCCCGGCTGTTATTCGTGGATCTTTGACAGTCGTTACGGGTAGTCAGAAGCCCGAAAGTCTGACAACCAGTCCTACCAAGGGGTATCGTATTACCCAGTAACTGGGTTGTGGAGGTCAGATAGGTAGTCGCTCCATGTAAAATACTGGTATTCAGCTGCATCGGTTAGACTGGAAGGCGACCCCCACATAGTTGGGAAAAGGCTAGGCAGATGATGAGTTAGCAACAACACTAACAGCGATCGTTGACCCCCCATAAAAAAAATCGTCTAATATATCTGATATATCTGATAATACGTCTGATATCCATCACGTCTCGGAGTTTCACTAGGTAATTTAATTTGACCCTGTATAAATAATCTGCAGTCCAATCCGAATAGACTTTGATCATTATATTTGTACTATATCCTGTCAAACAGCTAAACTAAACATTTGACATAATATCGTTTAGATTTAATCTTCGGCTCAATTTCATAATCTTTTAGATGCAACACTTTATTTAAAAAAACTAAATTCAGTCATACACTTGCACATTATGTAATCTTTATTTTCAACATTCAACATTTAACACTTACGACAAATTGTTGCAGGGTATTGTCATGCAATCATCGTAAATGACATTTCATTTGCGATATTTTCTAACGTGCCTGGTTTGTGCAAGTTTTGAAAATTTGCTTTTTTAGATTCTAAACAAGCTAGGTGTAAAACGGCCCTGAATGATACTCTCACCAACATAAACGTTTATGTTTATGGCTTATGTTGGTGTGGGACCGTGAGTTCTGGGCATAACTTCTTTACGACTATGTGTACTGTGTGAGTGTAGTGTGTAAATTTTTGTCACTCATATTGTGTAGACTAAGCCCTAATACACTTTATATCGAAATACCAACTATTAGTTGACTTTATAACACAACCATTTAAGGGTTTATTTATAAACGTTGCTTCAAATTAAGTGACGTTTTAATGTCTAACAAAATGTATGGTTAAGCGGAAGTTGATCATTGCTTAAGCAAAGTTTTTATTTATTTATTTGTTTAAATAACATGGGAGACTTACAGATAAACCAAACAGATCAAGGACGGTACATTAGTCTGAAAGCCAATTACAGGCCTCCACTTATAAAAAATAAAGCCATATGTGAAATGTTGCGACATCTTGTAAGAACCTCCTTTTCTGTATTCTAGAACCTTCAAACAAGCTAAACAGTCATATAGTCAACTAATAGTTGACAAATCCCATATTTATATAATTAAAAAAGAATGCTAGAGTAAAAACTAAATGTTCCATGTTGTACGTACGCCCGAGAGAAGTGTTGCTGTAGCTTTTAAGATGTAAAAATGTTGCAAGGTTTTTAATAATGATGATATTAAAAAAAAAGTAATTATTATTATCCGTAATACCGCCTTCTTAAGAACTGTATTGTGCCAATTTTTAATACTTCCCTGTCCAATTGACGCATTCCACGGTTTTGTTTTTTATTCGTTTTCCATGTGTATTGTCCCCAGCAAATTAATATTTTTGTAGCAAACATTTTTTTTTTTATGTTTGCAACATTAGTTGATACGTTCAAAATTCGTGGTTATTATACGTAAACCGACGAAATATTGCAATTATTTCAGTTTTTCTGTTTCTTGGATAGTTGTGATAAAAAAGGATAGTTCAGTTTTCATGACATCGAGAGATCAAGAAATCTATGATACACTGTACTAACACAAATATGTAGTTCTTAATTTTATATTTAGTTTGTAAGCAAAGTGATTGTACCGTTTAATTTTTGTATAGAAAGTGCATGATGACACATTTTTGAACAAAATGATATGATGATTTCCCATGTTGTTATAAGTACGCTTCCTAATACTCTGTAACTATGACCTGACTGGAATGACATCCGAAAATACGGGGTGGCATTGACGCGCAACCGTTAATCCAGCACATGATTGTAGAACAAACATTTTAACGCAGGGAGGGGTGGGGGCTAGGGTGATGGGGGGGGGGGGGGGGGAAGGCTCAGAATCATGTACTAAATTCATGGTAACAGGTTATGCGTCGATGGCCCTACAAGCCTGTATGTTTTTTGCAAGGAATAAAGCCTGATTTACACGACGCGATTTTATTGCATACAATAACATGAAGCATCAACAAAAGTTGCGCTGTCTAAACAGTGTTTCCAGACAATGCAAGTCATTTGTTGCTTCAATGTCATTGTATGCCACAGATAAGAAACTTGCATCATATGAGTGGCGCTTAAGGGACAATGCTCACTAGACTGATTTTTCAAGGAAGAGCTTTTGTAGCATTCTTGCGAGTCGGATACGGTCATATGGTATGGTATAGTGGGAAGATACCTTTATAATGAAAACAATGTAAACTGGGCGTACTCATTGATACAGCACTAATAGTTACTAGAAAGCACAAAGTATGTTTTTATTGTAAACTTTGAGTACTCTTTTGTACAAACTATGCGCATGCGCTGGATCGCATTTTTATGTACAGTCAGCTGCAAAAATTGACTGTCTACAAGCAAAATAAAAATAATTGTTACCACGCGTGCAGTACTTTTATATACTTGTCTTTATTTTTCGAGTTGACTGTACCCAGTTTTAGTTTTATTGGGAACGATCAAGTACAGTTTTTTTATCGAAAATTGTTTAATTTTGTACACTTTTGTTTAAGACATCACACACTATAATGTAAATCTTACGAAGACTTATTTATTTTTTATGTAACCGCCTGTATTATTTCAATTGTAAAAATATATAAGAAATTATCTATATTTCTGTTTTATTTATTGGTTTTACAAGATTATTATTTTAATCCTTTGGGTAACTCAAATACTTTCTGAGCTCACGATTATTTATCAAACCATTAATATTTAGGGTGCAACAGCGGTCTCATCGCTGATAGCGATATCTACTAGACAACCTTTGGATGGGACTGCCTTTAGGAACCTTTGGGTTGGTCCAGTGGTCGCAAGCGCTACTGCTGAGTCGGAGCCCCTGGGTTCGATTCCCAGGTCGGTCAGTGTTTTTTTAATTTCTCATGATGTGACATCTACCAACACGCGCTGGGGCCGCGGCCTGGTGGATTGCGGCCCGCTCCTTCTCACTAAAACGAGGCCCGTGTCCCAGCAGTGGGAACATTTCAGACTGATTATTCATGAATGTAGAATTAAACGTGTACCTAGTTACATATCATAAGGTATGAGGTATGTATGTATACCTAATGCATAGTAAGTATAAATAGAATACATACACATAACAATTATAACAATGGTGTTAGTAAATAAAACTTAAAAACTATGTTAGTATCACTTAGTTGCACTAAGTCTGTGCGCTCCGGTGGCACTTGTCAGCGAAAGCGGCGGAATACCACATCCTGTGGCCAAAAGCTCTCGTCCATCACCTGATGCAGGTAGCAAGTTGGTATGCGCAACACAAACGCCTTAGTGGATTGTGTCAGAAAATGTAAAATACTAGTATGTAACCGCATCCGGTTAGATTGGAAGCCAACCCCAACAAGTTTGAGAAATGGCTTGGCAAATGATGATAATCCACACGTTTATATGTAGTGGCACCGAGTTGCCGTGTCTGGCCATACCGCTGTTAAGCCTGCGATGGATTGTGTGGTATGTTTAAAGGTTCAAAAAATGCTTGTTAACTGTTTTTTTTTTTTATTAATAAGGGTGGTTTTATAGTCACGCCGCTAGACGCGCCGCTGAGCAGCGCGCTGTTAACAGCACGCGCTTGAACAGCGGTGCACCGTAAAACGAGATTAGTTCATTAGTACCGCGCGTTTCGCTGCTGTGGGCCAGTCGTGTACAATATGAAGGTTAATATGGTTAGAATACTGGCTATTTACTTTTTATGGAAAAGAAGGCAACGGCGACTTCGAAGAAAAGTAGTTGACCCTTATAACGCTACAAGGTTACTGAAAGGCGAACACGTAACATCTTTCTCCGATTTACGAGAAAATAGTTATAAATTTTATATCGAACTTCGTCAATTAGTCGTCCCGTATCGATGTAATTCATTTCGTAATCAAATAGGTACCTACAATACGGCGGGCGGCAGCGCGTCTCATCGGCGTCACACTAAAACGCATACTGGCCGTAGAAGCGAATGAGCGGCGCGCGCTTTGGCAGCGCCGGCGAACAGCGCGCGTTTATTGAACGGCGCTGCTCAAGCGCGTGACTTTGAAACGCAACTACTACCCCCATACATCTACGAACGCGCGCGCTCCAACGGCGCTGCCGAAACGCGTGACAATAAAACCAGCCTAAAGGAAAAAAAAATGTTCCAACTCACCAAAAAACTCAGACCTCCATTTTATTCAACACGATACAAACTTAAATCAGAACTTAAAGCACGTATTAAAACTTTTAACTCGCTGTTATCTGGACAATCGATCTGACGTTATTAAGACATCAATCAGCTACAATAGGCCCGGCCAACTAATCAAACTTGAGGGGAACCGAGTTCGGGGGAATCGGGGAAAATGAGCGATTGCGTTCGCAAACTTTCACCTAACCAGTTTTGTATTGGCGTGTTTTAATTAATCTGTGGGTCGAGCATGAACGCGCGGAGTAGGTAAACTTTACACAAATGCGAACGATTATAAAATTTAAAATGTAGGTACTCATTTCGCACATTATGATTTTAATTTCTTGCACTGTTACATTAGTCTTAAGGATACGTATCTAGTGCAGCATTAACATTTTATGACTGACCCTTCTTTGAAAATATATTTAACCTCAGTTTTTAAACTTTGCTTGACCAGAAATTTTATCATCGTTTTTTTTTTAATAAGGAAATTTCTCGTGTTAGATTTTTCAGCCATTTCACTTGAAGAACATATTTTATGGAACACGACGGATCATGATGTTACTTTAGGACCTTACACCCAAGGAGTCTGCCGAAAACTGCCCCTTAACATGAACACAGAGGTTTTGTGTTCGAGCCTTCCCAGTTCCCAGTGGAAATTATTTCCTTTTTCCCCACTGAACTCAGTAAGGGAGGAAGGGGGTGAAGTGCAGGAGGTAACAGCGAGTGCGATAGGGAGCGTTGAGAAATGTATGAATGATATCAACAAACAAAGTAGTCGATACAGGTTGAGCCCAGCTTAGTTCAGTCTGTAAGTGACAAGTGAAGTGAAAGGTCATTGGGCATATCTGACCCGCTTAGCCAAGAGTGGCGGACATTAACCAAAATAGTTTTAAACTAAGGAGAATAATATGACCTTTCATTGCATATAATTATTTAATTAAAAATCGATGGAGAAAATTATACAGGATCGTTTAAAAAAATAAAAAACAAAGGGTTTCAGAGGATTTTATTTCATCTTATAAGGCATAAAAAGAATTCCGATACCATACAGCATGGTGCACGGATGCGCCAATGTTCAGACTGTTCAGAGGCATGTATACGCTGTCTCTTTCACACATTAGACAGGTAGAACAAGTTTCGTTGCGCTCGCGCACTGTCTCACCGCCCTCCGCGCAGTCCTTCGTCACGTCATATCCGAATGAAACAGTACTATACATATATTATGTTAAACCCGACACAACATGGAAGACAAAGTATAGAAGAGTATTACTGCTCATGTATACACGGCCGCCGCACTGCCGGGAGCTGCGCCCATATCGCAAGCATAGTTTATTATCTGTCTTGGGCCAGACATCAGGAAACAACAGATGCACCCGCTGCCTTTTCAAATGATCTTATGCTTGATTTGGATCAAATTGAATAAAAAATATTCTAATGAATTAGCATTTTATTCATCTTCCCTATATCAGTTTTTAACACTTGAATTTTTCGACATTCCCGTGGCTCACATTAATGTGACTAATGCCATAGTAAATCAGAGCCATATATCAATACACTCTGCTATATTTCGTTTGTGTCCGCCGTGGGTATGGTTTCCATACTAAGGTGCCCAATGACCTTTCCCCAAAGATTGCAAATACACCATTCGATAGGGCTTATTTAGATCTACTTTCTCACGTTATCGAATGTCGGATTGTTAGGTGTATAAATGGCCGAGGGACGAAAAACTGTTTTTCCCGTAATAGACTTCAATGTAACTTTGGATGCTATTTTGACAATGTTCCCATCTACTTAGAACAATGGTTATTTTTGAATTCAAGTCAGTATACCCCCTAGTTTACTTCACCGCGAGGTGGCGCTTTTGTGGTAAGGGGCATTTTCCTACGCAAACTCGACAGACTCCTTTTAAGCACTCGATTTCCATATTATATTTACTTACTTATATTGTATTAGGTCATCCCACTTCCAGTGTCATATTTTTTTATTATTATTATTTTACAAAAACTGACTACTATACTATATAACCTTGTGACACTAATCAATAATCTCCACCACTATTAATCACTCGCTCCCAGACTGCTGGCAAATCTTGAAAACCATTTAAAGTACCACTTTCATTTAATTCATCAATAATGATCTAACTCCTTTTTGCTATTGTATCGAGTACACGACAATTTCCTCTTCACATGGCCAAAACAATTGAAATCACAAGGATTCATATCCGGGGAATATGGCAGCTGAATAATTTCAATCCATCCTTTATCTTCAATTAAATTCTGAACTATTTTTGATTTGTGCGGTCTGGCGTTATCATGTAAATTATAGGACTCGTTATATGATGTTCGTCTGCCCAAATAGGAATATTTTGTTCTAAAAATGACTTATATCGCTCTCCAGTCATAGTTGTATTTTCATCATAAGTTCTCCAAAAAGCAATGCCTCTGACATCCATAGCTACTATTAGTAGTATTTTTCGTTCATGTAGCTCTGCACGTGGTAAATGTTCAGCTGAAGTGCCCGGTTCCACCCAACATCGTGACTGATGTCTTTGACGAGGAGTATAAAATTCGACCCAAGTTTCATCAAGGCATATGAATCTATTAAGTATATTTTTCTTACGGCGATACCACGATAAATGGCTACGCGCAGTTTCATAACGAAACTCCTTCTGATCCGTGTTCGAGTGTGGGGCACCCACACTGCACTTTTATTGACCAGACATAAATCCTCCGTGAGTACTCTATGTATAGTGGAATGAGGAATGTTAAGTTGAGTGGAGAGATCACTGACACTGACCCTACGTGACTGACGAAGTGCTTCCTTGATTTTGTCCCTTGCTTCTAATCTAGTCGATGATAATGATCGAGGTGCTCGCGGCTCATCTTCAGCTGTGGTTCTTCCTTGTTTGTACATTTGAAGCCGTCGCTGTACGGTTCTTTTATTTAAGGCGTTACGACCAACACACTTTACCAGTAAGTCCTGCGCAACTCCTCCAGAGTAGTTGAGTAACGCACAAAACTTTAGAAATATACGTTGCTCCACTACATTAATAGATTTTTTAAATCTTCCATTTTAAATCAATGCACGTCTTGACAATACAACACACCAAATTAAACTAACATGATTGTACAAGACAACACATGTATTAACTATTGCATACCATTGCGCAATACATAAATATTGGAATTAAAAAATATGACACTGGAAGTGGGATGACCTAATAAAATGTGGTAAATAATTTATCCCGGAACCAGGGTACGTGTTTGTCCTATTGATTATTCGAAAGTTCTTTTTGTCTTCAATATGATATCATATTTTCTTTGCCATAGGAAACGTTCAACAAAACCGTCGAGTCAGGTGATTCCCCTTGATTTGTTATCCCGGCTAAACCGGTATGCAAATCTCTTAACCTTCTTTTTTATTAAAAATTCTGCTCGCATCTCAGGTCATCATTTTACGTTATTTGCATTAGGTATCGTCTGCGAGTTTCAAGCCGAATTTCGGTCCACCCAACTACCTAAGTACTAGCTACAAGCTAGGCTGATTTACGAGTATCACCGTTGATGTCTTTGAAGATCCTGACTTCAGGTACCGGGACATCGGATAGTTAGAATCCCATCGACATTACGAAGGCCTTGGACTTGATATTGCAGATATTTAGTAGTTTTTCTTTAGTAGTCATACGTAACCCCCTTTTTAAAAACATTCCTTCAATTCCGAAAGTTACCTCAAAATCTGTTGATCTTTTAAATAACGATGTCAAAAAAGAAAAGACTAGGCAGATCAAGCCACCCCCTAACATAGTTAGGAAAAGGCTAGGCAGATCAAGATCTCGAGTCTCATCAAGCTACCCGAAACTGTCAAATTTTCCCAAT
Source organism: Eremobia ochroleuca (assembly GCA_949629135.1). Lineage (NCBI taxonomy): Eukaryota > Metazoa > Arthropoda > Insecta > Lepidoptera > Noctuidae > Eremobia > Eremobia ochroleuca. The sequence goes on along the minus strand of OX451409.1, from coordinate 7,835,956 downwards.
CAACTTTGAACCTAATGCTTTAGCGATAGAGTTGAAAATCTATTAAAGAAATTAGACAGATTGTAGCAGCTTGACGTGCTGGCGTCTGTACATACCTATGAAATGCAAATATCGTAGTACCGTAAAACAAAAAGTAATATTCCAAACAAAACTAAACTCTCATAACTATGTAAAACAAATGGTTCCTTATAAATAAAAAAAACGGCCAAGAGCATGTCGATCCATGCTTAGTATAGGGTTCCGTAGCTGTAATAACAAACGACTATAACATACTTTTTATGACGTATACAAATAGAAGGCTACTAAAGGACTAATATTTGCTAAGGAATTTTTTTCTAAGGGCAATGACCTTTGAACTAGGACGTCTATTGTCTAATTTTGGTTACCGTCAAGATGGATCAAGTCTCTAATTTAAAATGTATCACATTAATGTGTTTTTACTACATACGTGACACACACACACATATACACGTGACACACCCACATACACACGTGACACACACGCATACACAAGTGACACACCCATACACACGTGACACACACACAAGTACACACGTGTGTATGTGGTTATTTATTTTAAAATATGTATTTATTTATGTACTTACTGGTCAATATCTACAAAAAACTTTGCGATACCATAATATGGTAGAAGTAGTTACTACTACCACAGTTAATACTTTTTTTCCATTTTAAAAATTGATAGAAATGCCGATCAAAATCAGACTATGTTATCCATACCTTTATTATTTATTCATCCTTATCGAAATAAATAATTTCGTATTCAAGACTGTTTCAATATCTGTAGATTACTTTTTGAATTATTCAAATCGATCATTCCATTCAAAAGATATTACTAATTTAAAAATGTCAATCTAAATAAAAGTGGCCGGTGTGGCCCCAAGCAAAGTAGCGGGAAATATATTATTATAATATGTTAAATATTTCTAGATCTGGGGCTGGGAATCACATCGCCAACTTCCAAACTCCAGGCTGTTACTGACAAATTCCTAATGGAAAACCCCAATAACACTTCTGCCCGACCTGGAAATCGAACCCCGCGCCCGCTCGCAGTCGCGCTTGCGACCACGAAACCAACGCAGCAGTTGTAACTAATATGCTTGTGGAGGGATTGGTGTTCTTAGGGAAGAGGTCTTCTCTAGCCCAAATAAAAAGGTTTATGTACCTACCTTACTATAGCAGAGTTTAAAGGATTTGCAAATGAATGAAAATAATCAGACAATTATGCTCAGGAGTATGTAACTATCTTTATTTCTCAAAAAAACCACCAATTAATATACATTTTAAAACATTAATTTATCAATGGATAGGTTAAATTGTATACCTACTTACGGACAGGCGCGGTCTTATAATTATTATATTAATATATTAACTTTATAGTCACGCATGCAACGCGAATTTATTGTCCAAATTACATAATTATTTATTGTCTGTACAAGACCGCGCTGCGAACTATAAGTGATTACCTACTATGTTAAATATTGTCTTATTTTCTGAAATATCGAATGCATATCTATAATCTGTAAAATTGACAAGATAATTGAAGAATATAGGCCATTGACATTTTTTTTACTCTAGTGCGAATATCCGAAAACAGCTCGCGACGGTGTTGCAACAATGAAAAGTTTTCCCCGATTTTGGGGTATTCAATCTTGATTCATGCTGTTAGCTGTATGCATTCGATAATTCACTAGAATTATTTTTATTAACTGATATGGCTAAGTTCGTTCATATGTATTAGTTACGTTTGCGATGCAATCGCAAGGATATGTAACTGTGAAGAACTACAATTAGGTTTTGAAATGTTTCCATATATTTTCCATTAGTTAAACAACTATTTTAATTAATACGCATCCAATAAATACTACTCAATGTATTATCGACTAACTAACTATTAATGACTTTAAAAGACCATAAAATAATTTGTAAAATTCTACAGAATATTGTTAGAAAATTATATATAAATAAAAATATGTATAGATATCTCGCTAAATCGTAACATGTAGGATACGGGACGTCGTAAGACAGTCCGCGTTAATAAATAGAAGATTAATGAATTCATTGACTTCTTAAAGCCACAATATATGACGTGTAATATAATTTTAAAGCCAAATTTTATAGTCTGTGAGTTTATGTCGACTCATCGTCGATACTTATATGTCGATAGTTGATTAGATATAATAATATATATATAGTACACAAATAGGTAACAACTTCCTTAGAATTACAGCCTTCACTTTCAGTGCGATTCCGATTAATTTATACAGTTTAGCACATCTGCAAATGCCGGTTGAGATCACGTTATTAGCTAAAGAAGTTAAGTTGTTCTTTATATAAGATAAAAATGAAATCATTAAATGAAGAGGAACATCAAAGCCGTTGGTGTTACTCCTTAACAGACCGGTACTCGTCGCTCCGATGCTGCGTCATTCCTACATTAGAATCCATTAGTACACAAATATTAAATAAGCCGCGAGCGGCGCTTTACTAATTTACAATTAACTATGTATTACAATAAACATGAAACATTTAAATGTAGTTAAAGCATTTTTCTGTCGGGACTCGGTTGCGCATTCGTATCACTCGAAGTTTGACGGAGTACCGTCTACCGCAGCCGAAGCCCATCTAGCCGTCCTGAAGGCTTTTGATTTATAATACATGGTAACGATATACTTAGCGACTAATCACAACAATTATCAACTATTTCGGGAGATAACTGAATACACAAGACAGGTTTCAATATAGTCAACGCTAAATTATTTTTAATGTTAAAACGTATTAATACTGTTAAGTTACATAAAATGGAACGCAATATTGTCGTATAGCAGAAAATGTCCATTATATGGCAGCCGGCTACTTAAATTATGATATGGAAAATAACATTGAAATGATTTTCATAAAGATAAAACCACTGAAATAAAAATACAAACATTGATTACAAGTAAATATATCGTTTTAGATATCTACAGTGTATGAGCAAGTGAAGGGTACTAAAACTATTTCTTTGAAGGGCGAAGGTAGATGAAATATTTTTCGCTTCGATTCTTCAGAGGTCGTCGGGCTCGGACTGTACCTCATAATGTTAATTTATTTTTTATGAAGAAAGGAATGCGGCGAATACTTTTATTATTTCATAACACTGCGCACACAATCTCAGTAAACGAGTAGAATCGAAGCGAAAAGCAGATAATAACTTCCAACTGGCTAGCCACCGACATTATATTCAAATACTCCTTTATTAAACTCCTAATTTATAAATGGATATTTCCTCCTCACGTTTATAAGTCTACTAAACATCAATTTGTAAACATCCATACAGTTTATTGTCAGATTACATTTTTTAAACATTTTTATTGTCCAGATTAACTTAGTTGGAATTGACGGCAATTTAAGATAATTGCTCAAATCGTATATATAATGTATTATTATTGTCATAATCGGAAGTACCGTATAACATTATGTCCGTTCGACCTAGGGACTCGAACATTCCTAGAAATCCTCCTAAATCCTTAAACCTATCGAAAAATACAATGCGATTATTCAAAAGGGGGTATATTAAAATTCAGAGATCGCATATCTACATCGAAAAAATCTCGGTTTTATAAATATAAAAATATTGAAAGTTAATGCAGAGAAAGCTCGCATTTAAGTGACGAGTGTCGTCTAAGCGAAAGCGTTAAAGATATGCTTTCGATATGACATTTTAATATTGATATTTGGAATTAAAGCACATAAAAGTGTTTTGTACAGTAAGGGAGATAGTCTCCGCAGTAGAGTTTCTAGAACGTGGGTTCGTCCTGTAGGTCCGAGTGCCCGGATAGGGTTCAGTAGAAGGGGACGAATTCGGGTGCTGCGTACTCGTAGTAGGGGTGGTACATGGCGCGACGGGAGGGCGGGAGCATCACATCGGAGTAACGTGAGAACTGCGAGATCTGGCGACTTCCCGCTGGCGGTTTCCTAGAACAAAGGTAATAAAAATGAGCAAAATTTTCTAAAGACTAAATACTTGACCTTTACAATTTTTTTTATTAAAGCGTTTTCATAAAACATTATTTATTCGTTTTGATACAGAATGTAGTAAAAAAAAAAAAATCCTTTGTTTTACAGAAGGCTCCAATTTAAATGTCAAGTCTTAAGTACTTATTGTGCTTTACTTTATTTAAAAGTAAGAGTATTACGGGAATTTAAACTATAAAACTATAAGTATAATATTAAGTTTTCTGGCTCTAATGTACATTTAATATTATTGTGAACGCAAATGAGGATGGGCGCTGATACCTATATCACAAGATATTAAGTTATCTTAGCTTAGGTATTAGCAGCAACTTTAGCACGTAAAATAATGTAACTTCCTTTTGGCCTTTACTGTAAACCTGTTTCCTTGTGTTAATTTTGAAGGTGCAAATAAACATTTACTTTATTTTATTTTTTATTTTATTAAACTTTACTACACGCTTTTCTCATTTATCACTATCACTACATAGTATAAAACAAAGTCGCTTCCCTGTCTGTCTGTCCCTATATATGCTTAGATCTTTAAAACTACGCAACGGATTTTGATGCGGTTTTTTTAATAGATAGAGTGATTCAAGAGAAAGGTTTATATGTATAATACATGCATAATATATTAGAGAAACACTGATAATTTTAGAGGTTTCTAATGTAATGTCGTAAATAAACACATTTTTTTGCGCTTACATTGTAAACGCTGGCTGAACCCGTCGAGATAGATCAAAATAATGTACTTACTACAGTATTGTACACCTTAAAAAGGTCTACAAAAAAGTCCGCAATGGTATATGTCTATCTTTTAGGGATAACCCACAATAACCATTTTTTGTCGTATACTTTTTACGAGAAATAATGGCTCTAAAATTATCAGTGTTTCTCCATTGCACCCGTGCGAAGCCGGGGCGGGTCGCTAGTCTGATATATAAGGGAAAACAAAGAAAGCATTTGGTGTGTCAAACAAAGATAGGAAGGACGGAGTTGAGAAACAGTCAATAAAGTGACTTTCGGTGAGACCAACCAAGTCACCTTATTGACTTGAGCTAAATCCTACAGACTGAATGGCATTGATAGCAAACATGTCTTCATAAATACTTGTTCTTGTCGTCATTTGTTAAATGACACATTTCAGCTTTGTCTCTGGATGAAAACGCACCTACAATGCCTCTGGTATTGCGGAAATCTATAAGCAGTTATGAATTCTTGCCATCAGAAGCTCGATTCTGTAAAAATCTCACCGTGAAATCATAGATGAAGTGAGCTTGAAGTGAGCAGTCAATAGTTTTAATCCCTAGAATTAGTGTACTGAATCTCACTTCACGCTTCCTTCACCTAAGTTCTCACGGTGAGATTTTTTATACATAGAATAGCACTACAGGTGGGCTAGCACCCTACCTAATTGCGTCACACAATATCAATCTCAATCTGAATAATTTTGATAGATATTGCTAATCCATTGCTTCATATGTTACAAAAATAGTCTGCTCAACAACGTAAATAACGCAATGAATGTGGTTAGACTGTCAACATGAAAGTCATTGCTACTGATAATGTGTTACGCAATTACCTCGCTGAGGCTTGTTTGCCATACAACAGTACAATAGCCGGCACATAACTTGCCAAGAGTCCTCCCCTTTTCCTCCTTTTCCCTTCCCTTTTCCTTTCTTTAACTTTCTTCTAAACAGAGTGTTTAAAATAAATTGTAGAAATAACCGTAGAATCAACTCAGCCTATCGCAGTCCACTGCTGGACATAGGCCTCTCCCAGACTGCGCCACAACACCCTGTCCTCCGCCTTCCGCATCCAGTCTACCCCAGCCACCTTCTTCAGGTCGTCCGTCCATCTAGCTGGGGGGCGTCCCACACTACGCTTGCCGATACGCGGTCTCCAGGACTCGTCTGCTCCACCGGCCATCGGCCCTTCGACAGACATGGCCAGCCCACTGCCACTTCAGTTTGCTTACTCTGCAGGCTATGTCGGTTACTCCGGTTCTTTTCCGGATAATTTCATTCCTGATTTTATCCTTCAAAGAAACTCCAAGCATAGCTCGCTCCATAGCGCGCTGAGCGACCTTGAATTTGTGAGAAGACTTGACGAAGCTTTCCAAATGCTGCCCAACCCAGCTGGATCCTTCTGTCGGCCTCTTTCTCAAAGTTGTGTCTACCGAGCTGGATGACTTGCCCTAGGTAGACATAGTCCTTCACAACTTCGAGAAGCGACCCTTCGATGTGCCTTGGACTCGGCAAGACGTGCTAATTGTACATGACTTTTGTCTTGTCCAAATTCATGCCGAGGCCAACCCGCCGGGAGGCTCCATTTAGGCTGTGCAGCATTCGGTCTAGCTGTTCCAGCGTCTCTGCCATTATGACGATGTCATCGGCAAATCGAAGATGCGAGATGTACTCGCCGTTCACGTTGATCCCCTGTCCAGTCCAGTCCAGCGTCTTGAAGACGTCTTCCAACGCGTTGGTAAACAATTTAGGGGATATTACATCCCCCTGTCTCACCCCCCTGAGCAATTGGATGGGGCTGGTTTTTTGATCCTGGATCTGGACAGTCATCGTTGCAGCGTCATACAAACATCTCAACACTTCGATGTAGCGCCAGTCAATTCGACATCGTTGCAGAGAGGCCAGAACTGCCCATATTTCGATGGAGTCGAAGGCTTTCTCGTAGTCCACAAATGCCATACACAGCGGCTGATTGTACTCCTCGGTCTTCTGTAAAATTTGTCGAACAGTATGTATGTGGTCTACGGTACTGAAGCCTTTTCGAAAACCGGCTTGTTCTGGCGGCTGGAACTCGTCAAGTCTCCTGGCGAGACGGTTCGTGACGACCCTCGAGAACAGCTTGTAGACGTGGCTCAGGAGCGAGATGGGTCTATAGTTCTTCAACAAGGATTTGTCACCTTTTTTGAAGAACAGAACCACCACACCCCTGCTCCACGCCTCGGGCGTTGTACCCTCTTGGATAACGGAATTAAAGAGGCTCGCTAGCTCTTTCAGGACTGGAGCCCCGCTTTAAGGAGCTCTGTCGTTATTCCGTCATCCCCAGGTGCCTTGTTGTTCTTTAGCTGCTCGAGAGCCGCCCTAATCTCGCACTGGTCGATATCCGGGATATCCTCCGTGTAGTGGCGTGTTAATTCGGTTCTATGGTCATCTGCACTATGCTCCGCTGGCTTCATCGTCCGCGTTGAGTATAGGTGCCCATAAAAATTCTCGACTTCCTCGAGTATCTCGGACTTCGAGGTCACTATTCTGCCATCCGCAGTTCTTAGTTTCGTCAGTACTAACCGTAGAATAATTACAAGCAATCAAAAGTGATAATTTTTTTGTTGCACTAAGTGTACATGCGCAAACTTATTCCCACTACGGCAAAACCTTGCCAAGTTACGTGCCGCTGACTGTATAAAATATTACCAGAAATTTAAAAGAAAACAGTTTGTAACTCACTTGGAATGCCTGGTAGTGGGGTCATCAGCAGGGTACTCCATCTGCAGTGGCTGCAGTCCCCGGGGTTCCTGTTCGCCATATGTGCCGTATACATAGTCGTCACCACTGCAGAAACATCAACAATTTAGCAAAGTTACTTCCAAAAGTACGGATATTATTTTAATTATAATAACAGGCGACGCGACGGTCCCTCAGTTATGTAATATCACGTGAGTTAGGAATTGTGCCACTAATTGTAAGGCAGAAATGGCGTTCCTTTTTAAAGCTCCAAACATTACTTTTTAAATATTGAATATACTATGTAGGTACCAACAAACTGTTTTTATAAATAACGTCGGGATAAATTATTTACGTCGTCTACTCCCAAGTAATTCCTATGAATCTAGGTCAACGGTTTTCATTTACATTACAGTAAGATTGAAATCAATCGTTTGAATAGCATCAGTTCCCCTCATAGCATTCAATAAAACGGATATTTCAACTCCAATAAACATATAAACTAAAAAAGGAAAACCGCAAGCGAAAGCAATCTCGCCGAAATAATGACACATCGTTCAAATACGAATGCCTTGACAGATTTAATAATCAACGGAACATGAAGACGAGAGGAAATCCCAACATTTAGATACTCAGGATTACATTTTCCTTTGCAAGCACTTTTAATTTTGACAAAAATCTCGCAATAATTCCTCGGTAGGGTCGGATTAACATGAACACGCCCAGACGTTTTAAAAGATTTCTTTTTGCTCAACAGTTTTTGATTCGTGTTTTGTTATGTAAAAATGTAAGGCTTCTGTTACGCGACCGCAGCGAGAAATTAAAGCCGCGTTTCCACTGTGCAAGTGATTGCACGCAAGTATGACGTCACACTTGCGTACAAGTTACTTGAATTGGAAACTAAAATTTATGGAACTTGAACTTGATTTATTGGCATGCAAGTGTGCCGGTGTTCATCATGGGCGTGAGACGTGCTGTGGTCACTGCTGCTTGCCGAGTTGTTTCTGAAGTTATCCTCAATATAGATAATTGTTTTATCGTTCCCCCATTTAGCAGTCATTATAATTTTCACTTTTTAAAAAGTAACTAGTAAAACTATTAACTCGATACAATAATGCGCCTTCGTCACTCGTTCACAATTTGCGACTGGCACTTGAGCGCGCAACTTGCATAACACTTGCACACACAAGCGTCAGTTGCGCATTTTATTTACAAGTTAAAAACTACCCGCATGCAACTTGCAGGTTGCATGCATGTTTACGTTTCCATTACTCAAGCTGCATGCAACTTGCACCTTGCATACAGGCTACTTGTTGCATAATGGAAACGCGGCTTTAGAAAACACGTTTCAAGTGTGAGGTAATTTTTTGAAGTATATAGGCAACACTGAATTGTGTAATCGGTTAGCAGATTATATTTAAGAGCGTTAACGCCAAATCCGCGGCACCAAGTTTAGGTAATTGCAGTGCTCTTTGCACTCACACAGATGCGCGCGTGTCTGTGTGCGTAGAGTTGGTGCGCTCTCTGTCATTATAATCAAACTAACCCATGTTGATCCGTTGAGTTATGTATAATGATACTTATTTAACCGTTAGTTGATTTTTATTTACTATTCTTATTTTTATTACAACCTTGTGAAATAAATAGGCAGTTTTGGATACTTTATAAAGTATATATATACTAATCAGGGGTGAAAAGTTAGAAATGTAATACAAATGTAAAGTCCTACAACGATTAATATTATACTAGGTCATCCCACTTCCAGTGTCATATTTTTTTATTATTATTATTTTACAAAAACTGACTACTATACTATATAACCTTGTGACACTAATCAATAATCTCCACCACTATTAATCACTCGCTCCCAGACTGCTGGCAAATCTTGAACACCATTTAAAGTACCACTTTCATTTAATTCATCAATAATGCTCTTTAGTTTAATATCTAACTCCTTTTTGCTATTGTATCGAGTACCCGACAATTTCCTCTTCATATGGCCAAAACAATTGAAATCATAAGGATTCATATCCGGGGAATATGGCGGCTGAATAATTTCAATCCATCCTTTATCTTCAATTAAATTCTGAACTATTTTTGATTTGTGCGGTCTGGCGTTATCATGTAAAATTATAGGACTCGTTATATGATGTTCGTCTGCCCAAATAGGAATATTTTCTTCTAAAAATGACTTATATCGCTCTCCAGTCATAGTTGTATTTTCATCATAAGTTCTCCAAAAAGCAATGCCTCTGACATCCATAGCTACTGTTAGTAGTATTTTTCGTTCATGTAGCTCTGCACGTGGTAAATGTTCAGCTGAAGTACCCGGTTCCACCCAACATCGTGACTGATGTCTTTGACGAGGAGTATAAAATTCGACCCAAGTTTCATCAAGGCATATGAATCTAATAAGTATATTTTTCTTACGGCGATACCACGATAAATGGCTACGCGCAGTTTCATAACGAAACTCCTTCTGATCCGTGTTCAGAGTGTGGGGCACCCACACTGCACTTTTATTGACCAGACATAAATCCTCCGTGAGTACTCTATGTATAGTGGAATGAAGCCGTTTCTAATGCTTGCGAGTTTTCCTGAATTTTCAGTGATATTTCACTGAGTTTTTCTTTTTGTTGAGTCTGAAAATAACATGTAGGTATAACATAGTGACACAAACCGTAAGCATCGTGTCCGGCGGTCGATTGTCGGCTTGAGACACAACAATGTTTTATTTGTGCTAAAATATGTATATAACGACCAAGTAATTCTTACAAGATTCCCTGCGTCAGGATCTTGAGATGAAGCCGTTTCTAATGCTTGCGAGTTTTCCTGAATTTTCAGTGTTATTTCACTGAGTTTTTCTTTTTGTTGAGTCTGAAAATAACATGTAGCTATAACATAGTGACACAAACCGTAAGCATCGTGTCCGGCGGTCGATTGTCGGCTTGAGACACAACAATGTTTTATTTGTGCTAAAATATATTTACAAATGTCCAAGTCATTCTCACAAGATTTCCTGCGTCAGGATCTTGAGTTGGAACCGTTTCTAACGCCTGCAAGTTTTCCTGAATATCCAGTGTTTTTTCAGTGACTTTTTCTTTTTGTTGAGTCTGAAAATAACATGCAGAGTATAATATGAAGTGACACAAACCATAAGAAGCACCACGACAGGCGATCGATTGTCGGCTTGAGATAAATAAATAACGAAGAAATGTCTTATTTAGTTTTGGTTTAATAGGTGCTAATTCAAAATAAAGGAAACACGTGTCTGTTTAGATATAAAATCTCAAAAATTGCCATAAAATATAAAGAAGTAAAAAAAAAATAAAACTTACAACAGCATTTTGAAATATTTGAACTTCTCTTTTCTGCCTATAACAACGAATCGGATATTAATTTTATCTTATTACTACTGTGTTTCATAAAAATACCCAGACAAAAAGTAATTTAAAAAAATTATATTGACTTCAGAAAGTAGTAAGTATAATATTGTTTCTTATGGTTTACGAATTACACCTAATATAGATATTTTTTTTATAAGTAGAGAACCCACCTCGTTTCAGTGGTATATTCTCAACTATCCAAAACTGACAACCCCAGAATGGTCAATTCACTTTATGAGATTATAAGACAGAATAAACGCAAATTATTACGAATTCTATCCCCGTGTAAGAAAAATATGAATTGGCTATAACCTGCTACATAGTTAAAACGTGGCTCCTCGGTAACTTACCTTTTAGCTTCATTAGCCTTGGCTAAATTTTCATATTTGTTTCTTTTTATTCCCGTATAGCGCCTTTTGTTAGCCATATCTAAAAAAAAGTAAAATCGAAACATACATAAAGAAGTCTAATTTAATCTTCTTAAGTTAATTGAATACCATTACATTAAAATATGTACTCACCAAAGTTCTGTAATATAATAAAAATATATTATAATAAAAAGTATCAATATGTCCCAGTCGCGCTAAAAACTCGCGAAAGTACGATAATATTTTACGCGACACGCAGCGATGGGAGCGACACACGTCCTGTCTCTGAAAGGCCTCAGCCGGCATTGAGCGGTGGCGTGAATCCGCGCCGATTATATAGCAATACTAAATAATTCATAGTAAAATAAACATATAAGTTATTAAAAAAATATTTGAACCATGTCTTAGAACATAAATGTCTTAATTTACTAGGTCTAAAAGAAAATATAAATATTTCAGATTTCATCCTAAACTAACAAGTTTAATATCTCGAAAAGTGGCTACAATTGACACTTTTGAATATACTTTTCTTGAATGAAAACTTACAGTAATCGTGTTTTTTTTTCAGCCATGCACTAAAAAATGTTCTTATTTTTTATAAAGTAATGTTGTAATAAGTTTGTCATATATGGTTTTACTAATATCTAGCATCTGCTTAGACCGCCGATCGCTAGTTTTAAAAAAGGCTTGCATAAAAACGGTTCTGATGAGAAAACTAAACAAAAAATTGAAAATATTTTTCAGCCATGCACTAGATTATAAAATTCCCAATAATATGACGTCAATATCTCATCTATAAATTAAACACATTATGGTTTTATTGTCCGTCGGAAATCATCAATTTTGACTCCAGCATGGCTCTAACGCATGAACCCTCTTAATTGAAAAGTTTTGTTTTTCGAAGTTCTTGTTTACTTGGAAAAACAAACAATAAAAACTTTGTGATGGAATGTTTTAGATTTCTCGAGTTTGATTAATATATAAGGTTGCCGAGTTTTGATAATTCACAAGCTAGGCCCAATAATATTTTGATGAAATTCTAAGAAATTATTCTTTTAGACTTTACTTTAATAAGACGTAGAAGATTATGGGCTATTTAAAAGAATTAAAAGCATATTGATATTGAAGCTTACCCGCGTCCAGAGGTCAAGTCCTTGAGCTCTTGCTTTTGCTCAGCTTCGTATTTCCTCTGCAGTTCACGGACGTGCTCCTGACGGATCAACTTCTTCAGAGCTTCGAACCTGATAAAACAATATTTATTTTAACAAAAAACATTTTACAGGACGCGACGTCACAAGAGATTTTAAAAGGATCAAATAACTAAAGATAGAACTAGGTACAATAGATTTTTTCGTTTGCTTGAAAATAGAATGTTTGTTTTTATTTTCTTTTTTTATCAGCTTTTTTTTTTTAATAATTTTTATTCATGACCATAGATACAAGTCTTATTTATCAGCCTTTTAAAAATGTTGCCAATTACATAAAAGTCGCGCTTACGTTCTATTGTCTTTACATTTTGAAGAATACTGGAAAATATAATAAACTTTCTTAAAATCTTCGTACTTGGCATGAAATATTTTTTAACGAGATTACTTAGAAGAGTCCCAGTGAGCTCGATATTACTCGAGTTAATTAATAAGGGACAGCCTCCCATATTTCATTAGAAAGGTAAATTAAGTTTAGGCATTACGTCTTAATTTTCTTACTTATTACCTTTAATTAGAGACGATATTTTTAGCGTAGTCTCAATTTAGGTATCTAAATATATGTAGGTAGGTAGAGAGGTATTGAGAGTCTGGCTGGGTTTTATAGTCGTGGTATTATTTTATTTGACCTCAAAAGCTTGGGCTTTTGGTCAGTGGCAACACTAAAGATTGAGCACAGACCAATGGCATATGTAAATAATTCTGAGGTGATTGGACTGAGCTTAAGTATTTAGTAGAGTAGGTAGTAGTCAAATGAGGATGATCAAGAGTTCAAGACCAATCAGTCTAACCTTTTGTCTAATCTGTTCGAGTAAGAAGGGTAGGTCCTTTTTAAGGCTCGTACAGATAGGCGCGACGCGACGGCGCAACGCGATGCTGCGATATATATCCGTAGAATAATTTCTATGGAAACGCGCGCGACAATTCACACAGGGGCGACCTGTCGCGCCGCAACATGGTTGGACATTTTGTATGGCGACGCGGCGATATCTCGGGGATATTCGCGCAGCGGCCACGCCGCCATACAAAATGTTCCTTTTGTATGGCGACGCGGCGGTAGCGGCCGCGATTCGCGTCACTCTAGTGTGAAAGGTGTTGCGGCGCGATGATATCGCAGAATCGCCTCGCGCCAAGTCGCGCGACAAGTCGCGGCAGTCTGCACGAGCCTTTAGCTGGGACAGCTTAGCATTATCAGTCTATAATGTTCCCACAGCTGGGACACAGGCCTCCTCTCTGTGAGAACTGAGAGGGAGTGGGCTATAATCCACCACGAAGACCCAGTGCATGTTGATACTTTGGTAGATGTCACTTGTCTTCGATTTTTTGTTCCTAGCACATGCCGTTTCGATGTTTTCCTTCACCGTTTTTGAGAGCATCATCATCTGCCTAGCTTTTTCCCAACTATGTTGGGGTCGGCTTCCAGTGTAACCGGATATAGCTGTATACCAGTAGTTTACATGGAGCGACTGCCTATCTGACCTCCGCAACCCACTTACTGGGTAATATGATACCCTTAGGTATGACTGGTTGTCAGACTTTCGGGCTTCTGACTACCCGTAACGACTGTCAAAGATCTACGAATGACAGCCGGGACCAACGGCTTAACGTGCTTTCCGAGGCACGGAGAGGTATCGGTATGTAAAGATGGCCAAACATCCACAGACCAACCGCGGCAAGCGTAACTTAACCTGATCGATCGACCTGTGCGTTTTTGAGAACAGTGGTGATGAAATAAATTACACAAAGTAAATCGTATGCCTGTATCCATGACCTACAACTCGTATGTCGAGGCCGTTACCATTGGGTCACCACTTCTGACTGCCCAGCGTAGTAGGAACTTTCCATAGACAAAAAGGTCATCTTATACAACGTGTAACGTTAAATGCGCAAAACCTGAAAATAGTTTGACTAGAATAACGAGCAGAATTAATTGAACCACTTTTTAATATAGGCCACATTTTTCAAAAAATCGTCATTAAAACGTTGCCGTGTCTATTTATTAATAGGTCAAGCAAGCCAATGCCAGCGCGGCGCAGCGGCCCGGTGACGACTCCTGCATCGATAAAGCGTCGCCGCAGACGCTAGAAACGATCAGAATGGCTAGTAAAACTAAAACGGCACATAAAACCTTTAACATTTTTTTGATGACTTATTTTCTCTCTGAAATAGGTCAATTGAATTAAAAATCAGTTGGGGTGTCTGAGGTTTTGCGCATTTAACGTTACACGTTGTATTAGTTTTGTTACCACTGACGTGCAGACTATACCGTTCTGTCTTTAGAAGCTAGCTCACCTGTCTCGCTGCGGAGGCACCATGAAAGTGGGTCCACCACGTGGTCGTGACGGTCCAGGGTACCGCAGGATCTTGCCCGATGTGTGTGGCACGTTCAGCATGCCGAACATCTACAACAAATTAAGTGTTATTAGGAAATAAATTTGCTGGTTCGAGGTGGCGCGGGAAGAGAGTTCCTGAAAGGATTTGGGGGAGACCTTTGCTCTGCAGTGGGACAGTAAAATGATAAAAAAAAACACTTTATCTAGGTTTGTAACTTTTTAAACAGGAAGAGAGAGTTCAGAGCGTCCATGGAGGTTCCAGCCCGTTCTTCTATATAGGACCGTACTATATTTTGGTATGGGCAACTAGCTTCGTCTTTCTGACATCCTTGACAACTCTCAAAACTACCAATTTTGCTACCGGCAAATACACACACACAGTGTATTTGAGTTTGGAAAATATGGCTGATTGCTAAGGACCTTTTCCTTTTTTTACGGTATGTTTGCTACTTCATTATTTCCGGAATTTTGAAAGGATTCGGATTTTCTTTTGTTTTAAGTTTGTGTAGGGGCTTAATTACAAAGGGCCAGGATCCGACAACTTTACAAGTTTATTTCAAACATTTTTTGCTTTGTTGAACAGCACCTGGTGTGAAAATTTGTAATTTTTTGTCAAAAAGGTAAACAAAGCAAACCTACCTATTCGGTTTACATCCCACACACGGATGGTATATACATATGTCGGTATGAATTACGCACACAAACGTTAAATAAAACGAGTGAGCTCTGTTTTTTATTAGTGTGCGTATGTCGCATCAATAGGCAATAACTATGATACCAATGTATAGTAATCATTAATTTATGTAATTAAATGAGTTCTAATATTTCTCACTTGTTCATTGTAGCCGGTTTGGCACAATGGCTAACGTCTCTGGTTAGTGAACAAGAAGTCGTAAGTTTCAAATCTCGGATGCAAAACATTCTTTTCGTTTTGTAATCTTAGTTTCCCTAATACATTAATTACCTAGTTGAATTGCTAATGATTCAGTCCCGTTCATAGATGAGTTACTTACAATAATAATAATAATAATAAATTTATTTTCAGTAACTATGCTACTTCTACAATATATCTTACATAGGGGTCTCCTTTTAAGTATGAGAAATACCTGTGCTAGGAGGCCCCGCTCTTCTAAAACTAGTACAACAGTATGTAGGAGTGTACTTACATGGACTTACTACTACTACAATTTGGTAACTTATTAACTAATGCAAGAAAAAGAAGGTAAACAAACAAAACAAAAAAAAAAAAACGATTAAATTGAAACAATTGGGTTTGTGTGTGGATGTGTGTGTGTGTGTGTGTGTGTGTGTGTGTGTGTGTGTGTGTTTGTGTGTGTGTGTGTGTGTGTGTGTGTGTGTGTGTGAGTGTGTGTGTGTGTGTGTTTGTGTATACGTCACTATCGCCAGATTATCACAAGATTCTTTGTAAAAGACTTACAACGTTTGAGACATGTGCACGGATTTCTTAGCCAATTTTTTTGACTACTTAGGATATAACTACCCACAATTTTTTTATATATTTTTTTACCTTTCACCTTCATTTATAAAAAAAAATACCGTTCTTAGTTGTCAGTCTACGAGTATAATTTGCACTACTAAGTATATTGATGACTACTCATCTACTCATATTCCTGTACGTTCTGATCCCAATTGTGATTGAACTTGATCCAACCAGGCAACATTTAACAATGTTTAAAAAGGTGGAAATCGTTGTTTTGAATGAGCAAAACGTTTCCATTATATCATATATATTAATTCAATTCAATTCAATCAGCTACTTGTGACATAATTATTTCCATTACGTTAGTAGGTAATATTTCTACTCAAATTCTTAAGCCATCTCACCTTTTAATGTTTACCTACATATTGTAATACAATAATATACATATTATCAGACAATATTTTTTTTTTTTTTTTTTCATAATTTGACTCTGATAAATATTACTTGAGCCAGCCCATTTTTGTCTCAGGCATCTGCGTGGGCTTTTAGGCGGAAAAAAGAAAAATTTTCAGATTATGTAAACAAAATAGTTGGATACACATTTATTATTGGTATATAATGCCAATGTGAAGTGATGTTAACTTTTATATCATTATGAGGCAAGATAAGTACCTATTATAATTAATGAACTTTGCTTTATCCACCAATCCACAATTGTTTATCTTCATTATTTTATAAATATTATTTTGTTTTTATCCATAGAGGAGAACTGTGCAGTTATGGGTCCATCGGCATGCGGATTCTGGAGAAGTAGACCATCGTCGACGTTTGCCAAAATCGAAGGCGGATTCTTAGGCCCGTCACTACGATATCGTGGCAAGGCACAGCTAATCTATTTTTATTCACCCGCATAACTGCCACAGAACATAACAAAATCACCTGCAAGAAGATGAAGCTGGTTTACGCTGTAGTAAGGCAGCATGGAAGATTTTGCTGTCCACCGCTCACCGACAAAAACAACTTCTGTTCGCTAGTCATATGTATATACAAGGTGTAACTTAAATAACGCACAACCTCTTAAGGGGTCATTGTACTCATCATTATGAACAACTTTTACTATGGGACCAAACCTGAAATCGCGAAAAAAAAATCAGCTGTTCCCTACATTTATGTTCGCATAACTCGTCAAAATGTAGGGAACAGCTGATTTTTTTTTTCGCGATTTCCGGTTTGGTCCCATAGTAAAAGTTGTTCATAATGATGAGTACAATGACCCCTTAAGAGGTTGTGCGTTATTTAAGTTACACCTTGTATATACATTTTAATTGGGAGAATAATGTGGTTATTTTTAGTGATGAAAAATGTTTTAAGTAATTTTAAAGTGTAAGTGATGTTATTGTTATGCAGTTAGAAGTTTTCATCGTGTTTTACTACCTAACATATTGATTCACTTCACCCCCAATTTAACTTTTTTTAAATTTGTATACTTGCTTTGAAAAAATATTTACGTCGATTCTTATTCAACAAAAAAACCATGTCTTATAAACTGGGAAAGAAGTTAGTAGGTGTGTTCTACTCATCCAAAACTTTGGGAATATATTTAAAATAGTTAGCATTACTTAAATCATTGTATTAGCCACACGTAGTTTTTTACTTGCTAACTTATAGCCCATGTCAAATTGAACCTTAAGGCTCTTGCAGTCAGGCGCTACGCGACGGTGAAACGCAATTTTTGTAGAACAATTTCTATTAAGTTTTCGTAGAAATTGTTCTATTAGAGTCGCGTCGTGCTGTAGCGTCGCACCAGTCTGCAGGAGCCTTAAAGCTAACTTTTGTAAGAAACATACTGTCGAAACGAGCTGGCTCATTCACTAATGACCCCAGCGATAAAGAACAATAGACGCCCGCATTCCAACGCCTATTTCATTATGTGAATAAAATATTTAAATTTATTTTATTGGTTTTATTTAATTACTTTTTTAATGTTTTGCTGGAGTAATTTTATTTTACACAAAATTGATGTCTTATAAGACAAAAAATAAAAACAATATTCCTCGGCCGGGGTTTGAACTTACGACACGAAGTTTAAGTCTTTATCTATGCCAGGTGCTTTCACCGACCGGCTATGGGATCCATATTTTATACTAAACTTATGAAACATTGGAACTCATTGAATTATTATTACTATACATTGGTATCTTAGTTATTGGTATATGTGGGTATATCAAACGCACACAAACTGTTTAGCGTTTGCTATTCGTACCCGTCCGACAGACTCATTAATTTACGTACACAGTGACAATAACCCGTGTGGGACGTAAACCGAATAGGTTTGCTTTGTGTACCTACCTACTTATATCACATTATCATTTATCACCTACCTATACTCCATTTGAAATAAGATTAGACATTTAAATAAACCTCTTTTACAGTCTGTTCCACCGATTTTGAATTCTATTGTTGGTGGCATGACAAATGGCAGCTGCAGTAAACAGTTGGTATTGTAACTACTTTTTTGCTATTAACGCCCTCCTTATACTTACGGTATAGAAGTCAAAATCGGTTGAACGGACTGTAAAAAAGGTTTATTTTAATTCGTCTAATCTTATTTCAAATGGAGTATAACTGCCGCACTCAGAGACGTCACTTAAAATTAATCAATCACTAACTTTTATTAACTAGCATATCTATCTTGGCACAAATGTCAACAAAAATGTTTTCAATCTGACATATTTTTGACTGACTGCGTTCCAATTTATACTTGTCAATTAATGATTGATTCATTTTAAGTAATCACTCTGAGTACCGGGGTTAGTATATTAAATAGAGCCTTGATATATTTTCCTGATTATTAATTAAAATCAGGGTTAATTCGTTTTCATTCCACTAGTGTAGGCCCTCTTTTATTGATTTCAAAGCATCATTACAAATGTTTACTCCTCAATAAAAATTAAAACACAAAACACAAAAGTTCCCACTACTCGCCAACAGATGGCGCTGTTACAAAAACTAAAATTCCCGCGAAAACCCGCATTCCGCATTCTTATTACAGCTTAACAAAATAAAGCAGTGTCTACGATAAATGCCTGTATTAAGCGTGGGCAGGCACTGTTCATAATGACCGGCCATTTCGCAAAGGTCACAAGGACGATTCCCAATGAGGCACCAAAGTTATTCTGTGGAAATAGGGTTAGGTACCTACTGTGCACAATTGCTGTTCGCTGAGGCAAAGCAAAAATGTTTTCAGCCTAGTTTACCTTTTTTATGTAATTTGCTTTGAATGGGCTTGGAATTGAGTGTTATATTTTTCGGGTGTTACCTAGCACTTTTTATCAGCGATTACTTCACTCTATACAACGTGTAACGTTAAATGCGCAAAATCTGAAAATAGTTTGATCAGAATTACGAGCAGAATTAATTGAACCATTTTTGAATATAGGTCACATTTAAAAAAAAATCTTCATTAAAAACGTTACCGTGTCTATTTATTAATAGGTCAAGCAAGCCAATGTCAGCGCGGCGCAGCGGCCCGGTGACGACTCCTCCCTCGATAAAGCGTCGTCGCAGACGCAAGAAACGATCAGAATGGCCAGTAAAACTAAAACAGCACATAAAACCTTTACAATTTTTTTAATGACTTATTATCTCTCTGAAATAGGTCAATTGAATTAAAAATCAGTTGGGGTGTCTGAGGTTTTGCGCATTTAACGTTACACGTTGTATGTACGTAACTAATTAAGAAAGGGACGTAATAACTTTTGATAAATTTATTAGTTTTGGTAAGAATGTTTAAGTCTATAAGTACCTACCAATAATGAAAAAAAAAAAAAAAAAATTATGGAAATGCTTTTTGTAAGGACATGCGTTTACAAAAAAAATAAAAAATATCAATATCTAATAAATAAGCGTTTTCTAGGAAAAATTATGCCAATATCGTGAGAAGATTGAATTACTTATTATAAATTGGTTCTCAGACGGCAACCTTTTAATTACTTAATCAATTTACCTTTCACATTATATCAAAGAGAAATAAGATTTCTTGAGAAGCTTTTATCATTAATTTGATTTACTCTTATTATTATTATTAAATTATATAAGTAAGAAAGAAAAATAAAAAAAACAATTTGCGACCCTGCCAGGATTCGAACCTGGAATCTTCTGATCCGTAGTCAGACGCGTTATCCATTGCGCCACAGGGCCGGATGGCTACTCTATTGAAAATAATCATAACTTCCTATCGCTCCGTATCGCGATGACGTCACAAGATGAGGAACTTTTTTTTTAAACATGGAACGCACGTGGTTTTTGTTGAATTATGTTTGGGAACGTCAAGGCCGTGCGATGAACGGACATACATACACAGACATTACAACATACATACACATTACACAGAGCTTCGTGGGTATAGTTAAATATGAACGATAAATCAATTAGTAAAATAAACAATGTAACCTGGATAAGTGGGATCTCAAGGGATCTAGGATTATTTATAACTTAACCCTTAAATTGACATGTAAAAGTGTTTGTACAAACCTACTTACAGAAAATAAATCATTTATCATTTATCATTTATTTATTTACAGAGCATAGTGTCCCACATATGGGACATACCGAAAAATATCTTATATTTAAAAAATCGATCCATGTAGCGTGATCTAGTGTTGACAAGTAGCCACTATTATGTATTTGAGTTTCGAATTTAGTACCATATATTTTGGATAGATCTGAATAAACATTCATTTATGTTTTCTTCAAATCGGTAGGTACTTTGAATACGATTAACGAGCGGCGTATAATAATCGCAAAAAAATGATAAAATTGAATTTTCAGTGTCGAAATAATTAGTAGAGGTAAGTTCATGTTCATAATTTGTCATTTTACGTGTAATCTTGTAATTTCATTGATACTACGTAACATAGATTCACATTATAATGCATGATGTGCCATACACAAAAACATAGGTACGTTTCTATTGGGTTATGATTTTTCTAAATATTTTTTCGAGAAATGGCATCATTAACAGTGTTACCAACCCTCAAAAATATTTATCCCTAAAGTTTGGGTCAAAAACCCCTAAAATCGCCTTAATTATTGAGTTGTCCTCCTAAAAAATATATAAATATAAATTCATAATGATTTAGAAATAATATGCTGCAATATGTTTCAAAAGTCTTTTTATTATAAGTTATTTAATACATAAAATATTTCGTCTTCATCTGAAGATTCAGATTTTTTGAAATCATACATGTTGACATTGAATAAATTTAACATTTTATTGGATGGATTAAATGTTGTACAAGATCCACCATTTCGATTTAATGTAAATCGGACCATCATGATGCTTTGCGCCACAGAGTGGTTGTAGAATTACGTACTAGATGTCGTTATAAGTCGCTAGGTCAAGAAATCTCTGAAAATACCCCTAAAAATTTCAGACCTCTACAAAAATCCCATCTCACTTATCACATTGAACGCCATGGTGGTCACCGGTGAGCGACAGCAATATTATTTTAGTTAATTCTTTAAATAGTAATAAGAAATAATTATTTAGAGTGGAGTTTTTGACTATTTTGAACCGTATGAGCCAATAAAATATAACGTTTAAAATTTGCCGAAGTCGCGAATCAGCATCAGCCCATATGTAAAGTTCAGTGGTGGTCACCGGTGACCACCACGGCGTTCAATGTGTTATTTACGCCCTAAATCTGGGGGGAAAACCCCTAAGTTGGGAACCCTGGCATCATATTTGCAGGCTAATGTATTTTTTTAAGGCGATAAGAAAAATCACTGCACTGTGGGGTTAAAGAGGCCTTTCATTTACCCAGTTTCCCAAATAGGCAGGTTGAAAATGACAGTTGTCTTATTTATAAGCTCCGCTAAGACAGGTCGAAATTGTACCGTTTTTCGTTTATAGAGGTGAAAATGTTCATTAAAAATGCATAACTGCAGGCATTTTATGTCCGGACCAATATTCAAAATGATAAATTATCGGCAGTAGAGGTTTCTCACATTCTCAGTATCCAGGGCCCATTTAACCAACTTACACTTTACACTGACCTACAAGTTTGTCATTATCAGCCTAATTGCACAGTTTGCAATAAAATCGAAGACGTACAACATTTGCTGATGGAGTGTGCTCGGAACAGAGCAGAACGTGAGTTATTTGTAAAGGATTTTAAAATAAATAAATTTGATGTAGGCATAATCCAATCCATCTTATCTAAACCATCTTCGGAGATTATTAACCCGTATCGCCTTTTTTGGCAACACTACCGGTATCGTGGGTCATATTTTACCCATACCAAAAAATCTGTTGTAGAACGTAGATTTTTTTATTATTTGTACAAAATATGGTTAGTTATGAAACAAAAAAAACATTTTTTTTACCAAATTATCTTGATTTAATGAATATAAAAAAAAAATATCATGTTTTACACGTATTTGTAACTAACCTAATTTTTTGGCACTTTTTGGTTACCTAGTGTGAACTTAAAACATAAAAAAAAAAATAGAAATGTAAGAAAAACTCTATGTTCGCTTCTGGGTCAAATTTGACCCACGATACCTACTAAGGGTTAAAAAGTTGTGCCAATTAATTATTGTCCTGCACGAATAACTCTAATTCATTATTATAACTAATACTATGCCTATTAATGTAAAAGGGTACGATGGGGCTGACATATCTTTAATAAAAGCCCCTAAATAAATATAGATAAAAAAAAAAAAAACCATTATCAGCGAAACAATCAGTAGGTATGTACAGTAATGCAATGTACCGAACTAAATTCCACTATACAGAAATAAAATAAAATTGACAAAACAACAAAGACCCGTTTAAAAATAAACTTTATCCTGAACATCTGGTAACAAATCTTATTTTAATGGTACCTACGAAAGTTGAAAGACTAATTGGCGAACAAAATGAACGAAAAAGAAACGTTATTCAATGACTAAAGCTTTTTGAAACATTCCTTTGTTTCAAGCTTTCCCCATCGTATGCTTTTGAATTAATTCGGCGCCCCTATATGGCATTGTGTCAGACATAACCAGCATATATTGACATACGGCGAAATCGGGAACTAAATACAAATTTCGTATTGAATTTGACAGATTGGTAACGCTTTCCTTGACAAGCAGCGCTAACCCATAATTTCAAGTTATACTGGCCTTCAAATGATCGTTCTTTTTTCAAATGACTGTTGTTATTGGCTGTATTACAAGGTGTCTTGTTCGATAAAAAGGTATTTCGAAAAGTAATCAAGATTCTTTCAAAGTATTTTCTTTATTTTTAGACACAAAAGTTGTTGCTTTCTTTCAAGTTTATTGGATCTGAGAAAAAAAAGCCAAAGTTCGGTTTTTGCTTTTTCGATGTGTATTTTTAGATGATAACAATGGTACTCAATTATGTCAAGGGACAACTTCAAAGTTTAGCAGATTCGAAGGAATCCATGTAATATGTGTTTTGATTTTGGATTATTTTAGAAGCCTGTCATAGACAAAATTTCTCATCATATTACTTAATTTTAAAACTTGCGGCTTCCTTCGGCTCAATTTGCGTAAAAAAATTTTGAACTAAAATTTAATCTGAACATTTAGGTAGGTATCTACCTAATCATTTTACAAAAAAAAAAAAACGAACACTCCGTGGTTTCCTAGTAGTCGGCGCACTGAACCACAGACTGACAAGGAGATGTTACCCATCGTAAGAATCAATTAAATGGATACCTGCCTACCTACTTAAGTTTGAAAAACATAACTTAGTGGTCAAATATCTAGAGGAAGCTAAATCTAAAAAAAATAAGAATGATTCTACACATACTAGCCTTTGCCTGCGACTTAGTCCGCGGAAAATCTCTTGTTCCCCCGCATCGCCTGCCCGCGTTATTACTATCCGACTATTTTTGTTTTTGCTTGACTCAGTCCTGAGGCTCGTGAGGGTCCCACTTACAGTCGTACAGTTTTCTAGGATCTTTTCAAAGGAAGATAAGAAATTTATACGTGACGAAGGGCTATAATAAATACCTAGAAGAACTTTCACGTTGTTCAGGGTTACTTCCAAAAAGAGATGCTCGCTATCGTTTTGCGGTTGGTGTTCTGCAGACATATCGACAATTGAAAAAGGAATATGTGGGCCAAGGTATATGGCAACATCGCCACCACTGCCACTCGTGCGATCATTTCTTAATTGAAAACCCGGCAAGGAATACGAAGGTCAGGATTCTGAGACAAGGATAGCATGGATGTTCCTCCAGTCTAGGTTCACTTGTATGTCAGAATAATGTGCCGGAATTCTCTGGACATTTATAGGGTAGTCCCTTGAAATTCTTAGCTACATCGAGGAAAACTGAGATTCAAGCGTGTCAGCAAAGGACGGAAAAGTGATGAGCCCTTAATAGATTCATTAGATAATATAATGGGGCCGTAATTAATTGTATGACACCTACGCTTTGGAAGAAGAACCCTTTTCATGTTATAGTGTAACAAAAAGGCCTCAAATTGGCATAAGGTCTGCCCACGTAAATCTTTTGTGGAAGTGAGAAACTCATGATTTTGCACCTGCAGTGCGATTCTGTAAAAATCTCACCGTGAAATCATAAGTGAAGTGAGCTTGAAGTGAGCAATGTCAATAGTGTTATCTAATCCCTAATGACAGCTCACTCCACGCTCACTTCACCCAAGTTTTCACGGTGAGATGGTTACAGAATCCCACGGCTGTAGTGCGATTCTGTAACAATCAACTAAATTAATTTGACCCTGTACGAGTATATCTATTTATCTAATCAAGGTTATGCCGGTTGGGTTGGTTCAGGCAGGTTAATAAAAATATTAAGGGCAACAAAATCAAGGTCGCTCAGCGCGCTATGGAGCGAGAATAGAATAGAATACTCTTTATTATGTACACCATATAAATTACAGACATAAATATATACATTTTACAAAAGGTGAGACAATGGGCGGTCTTATCGCTAAGAGCGATCTTTTAAAGACAACCTTTGGATGGATTGAAAAGCGAGCTATGCTCGGAGTTTTTTTGAAGGATAAAATCAGGAATGAAATTACCCGGAAAAGAACCGGAGTAACCGACATAGCTTGCAGAGCAAGCAAACTGAAGTGGCAGTGGGCTGGCCATGTCTGTCGAAGGGCCGATGGCCGGTGGGGCAGACGAGTCCAGCCGGTCGATTCTGGAAAAATCTCACCGTGATAACTAAGGTGAAGTGAGCTTAGAGTGAGCTGTGAGTCTTGCTGATGCTAGGGATTGCTCACTCCACGCTTATTTCACCTTTGTTACAGTTTACTAACGGCATCCCTGATCTGCAGAATGCGTGGAAGCCGAAATAAAATCCTGATGACTGTAGCGGACTGGATCTAATCCTCAACGTGGAGGTCCTTAGTCCGCAGAATTATTTAATTATTAATTTTGAGTTTTTAATTTTTCACATATGGATTGTAAATATCCGAAATAAAGAATATTTTATTTATTTAAATACTAGCGTCCCGCCCCTGCTTTGTCCCGGGAACAATAACGACATGTTACAATATTAAGATTTCTGTGCTATATCTAAGTTAAATATTAATGTATTATACACATGAATCTTTATAAATAAATACTCCAAATAATGTTGAAAACCGTATCAAAATCCGTTGCGTAGTTTCGAAGATCTAAGCCATTACACAGATAGGCAGGAAAAACGACTTTGTTTTATACTACGTCATCTTCATCATAATTTGCCGTGCGATTCTGTAACCATCTCACCGTGAAAACTTGGGTGAAGTGAGCGTGGAGTGAGCTGTCATTCGCTAGGGATTAACACTATTAAGTGCTCACTTCACTTATGATTTCACGGTGAGGTTTTTACAGAATCGAGCGGCTGCTAGTCTTTTACCCACTATGTTGGGGTCGGCTTCCAGTCTAACCGGATGTAGCTGTCTTTTATATGGACCTACTGCCTATCTGGCCTCCACAACCCACTTAATATGTAATACGATACCCCTTGGTAAGACTGGCTGGCAGACTTTCGGGCTTATGACGACCCGTAATGACTGTCAAATATCCGCGAATGACAGCAACATTTCTTATTTACTCCTTGCCCAAGTTTTTATTAGGTTGTCTCATAAGTTCTTGCCATATTTTATTTTATTCGAATTTTCTCCTATTTAAACTAAAACGAATTCAAGAAAGTTCTAGATCTTTGTAGTAAGGATGAGTATCTTTTATGGTGAGGGTATAAATAGGCGCGGACGCAACGCAATAATTAGTCTTTAGTGAAAATGGATCAGCGTCAACTGCGAGCTATTATGCTATATGAGCATCGACTTAGTCTCTTCAACAGAAACGGCTAAAAAGATTAGCACTGCATTTGGACCGGGTACTACTAGTGATCGGACTGTTCGTTTCTGGTACTAGCGTTTTGACACCGGTTATATAAGCTGCGAAGATCAACCTCGCCCAGGCCGACCAACCAGACTATAGTACGCGCGATTTAGAGAAGGCGCTTGGACAATCCCACGCGACTATAGATCGTTATCTCAAATCGATGGGATATCGCAAAGTGATGTTACGTTGGACACCTCATGCGTTAACGGACCATGACCGGGCCGTTCGTGTGGCCATTTGTCAAAGTTTGTTACTTCGTCCGCACAGACGAGACTTTCTCAAGGACATTATTACATGTGACGAGAGCTGGATACATTATGAAACTAACACGCGTCATGCCTATTGGATTCCTCGCGGTCAAAACCCACCAGCCCAGCCTAATCTTAATGAACACGGTCGTAAGATTATGTTGTCTGTTTTCTGGGATTGGTAAGGAATGATTTTCTGGGAACTCCTCGAATCTCATCAGACTATTAATAACGCCAATCTGAATACACAGCAGCTTCGCAAACTAGCAGAGATGTTAAAAATTAAGCGGCCAAAACGACTTGGAGTCCAACTTTTGCATGACAACGCACGACCTCATTGCGCCAAGTTAACACATAAACAGCTGGAGGAGCTAGGATGGCTGACTGTTCCACATCCACCGTATAGCCCGGATCTTGCGCCTTCAGACTTTCATTTATTTCGAGCTCTTAAATTTCATTTACTAGAAAAAAAAATTGAAAAATCTGGAAGTATTAAAATTGAACTTTAAAATTTTTTCGAGTCCCAGCCTGCCTCATTTTGGGAGAAGGGTATTCAAACTTTTCCCCGTAGATGGCTGGCTGTTGTTGACAACGAGGGAGACTAATTGATTAAATGTATTTTTATTAATGAAAAAATATTAATAATAATTTGTTTTTTAACTGGCAATAATTTATGAGACAGCCTAATAACAATTTGAGTAGCTGTTGGCAGTTTTACTGAAGAATCGAAACTTCGACTTGAAGAGAGGGGAAACAGTACGAGTATAATGCAAATTATGGAAAAGTTTACGAAATTAGGAAATAGGAAAATAAAGTTTTTCGTTACTGCGAGTTTCATATTCGCTGTGTATTGAAATTTGAAGGGCGTCTTCATTCTAGTTAATTTTGGAAACGTTATAAAATAAACTAATTAACAGTTTTCAGAAATTATTTACGACGCACAAGTTTGCTGACTAACAAATTATATTTAGAAGGCAGATATGAGTGGAAACGCCGGGAGGGGACGCCATCGGTGGACGTAATACAACGTGTAACGTTAAATGCGCAAAACCTGAGACACCCCAACTGATTTTTAATTCAATTGACCTATTTCAGAGAGCAAATAAGTCATTAAAAAAAATGTAAAGGTTTTATGTGCTGTTTTAGTTTTACTGCCCATTCTGATCGTTTCTTGCGTCTGCGACGACGCTTTACCGAGGAAGGAGTCGTCACCGGGCCGCTGCGCCGCGCTGACATTGGCTTGCTTGACCTATTAATAAATAGACACGGCAACGTTTTTAATGAAGATTTTTTGAAAAATGTGACCTATATTAAAAAGTGGTTCAATTAATTCTGCTCGTTATTCTGATCAAACTATTTTCAGGTTTTGCGCATTTAACGTTACACGTTGTATAGTGACATTATTGGTGATGTTCTTCAGAAAGATCAGATCCATAGTACTTGCAATTGGCGTGCGTGTATGACCAACTAGGCAAAAGGGCGATCCTTCGTTCGGTAGGCGTTCTGTAGTTTCTGCCTGCCCCCGTGGGAAGAAGGCGTGAGTTTATGTATCTACGTACAATTTTGCTGAAATCGTTAGATATACTGAATTTCTTGATAGATATTAACATTGACGGGCAAAATAGTTCGTGCTGAAACTTAGGACAAACTAGTTTTGTCTGGGAAAACTAGATAACTACCAATATTCTATTGGGAATTTGGACGCCAGAGCCAGCGTTAAATTGCATTTGAGCTGGCTCTAAAGTAAACTGAGCACCCTAATTGCGTAACCCACTTTCAGTCACGATTTGACTCATTTTGAAAGATGACTCCACCGTGCCTCGTAAAGCACGTTACGCCGTTGGTCCCGGCCGGCATTCGTGGATCTTTGACAGTCGTTACGGGTCGTCAGAAGCCCGAAAGTCTAACAATCAGTCTTATCAAGGGTTTTACCAGTAACTGGGTGGTGGATGTCTCATAGGCAGTCGCTCCTTGTAAAATACTGGTATTCAGCTGCATCCGGTTAGACTGGAAGCCGACCCAAACATAGTTGGGAAACGGCTAGGCAGATGATGACTGGTTATACATTTCTTCATATACAATGTGTAACGTTAAATGCGCAAAACGTGAAAATAGTTTGATCAGAATAACGAGCAGAATTAATTGAACCACTTTTTAATATAGGCCACATTTTTCAAAAAATCTTCATTAAAAACGTTGGCGTGTCTATTTATTAATAGGTCAAGCAAGCCAATGTCAGCGCGGCGCAGCGGCCCGGTGACGACTCCTCCCTCAATAAAGCGTCGTCGCAGACGCAAGAAACGATCAGAATGACCAGT
Source organism: Eremobia ochroleuca (assembly GCA_949629135.1). Lineage (NCBI taxonomy): Eukaryota > Metazoa > Arthropoda > Insecta > Lepidoptera > Noctuidae > Eremobia > Eremobia ochroleuca. The sequence goes on along the minus strand of OX451409.1, from coordinate 7,806,807 downwards.
AAAACTAAAACAGCACATAAAACCTTTACAATTTGTTTCATGACTTATTTTCTCTCTGAAATAGGTCAATTGAATTAAAAATCAGTTGGGGTGTTTGAGGTTTTGCGCATTTAACGTTACACGTTGTATACATGTTGCTTCTTGTATCTGTTCTTTATTGTGTTTGACTCTCTGCGTCACATTTGCAGCAAATAAACGTATTTTCACTATTTTCTATATATTCGAAAAATTGGTCTGCTCAACAACGTAAAAACGCAATTAATGTTGTTGAACTGTCAAACCTAGTTCAGGTACAAAACAAGTGTGAACTTGACATAGATTTAAGAAAAATTGTATTTAGCGTTAGTGCTTATATTATTGAATACATTACATATATTAATTATATATTATCCAGGACATTTGTACTCATATTTAAAAAAAAAATTATGTAGTACAAAATACAAAATCAAAATCAAATCAAAACAAAATTAAAGGCATTGCTACTGATACACAATTAATAATTAAAAACTCATCTGGAGATAATAGGCTCTCTTAGATAAAAACATAATATTAACCGTTTTTTTTTACCCAAAAAAAAAGTTGAATTTAGGCCTGACGAGTGCGATTTGGAAATTTTTGGAGCTGGTAACACTGATTCTCGCGTCGTAAAAATCGTAGCCACTGGGCACCAATGCTGTCATGTGTTGGCCCAGTGATGGTTTGTGGTGTTTGCTGACTGTGATATGGTGATCTTACCTCATCATAGTCAGGAGTGCGGACCACGTTGGGGGGTGCCTTGGTCACCACTCTGCCATACGCCTCGCGAGTGATAGCTGGGTATTGGTATCGGAACCTGGTGGAAGAAAGAAAATATTCTTTTTGTATTTATTGTTAATGAAATACTGGAACAGGTTTAAATGATGCTTAATGCTTTAGAAGACCATTAAAAACATTTATTTTGAAAAAGAGGTCTCTATTATTAAATAGGGAAGCCTTTTTCAGAGATTTACAATGTGAATGGAATACCTTCTATTTACTTAACAATTATTGGCATTGTGCTTCGAGTGATTAGCAGTCTTTAACTCTTTACAAAGGGATTGTTTGAAAAGAGGGCACTTGTTTGTTCACGTTTACCCTCTAATTCACTGACGTAAGAACGGGTATAGTTTGAATTTTGTATTATTTTAAAATGTAATCACCCTATAACATTCCCACTGATGGGATATAATAAGCATATAATATAATATAATAAGCGCGCATTCGAACTATGGTGAGTCGCAGTACAGTTTTGTCGCATAAGCGTTAATCGCACATCCATTTGTCGAGCTAACGTAGTACACTCGGCTAGACCCAATGCGATATTGTAGCATACATAAAATTTAAATAGTTCCACTCATATATTTTTGTAAACAAAAGCGAGGGTGAAAGCACGTATTGCCATCCCAGCTACACATAAACAAACGATGTACGGACATATTTTCCATTTTCAAAGTCAACATTTATTTTATAGGGTGGGGGCACACGTTATCTTACCTTGGGGCGGCTCGCGGTATCGCGGTATAGACAGGCCACTCGTTGTACATCAGAGGGTCGCGGTAGGTGCTCACTTCGTTCATTATCTCTGGTGCCCGCGCTTGTCGCTTCGAGAATCTGTGGGCAATTATGTATATTAATATCAAATTAATTGAGTCAAACGAGAGACAGGAAGGAATTGTCTCTGGTAAATATTTTAATTATGTTTTGAGTTCCGCGTAACACACTATTAGGTAGTACACGGAGAGAAAATTCTTAGAAAAAATACTGTGCTCGGCACTGTAAAGTGAGTGCAAGTGACATCCACATAAAATTTTCTGAGTGAGATTGGGAAAAATTCACTATTTGTCCAATAAATTTTACTGTACAGCATGAGAATTTTTACTGTGCTAGCATGGTCATTTTTCCATTACCCCTCAAAATGCACTCAGATTATGAGACAGCACAGTAATTTTTCTAAGATTTTTCTCTCCGTGTATCAATGTCTTCCATTTTGACAGTTTAATATTCGATTCATTGCGTTATTTATTTGGGCAGGTATCAGATTTATAACATTGATGTACAAGTAATTCTGTGAAACGTTTTGTAAATTTTTGCAACAGCAAGTTTTTAATTTGGGCAGGTAAAGATTACAGGAGAAGCATTTTCAGCGAAAACTAAAAAGAGTTAGGTTAGGTTAGTTGTGTAATCCGATTATATTTTACAAAACTCACCAACCTGCACCATAATTGCGTAAAACACGATCATCAAAATCTTAATAATTTTGAAGGATATTGCTTATCCATTGCTTTATATGTTCGAAAAATTTGTCTGCTCAGCAACGCAAATAACGCAATGAATGTTGTTGAATTGTCAAAATGAAAGCCATTGCTACTGTTAGTCTGTTACGCAATTATTCTGAAATATTCTTACTCTGATTGTTTTTAATTAATTAATTTCCAAAAATAAAGCTTTAAGGGGGCATTCAAGTATTACATAAGCACTCCAGGGGGGGGGGGGATGTGTCTTTGCTTTGCTTATATTTGATGACATGGGGATGGAGGGGTCTGCATGGTGATTACATCAGCAGTATTTATTTCATCACTTTTTCGGATTTTCTACAAAATTTAGGTAATCAATTTTGGTTTGAACACATATTATTATGGCAACCCTAATTGTCTATACTTGAAAACGAAACGCATTTTCAGGGATTCCCGGAAATAATTAAATAATACTTATAAGAGCAGCAGGTTCATCAATGAATAAAGAAACCACAACACATTGAAATACGCATTTACCTACCAATGTTTACGTAAGAATGGGGGGGGGGGGGTTAATAGATTTGCTTACTTTTGCTGACGGGCTTTTGCTGGGGGGTTAATAATTGCAAAAAATCTGCTTACGTAATACTTGAATGGCCCCTAAATACGCTTTATGAAGAGATTAGCCAACGATAGCTCTCCAAGTGCCAGTGACAGCTTTACATTTTGTCTGGTTCACCCAGCGTGCACGCTCCGCGCTCAACTGAAGCTTAAAATCCTATTATTCAAGACCACTGGATATTTTTTGGAGCATTAACCCTTATTGCCAATGTGTTAGGATACGAGTATTTGGTTTGATTTTTAAATATTGACCACTTTGTCCATTTTTTTTGCGAATTTAATTAAGTTTACAGCTTTTAACTTTTTTAATTCCTAACTCTGTGTTCATTTTATTTTAATGTTAGATCATATTTTAGGCGCATTAAGGCTTGTTTATTTGAATGAAACTCGATCCAGTTATAATAGATGTGTATTTGTATCACAGGCGGTCGATTCTGTTAGAATCTCATCGTAAGAAGTTGCTTGTAGGTGAAGTGAGTTGTTATTCCATCGGATTCTAGAGATTGACACTAATGACTGCTCACTTTCAGCTCACTTCACCCGAGTTATCACGGTGAGATTTTTACAGAATAGCACTACTGCACCTAGTATACAAGTCACAGCGGAGGAATACACGTTTATAAAAACATAGGATAAGAATCCTAACTAATATTATGAATGCGTAAGTTTTGTTTGTTTGTTATCTTTTCACGCCTAATCCACCCTCAAAAGTTGGCATATTCATTTTGTTTAAGAAAAAACGGGTCAGTTGCGAGTCGGACTCGCGCACCGAGGGTTTCCTACTTTGTAGTTATGTAAATAGTTTATGCACTGCGCACGAAATGTGCTTTTCATTATGCATTATATGTTTTTTCATATAAAGTATTTTTCTATTTTGTTTTAGTAATATTTATAAGAATTTAAAAATCAAGAAAAAAAATATACCTTAATAATATTATCGCTATTATTGAACAAAACTTTGATCTTATTTTACTACAAATTTATATTTTACAATTGATACAGAACAACACAGAACAATATTTTTGCTGTCGTATAATTAGAAATAATTAAAAAAAAAACAATGGGTAAATTTTTGTCTTTTACTCTTTGTAGTTTTAAGTGAGCGTATAGGTACATCAAACGTTGTAGTTATAACTTGAGGGTGTGGATTAATTTTTAGAGAGTAAAGAGATTAGCGCGTTCAAACAAACTCTTCAGTTTTATTATATTAAAGTTAATAAAGTACTAGCTTCCGCCTGCGGTTTCGCCCGGGTGGTATGTCGATAAAAAGTAAAAGCCTGTGTCCTTCCCCAGAGTTCAAAGTATCCCCATACCAAATTTAATCAAAATCGGTCCAACCGTTTCGAAGATTTGTCGTAAGAAACAGACACACAGACAACAATTTTAAAAATTGTTTTCTGTGTTATAAGTCTGTTTGTTATGTCAAAATAGCAGCTTTTTACTAAATGCACTTACTTTTCACTTACACAGACACTTCAATTTGTATTGTTATATGTGAAGACTAGCTTTTCAGAGAATTTATGAACAGCGTAACCAATATTATTAAAGTTGCGTCACAATACTGAAGCCCGTGAAAATACAATGTAAAATATATTGTTTATTTCAGAGAGGAATCAAGATTGATTGCACTTTGTGTACATATTTCTCATCGTCGATTCTGATTGCAAATAAACATTTTTCAATTTATTTTGTACGTTTGTTTTTGTACACTTGGAGACACTCCTGCGGGGTATATAATGGGTTTCATTTTGAAAGTTAATCAAAATCCATTGCGTTACTTACGTTGTTGAGCAGAAAAAAAAATCGAACATATTATATAGAGCAATGGATTAGGAATATCCTTCAAAATTGAAGATTTTGATTCAAAATCTAAATATATTTCATTTCACATATACCTACATGGACACTTATGAAACGTCAGAAGCTAGATGCACGGTTCCAATTGGTCGTTTCCTATGGAGAAGAGCCGGCAAGAAACTCCACGGTTACTCTTTTAAAATAATTGGCTTTTACAATGTTTTAAAATGGCAGAATTAGTATGGCAGGGTAGCATAGGCCTGTCAACAAGTACCAGATAGTTCATCAAATAAAACAAAGTCTACAAATCTACAGTATGAAATGAATACACGGAGAGAAAAATCTTAGAAAAATTACTGTGCGGTCTCATAATCTGAGCGCATTTGAGGGGTAATGGAAAAATGACCATGCTAGCACAGTAAACATTGTTATGATGTACAGTAAAATTTATTGGACAAATAGTGAATTTTTCCCTTAGATCTCACTCAGAAAAGTTTCTGTAGATGTCACTTGCACTCACTTTACAGTGACGAGCACAGTAATTTTTCTAAGAATTTTCTCTCCGTGTACAACGTTTTCACATTCACAAAATATAAAAGAATCTGTCAAAAAGATAAATAAAATATTAAAACTTTTTAAGACCAAATGATATGCTATTACAGAGTTGAAATTAGTACCTATTGTCTGTTTATAATGCCTAATAATAAAAAAAGACTATGTCAAAGAAGTACCTACCTAAAAAAAAAAAAAAAATAAGCATCGTAATTTAAGAGTAGTTAATAGACATTTATATAGTTATGCCGTTAATGAGGTGCCAGGGAAGACAAATGTGAGGAAGGAATTATTGCCAAACTATCTTGTAACTTTGCTAAGGACACGTTTGATGAGGGTTTTGAACTTTCCATCGCTAAGTTCTGTAACCGGCTTTAGCAACTTGTTATAAAAGCGGATACTGTTTATAAGAAATTAATTATTGATGGCTTTAGTTAATCTAAATTTAGCTATCGCAATAAATTTCATTTTTAGTTTTTACCTCATCTCAGTGACAATCAATGTCAAAAACTTGTCAAAAATGTAGGAAAATTACAGGTATTTTTGACAGATGGAGACGTGAGATCATCGGACTGTGAACGTTCTTAAAATTACGAGAATACTCATAAGAGACTTTTAAAAACCCACAGTCAATACGCAGTCTTCCACTACATCTAAAAGAAGTACTTAGTGTCTTAGATACTTATCAAAACATGTAAATTGATTTACATCATCATTATTGAACACAACATCGAATATGAAACCATGCTGTGGGCAGAAGTGCACTTTCATACACTCCCCGACCGTTAACCGACAGAATAATGTGCTTCGATGACTAAGTGCCATTTTTTGGGCACTATTCCAAGCTAGGGCTATCGAAAATCGAGAAATTGAACCATAAAATGAACTACTTGCACGGTATTATTTGAAAAGATAGATATCCTTATATTTATTGCACACAAAAGACAGTCAAATTACATTTTACAATTACATAAGTGCCAACATACAAAAAATAAAAATTAAACTATACCTACTTAAAGAAATTAAGTGACACTATGACATAGAAAACAAAACAAAAAAAGAATAGATCCAGTAATAATCTGATCCTAAATATTCGTCCGATACTTTACAAAGAAGGAAAAAGAAAGAAGAACAAATAAGTTTATTTGCGGTAAACATGACGCAGCGAAAGAACACAAACACAAAAATAACAAGTTGGTGGAAAATATGCGTCGCATCCACCCAAAACGGCCATCAAAAATAAAACGCGAACTTCGTTTAGTTATACTTTTTTGTAGTAATTCACAAAACTTTTAACCAAGATATTAACTTTGACTTTCAATAGTAAAGATAAGACAAGCGAATTCTGTGAGAGATGAGATAAAGAAAGAGACAGTGAATTATAAGGCCGGCAAGGGAGAATTTAAAAGAAAATAATTTTGCGCCGACTCCACTCCTGATTTTTTTTGGGATCGGCGAAAAACATTTTCCGAATTGTTGGATTAAGGTAGGCATAAAAAGAAGTAGGAGGGCTGTGTCATAGCATAATCAGTCTACACTGTTCCCACTGCTCGGACTCGGGCCTCTTTTTGAGAGGGAGTGGGCTGCAATCCACCACGCGGGCCCAGTGCGGGTTGGTAGATGTCACATATCTTCGAACTTTCGGTTCTAGGACATGCCGTTTTCCTTCACCGTTTTGAGAGCAGTGGCGATGAAATTATTTACACAAAGTAGAGCGCCTGTCTGGGTTCGAACCTATGACCTACAACTCGTAAGTGTTACTACTGGGCCACCGCAATGCTCTCAACTACCTCGACTCCAGCCGGTCGATCTTGTAAAAATCTCACCGTGAAATCATAAGTGAAGTGAGCTTGAAGTGAGCAGTGTCAATAGTGTTAATTCCTAATGACAGCTCACTCCACGCTCACTTCACCCAAGTTTTCACGGTGAGATGGTTACAGAATCGCACGGCAGTATATTTTTTTTTGGGATCGGCGATAATTTTTTTTCTAATTATTTGACTAAGACAGGCAGAAACAGAAGGAGGGACGGCTTTGTTTTAGGCTAATGACATATTCCTTAAGAAATGTCTACCACTCATCAATATTTCAAGAAGTAAATTACTAACAAACAATTGAAAATTCAGCTCAAAATGTCCCAGGTTTACGCAAAGCATCGTAAATTCTGTTATACGAATAATATTCCTTCAATGTGACATTTAATATCGTCGAATAACTTGCCAAATTAAATCAAGTTCGCAGGTCTATACGAAACAATTACTATCAAAGCATCAATTTATCTGTAGATCTAACTTGAGAGAAGAGCGGTTGATATCGGCCATTTAAATTCCGGCCGGGGGGTAGAAATGGCAATTATGTAAATGGGAACGCAGATGATATTTTATCGGCATACCGGTGGCCTATTGTTGAGACTTGGAACTTTTGGCCTTTCGTGGAACTTGGTGAAAAAATCACAAGTAACCTTTGATATCAAGTAGGGTTTGTTTCGAATAATATTTGTGGTTTTGTTTGTCGGTTTGTTCTTGTGTGTGAGTTTGGGGTTGGTAGAAAAATGTTTGCGACCAATATTTGTGTTAAGGTCGTCCGATTGAAGTTATATGTTTTGCTGCATATTACGCTGAAGTTGACAAATTCTTGGGGGGCAGGTATTTCGTATTAAACAATTTGGGAGGTCCTGGTCTATTTCTTTCTTCTCGTTTAGTAAGAAGTTTTCAGCCTTATTTATAAAAATCTTTTATGTACCACCGTCAGTTTTAAAACTGACGTCATAAGATAACACATTGAATAATCACTATCTGTGATGAGCTTCTTCACGAACTCATTATCTTCAAATCTCCTGAGCACCTTACGAGCCTCCTCATTGAGCTTTTCCTATTACTCCTTTCATCATGTAGGTATACTCCGAATGAAGAAATAGGTAATCATTCGCGTAGCGGATTTAAACGAGCTTTGTAGGTATTCCTCCGTCTACTAGATCGCTCTGAAATCCCGCAAAAGATTGTCGAAATCCATACTTACTAAGGCACAACTCGTTATTAGGAACAAAATGAGCTCGAAGGACACAATAATCCTATTGAATCGATCAGCGGATTCAAATAAAATCCGCCATATTGCCTCTTACTCGTAGCATCCTCAGTACTCCGGTGACATTTAATTTTGACAGGTACTAATCAAACCTAGTCAGAGAGCCAGTGGCTTGACTTTGTCCGATTATGCTATGTACTTGAATAAATATAAATGTAGAAACCGATAAATACAAATGAGGCAATAATCCCCTATCTGTTACCAATGGTATCTCTCAGCTGATTCTAAAATTACTCTATGCACTTGACATGCCTTACATTCCTTATAGGGTACCATCACATAAAAAACTTAGCAACCTCTTATCGTTAAACAGCGTTTATGAATAAGAATTTGGCTTATCAGTTGCTTAGCAATTGATAAAAATTTAAGAGACGTTTATAAATAAGACTGATGATGTTTGCATTACTATTTAAATTGCTGTCGAAGCTCCATTATTTATTGAGCTAATATTCCATTCCATTCATTATTTATTGTTCCTAAAGAAGGTGGCTGGGGTAGACTGGATGTGGAAGGCGGAGGACAGGGTGTTGTGGCGCAGCCTGGGAGAGGCCTATGTCCAGCAGTGGACTGCGATAGGATGTTGATTGATTGATAATATTAATAATAATACTGTTAGCTTTACAGGCTGGCAATATTTCAGCACATTGGCAGCTAAATATCTGCCTGGCCACCTTAGACCCAGGCCTAGTCTGCCTTTTGGAAAGTCCGCCTCAGACTAGTAAGGAAAATCTTCGATTGTCTAGTTTGAGTAAGTGTCGCTTACCTCCACATCGCTTTCAACTGATCGCAGGTCGGTTCATCCGCCTTGGCGAGCTCGCGGTCTCGCACCCGGGCCGGCCTCGGCGACAAGATGGCGTCCTGGTCAAGACGCTGCGCCGCCACTGCGCACGCGCAGGCCAACACGCTCCACGCGCGCCACAGGGACCACATGCTGTGGAAGAAGGGGTTAGTTTAGTGTGATGGGACGGATTATGAATTGATTAATAAAAAAATTGTTATAAAATAATATCACTCCTTTGCTGCCTCAGCTTCTGGATTTGTAGAAGCATAATCAGTCTAAAACGGTCCCATTGCTGGAACACAGACCTCCTCTCTGGGAGAGTGGGCTGTAATCAACCACGCGCAACGCGTGCGCAAGTGCAGGTTGCTAGATGTCACATGTCTTCGAGTTTTCGGTTCTAGGACAAGCCGGTTTCCTCACGATGTGTTCCTTCACTGTTTTGAGAGCATTCCTGGGTGTGAACCCACGACCCACGTAAGTCGGGGCTGATACCATTGGCCACCACTGCTACCAGTTTCCATAAAAATAAGCATAATTAAAATGGTTGACTTTTTTGAACACATTATTCATTGGCGAACTCTTCACAAACTTACAGGGCAAGTTTAAATTAAGTTAGCACGAAAGTTTCCAAGCATATTCAATGAAAACTAGCCAAGCGGCTACAAAGTTTAGCCAGAACATGATATAAAAACAGACTATAACAGAAAAATTGATATTTAAAAACTGTAACGGCTATCGGCGACGTCGGGAAATTTAGAAGGATCTACCTAATTTCATACAGACATGCCTCAACAGTGCTATCAGTAAATATGTACAATAAATTGCCTGTGCAATTTAAAACATTTACTCTATGAATCCAAATGAATTCAAGAGGAAAATAAAGTAATTCAAACTCAAACTCAAACTCAAAGCATTTATTTCAAGTAAACCAATTACAGGCACTTTTGAATTGTCAAGGGGTCGGTCTGTCAGAAAGATGAAGCTAGTTGCCCATTCCAAAGTGTAGTAGGTACCTGTGGAGAAGAACGGGCAAGAAACTCCACGGACACTCTTTTAAATCATAAAAATTGTTACAAAATTTTGGTTACATCATTTAAGTTGAAATTATACATGTGAGAACGATGTAGAAAGAAAGCGTCCGTACTAAAAAAGATAAAAACAAAAAAAAAAAAACAATTCAGAAATGAAAATACTTAGATTAAAATAAAATAAAAATATTGAAAATATTTAAAAATATTAAAAAAAATTGTTATTGAAGAAATGTTATTACAGCATAGAAGAGTTTCTCAATGATAATAGTAGTTCGAATTGATATGTGATTACCTATATTTTAATGACTTTAAGTAATGTATCCAATATTCTATCATAACATTACATTTTAATGAATTTTATTGACATACATTTCTTTGAATTGAATGTATACTGATTTTGAATTAAGATTGATTTAAATTATTATAATTAATATTAAGACTAATACTGTTGGGACCAATGTGGAATGTAGTGTTTTTTTTTCTTGGCTTTACGATGATCATTTAATTTTTGTGTTACATTTATTGTTAAAACCACTGTTCGACACAAATGTAAATTTGTTGAAGAAATAAATAAATAAATAAAATCCATTAGCCCCGAGTTTCGAAGAATTATTATATAGTTCCCTATACCTAAGAGCGGTGGCCGTCACATAACTGCCGTAGTGTTAGATGTCATGAAAATTATGGCAGCAGGGTTTGACTTTACGATGTCAATAAACGCTTCAAAATCAAAATCAAATTTAATTTATAATTTGAGTAGGTTTATGCGTATCTTTCATCTTTAAAATATTTATCATATTTAAAATATTTATTCCTCAATTTTCATGATTGCACCTACTACTGTTTGTCTCTGCATCACCCAAAGGTTGACTGGTAGAAAATGCCTATGGCATTAAGTCCGCCTCTGTACATTTATGTACAGACGTCAGCACATCAAGCTACTACAATCTGTCAAATTTCTTTAATAGACTTTTAATTTTATTGCTACAGCATAAAGGTTCAAAGTTGACTGTGAAAATGTGACAGTTTCGGGTAGCTTGATGTGCTGGCGTCTGTACTTGAATTATTAAATAAATAAAATAAATAAATACTGCTGAGCGTCGATTCCCGGGTCGGGCAGTGTTATTGAGTTTTTTTATTAGAAATTTCTTGGGACAGGCCAGAGTTTGGAAGTTGCCGATGTGACGCACGTTAAGCCGTTGGTCCTGCGCCTGATCCCTCTCCGGTCGTGTCGGATTGCCGTCCCATCGGACTGTGAGAGTGAGGGAAGAGGGAGTGCACCTGTGTCTGCGCGCACACTTGTGCAATATAATATCTCCCGCGCCGAAGGCTAGTCTCCGTTGAGATTGGCCGCCGTGGCTGAAATATGGTTTGGAGGACTTTATTTATTTACACACAATAGCTTTTCTTCGAAATTCTATGTTTCTATTTTCACTGGAATAGGCTCGTTAATTCTTGTCTCTCACTGACTCTCATATTTGTATCTAACACAGAAGCATATCGTTGTTGTTTACTTACAATACATGCAAGCCTTGAATAAAGACGTGTGGATAGCTGATCGGAACCCGTTCTTTATTTACTTGTCACAGTTGTTCCAAGCGCGACTACGAGATTAGTTGGACTTAGTCGAAGGAAATACCTGTTACGATAAATACTAGTTCCATTGAACAGGTATGGATGTGTTATATAGTGATGTGATATTGAAAGTTTCTCTTTACAGTTATGAAGGTAAAATATAACACATGTTGATTTATTTTATGTTGAAACAGGCTGGAAATGTTTTGTTTTGAAAATATTATTAGGTTTATTATATTATTAGCTGATTTGAATGGGACTCTCTTCTCTTCAAGTGAAGTTACTACCTGACTATAAAATTTGGTACTGCCCAGTATTTTTCGTTGTTACACTTACATACATACATAAACGCACGCCTTCTTCCCATGGGGGTAGGCAGAAATTACAGAAGGCCACCTGCTACAATCCTTAAATACTCCTTTCTCGTTTATTGTCGTACATAATAATATGGTCATACACGTAGGTACGCCGGTTGCAAGTACTATGCACCTGACCCTTCTGAAGATCACTAATAAAGGTTTCCGGTTTTGTGAAAAAATAAATTGTATATGTCCCTTCGGTTAGCAATTCTGAAACTACTTACATTGGTTGCATTCCTGAACAGCTTGTGCTTTTTATATGACATAGTATATACGTGGGTGGATCAAATATAAACCGGACTTAAGTAAAAAAAAATACGCACGTATTATTATACTCGTAAAAAAAAAGGAATATATTTTATTTTTCTACATAATCTCCTCTTCTATTAACACATTTTTCCCAGCGCAGGGGATGTTTCTTGATGCCAGTATCGAAGAATGTAGTCGGTCGTGCTTTTAGGCAATTGCACGCAAATGATTCCACTATCTGGTCAGTGTGAAAACGGCGTCCTCCACTTGAATTTTTTTTTGTGCCATTCCTACACTTGAGTTCTTGAAAGCGTATTCTTATCGAACTGTAGAGTCAATGGATGCAAAATTTGGGAAGGTTTTATGCCATCCCGTGTTAAAAAAATTATGATAAGTCGTTGCTCAACAGACTTATATACCTCCTGCTCATACATGAAGCTACTGGCGCGCAATAAACTAAAGTGAGCCGGAGCAGTATATCCCCTCCCCTAGATAATCCCCCCTAACACATACAACAGCACCAAGCGCGTCACTTCACTCAGCGACCAGTAATAAAAAAAGTCTTGTTTATATTTTATTCACCTAATACAACGTGTAACGTTAAATGCGCAAAACCTCAGACACCCCAACTGATTTTTAATTCAATTGACCTATTTCAGAGAGAAAATAAGTCATTAAAAAAATTGTAAAGGTTTTATGTGCTGTTTTAGTTTTACTGGCCATTCTGATCGTTTCTTGCGTCTACGACGACGCTTTACCGAGGGAGGAGTCGTCACCGGGCCGCTGCGCTACGCCGCGCTGACATTGGCTTGCTTGACCTATTAATAAATAGACACGGCAACGTTTTTAATGAATTTTTTTTGAAAAATATGACCTATATTAAAAAAAGTGGTTCAATTAATTCTGCTCGTTATTCTGATAAACTATTTTCAGGTTTTGCGCATTTAACGTTACACGTTGTATGTGGTCAAGTTCGAGTGGTAATCTCATCTCCGCGACAATCAATGTTAAAATCATGTAAAAAATTTCGGTAATTATGCTTCGATCAACAATAGTACTTTACTAGAGTTCCGAGAATCGCATCAAAAACGAAACATAAGACCGCATGTAATGCTGTGGTCTTATTTCGCCACATAGTTTTTCAACCTTATTTCTTAGAAGTAATGTTTTATTTTTCCATAAATAGTTTTGTTCTTATTTTAAAAATATGTTTACTTTTCAATCGAAGTAGTAAATATATTGCAAACGACCTTACGACCTTATGTCTGAGAATTAAGGTTTATAATCAAGTTATCTGCAATAAAAGCTACTTGAGCCATATGTTTTTGTTCCTAATCCTTAATCTAGTGTTGATCGAAGTAAATTAAAAGATTTTTGACAGATTGACTGAATGAAAATGAATCAACGTTTGAGAATATGATCCTCTGATATCTTTACAAAAATCAACATCGCCACTAACATTGACGTAAACTTCTTCAACCCTTTTCCACCATACATCCAAATATTTTCCTGACATTTCGCTCAAGTGACAGTTTGATCGAAATCGCCTACGCCCACTCCACTCCACTGTGTACATAGGGCTGGCACTGGGAAGAAAACTACATAACTAAGTATCCAATCTACTCAGGGGTTAGGGTTGCAAACTAGCAAAGTGACGTTTAATTACTATGACGTTTAATTACTATGACGCTTAAATATTATGACATTTAATTACTGAGACGTTTAATTAGTATGACGTTTAATTACTATGACGTTTAGTTATTATGACGTTTAATTATTATGACGTTTAATTACTATGACGTTTAATTACTATGACGTTATTTACTATGACGTTTAATTACTATGACGTTTAATTACTATGAAGGTTAATTATTATGACGTTTAATTACTATGACGGTTAATTATTATGACGTTTAATTATTATGTCGTTTAATTAGTATGACGTTTAATCATTGTGACGTTTAATTACTATGACGTTAAATTACTATGACGTTTAATAAGTATGACGTTTAATTATTATGACGTTTAATTACTATGACGTTTAATTACTTTGGCGTTATGTTAGTAGTAATTAAGGGGAGTCAGGGGGTTAGGGGGGTCTATTGATTGATATTTCAATGAAATAGTCATTCAATAAGCCAAAATAACCACCACGTGGAGCCCTGACACGCTCTGTCGCGGCAAACCCTGTAGAAGATGGCGAGACGAGATGGACAAAACAAACGACCTGTGGTCCACTTTAGCCCTGGATCGAAAGACCTGGAAGTCATGGGGCGAAGTATTTTCTCAGCAGTGGGATAGTGCAAGCTAACAGTAACCAGTAACTGGTTACTGTTAGCCTGCATTCAATAGGATTATATTAATTTAGAGGGCTGTAAATGTGAAGTGTGTGTGTGTGTGTTTGTGTGTGTGTGTGTGTGTGTGTGATGTGTGTGTGTTGTGTGTGTGATGTAATGTGTTCCGCCAATTGGTAGGAAATACGTCTGACATAAAGTCCGCTTTTGTACAGCTTTTTTTTTTACTTGTGCATAAAGTTTAAAAAAAATACATACTTGTTACGGTCGCGAATCATATTTCGTTCAACATACAACTTAGCACTGACCTGAAAATTGCAAAAAAATGAAAGATTTTTTTTCAAAAAAGGATTTCGCGGATATATTGGCGCTTCCCCTTAAGGTGTGATTGTAATTGTGCAATTATTAAGTTTTGAGAACATATTTCGCAACGATTTTAACCTACGAGTGGATATTTGTAAGAGCACTTAAAAGGAAAGAAAATAGCTCGACTGTCTGCCTAGTAGAAACTATTTTCCGTCACCAACATTGTTGGCCCATATGTCTAGCGAACAATCGGCCAGCTAATTGATAATTCAAGAGAGAGAGAGAGAATTGACTTGACTTGAGATAGAAATAGTAAGCGTTCGCAAAAAAACTTTATTGCTATTCTTCCGTGATCAATGAAATACCTTATTTTGTATTTTCTGTACCGTTACACGATTTTATTAAAACACCCAAAAATATATTTGTGTAAAAAACAAAGCACATCCCTTTATTGACATTGAGTGGGCTGAAAGCCCGACAACCGGTGCGCTCACCCTGTTTGCTCAACAGAATGTTCACGGTGAAGCGGCCAAACGTTTATATTGAACTCGCTGATGTGTTACAAAGTGACGGCAGAGGGCACTAATGACGTTATTTCGGGTTGCTAGTTTTAATTAAGAGTCCAAACTGCACCCCAATTGCGTAATACACTTTCAAACGCAATCCAATCCAATCAAAAATATTGAAGGACATTTCAAATTAATTGATTCATTTGTTTGAAAAATTCGTCTGCTCGATAACGTAAAAGACGCAATGAATGTTGTTGAATTGTCAAAATGAAAGGCATTGTTATTATAAATGTGTTACGCAATTACTCCTCTGGATCAAAAAAATAACAATGAGATCCGTAGGTACTGTAAAGGTAGCATATTTGGTGCTTAAATGCAACCTTTATGAGTATTTTGACAATTCTACAACATTCATTGCGTCTTTTACGTTGGTATGGATTTATATTTAGAAGGTAGAAAAAAACTGTAGGAGTCAGATAAGCTGACAAGCGAAGTCAAATTATAAATATGTAATGAACGTGGAACCGCTTATACGAGTAATTATCAACATTTTCGACAAACTTGTTTCATTCATTCATCATGGTACAGACGCCAATCTGTCAGATTTCTTTAATAGATTTTCAACTTTAGCGCTAAAGCATAAGGTTCAAAGTTGATTGGGAAAATCTGACAGGCTCGGGTAGCTTGATGTGCTGGCGTCTGTACATGTTTTCGATAGGCAATTAACTGATCCACAGAATTTATTAAAAAAAAAAATGATAACATTTATTAGGCAACTATCAAGTTTGAAACTGAAGTACTTTAAGCGTTACATTTGATTGAAAATGTCGAAAATGGAAGTCCATTTAACATAAGACAACATTTAACAACATACATTTACAACATTTTACATTTTACATTATTTTATTTGGTAACATTTTACATTTTACATAAGTATGTATGGAAATATCAATTAACGAAATAGTTTTGCAGATTTCTTCGCGGACTATGGTCATATAATTGACATCTACAATAGGCCGTTTGGCTCAACTGATATTATGTTTCTCAGCAAGGCTATATTTGGAAAAGAAATCGTTACTATTTTAAGTGATCAGCCGTGCGATTCTGTAACCATCTCACTGTGAAAACTTGGGTGAAGTGAGCGTGGAGTGAGTCGTCAATAGTGTAAATCCCTAGCATCAGTATGACTCACAGCTCACTCTAAGCTCACTTCACCTTAGTTATCACGGTGAGATTTTTCCAGAATCAACCGGCAGAACCCTAATAATTAAGTAATGTTTACTTTTATTCTGTTTATTTTTATATCGTTATTTCTTACAACTAGTAGATCTGCCAGTCGATTCTATAAAAATCTCACTGTGAAATCATAAGTGAAGTGAGTACTTAATAGTGTTAATCCCTAGCGAATGACAACTTCCCGCTCACTTCACCTAAGTTCTCACGGTGAGATTATTACAGAATAGCAGTGCAGGACCCTAATTGCGTAACACACTATTCCTTTCAATATGAATCATTTTGAAGCATATTGCTAATCCTTTGCTCCATATGTTCGAAAAATGTGTGAGCTCAACAACGTAAATAACGCAATGAATGTTGTTCAACTGTCAAAATGAAACCCATTGCTACCGATAGTGTGTTACGCAACTACCCTGCTGTTTAGTAATATGTGGATAACGTTGTGAGTAGTGGTAGTACTTGTTATCTCTATTATTAAGTTATATGCTATGTTTAATTATTATTAATAATAAATAATAATAATAATAAATATCTTATTACACTGCTGTTTCATCATCATCTGCCTAGCCTTTTCCCAACTATGTTGGGGTCGGCTTCCAGTCTAACCGGATGCAGCTGAATACCAGTATTTTACATGGAGCGACTGCCTATCTGACCTCCACAACCCAGTTACTGGGTAATACGATACCCCTAGGTAAGACTGGTTGTCAGACTTTCGGGCTTCTGACTACCCGTAACGACTGTCAAAGATCTACGAATGACAGCCGGGACCAACGGCTTAACGTGCTTTCCGAGGCACGGAGGGGTCTCGGTATGTAAAGATGGTCACCCATCCGCAGACCAACCGCGGCAAGCGTAGCTTAACCTGATCGATCGACCCGTGCGGCTGTTATTATTTAGCCACTGCTGTTTGTTGTCCCTAAATAAATAAATAATATCAGCATATTATTGTTCTACTGTAGGACAAAGACTTCTTCTCGTACGGAGAAGGCACGTGCATCGATCACCATGTATGCTCAATATGGGTCGGCGATTTCAGACTATTAACTACTAGTTCAGCCGTGCGATTCTGTAACCATCTAACCGTGAAAACTTGGGTGAAGTGAGCGTGGAGTGAGTCGTCAATAGTGTCAATCCCTAGCATCAGCATGGCTCACAGCTCACTCTAAGCTCACTTCACCTTAGTTATCACGGTGAGATTTTTCCAGAATCAACCGGCAGAACCCTAATAACACTGCTTACACTGCAGTTTGTTGTCCCTAAATAAATAAATAAATAATATCAGCATATTATTGTTCTACTGTAGGACAAAGACTTCTTCTCATACGGAGAAGGCACGAGCATCGATCACCACGTTTGCTCAAGATGGGTCGGCGATTTCAGACTATTAACTACTAGTTCAGATTTCCTCATGATGTTTCTGCTTCACCGATGTCAGAAATGTCGAAGATAAACTCAGTGAGCTGTGGTGGCCCAGTGGTAACGGCTGCGAATTACGAGTCGTAGGTCATAAGTTCGAACCCTGACAGGCGCATTACTTCGTGTAAACAATTTCATCATCAATGCTCTCGAAACGGTGAAGAAAAACGTTGGGAGGAAACCGGCATGTTCTAGAACAACAATGATTGACATGTGACATCTACCAAATCGTACTGGGTCCGCGTGGTAGATTATAGCCCACCCCCTCTCACAGAGGAGGGCTGTGTCCCAACAGTGAAAACATATACAACGTGTAACGTTAAATGCGCAAAACCTGAAAATAGTTTGATCAGAATAACGAGCAGAATTAATTGAATCACTTTTTAATATAGGTCATATTTCAAAAAAAAAAAATCATTAAAAACGTTGCCGTGTCTATTTATTAATAGGTCAAGCAAGCCAATGTCAGCGCGGCGCAGCGGCCCGGTGACGACTCCTCCCTCGGTAAAGCGTCGTTGCAGACGCAAGAAACAATCAGAATGGCTAGTAAAACTAAAACAGCACATAAAACCTTTACAATTTTTTTAATGGCTTATTTTTTATCTCTGAAATAGGTCAATTGGATTAAAAATCAGTTGGGGTGTCTGAGGTTTTGCGCATTTAACGTTACACGTTGTATAAATTCTAATTTAATTAGATATCCGCCCAGATAGGTAGCTCAAACCATTAATTATGAGAGAGGCACTTAATTGTAATTTTAACTGTTTGCCCATTTTTTGGTGAATAATGAGTTTTCGTTGACCTTGCCGTGGTTTTATGAATTCTCAATTAGGATTCTGACTTTTTTTTTTGTTAAATTGTCTATATGTAGGCTCCGTTTTCCTCGAAAATACTTAATTTCAAGGCAAATGTGAGTGGGAGGCCAGGAATGGACGCCCTAGAAGGTCATATAGTGAACTTGTGTTGGTGATGTTCATCAGAAAGGTCAAGTGCGTAGTAGTCGCAAACGGCGTGCGTATATGACTAGATGTATGAACGTATCATCATCTGCCGAGCCTTTTTTTTTTCTCGGCGTGGAAAATCCTCATGGATGTCCGCCGCCCTGCGGCGGGCGGCGGGGTCTGTCAGACTCTTACTGACTAAAAACCACCCCGGTGTTCCATTCTTCATTCTCACCTACGCCGGGGGTCGCGGGAACGAACGATACTTCCGCAACCCCCGACTGGTGCCGGCCCGCCTCTGCAGGCCTCCTCAGGTAAGGGGGGAGGGGGGTGAGGTGTTAAACTCCCCCCGCGACGTCTAAGAGGGGCGCGTGTGGAACACTACGCGCCGCCACCTCGGGTTCTGATGTGTGGAGGGCGACGGACGTCCCCAAGTCAGTCGGCTCTGGACCTATTTAGGGGGACTGGAAGAAGGCGTTACCCACTCTCCAGTATAGTACTACATCCATATTTCGCAAGCTATGTTCAAAATCAAAACCAAAAGTCATTTATTCAAATTAGGCTCAGAATCAGCACTTTTCAAACGTCAAACTTCAAGTCTCATTTAATCCTCTTTAGGGGCGAGATATTTTTTATTTTCATTTTTATTTCTGAATGGACTCGCTCTTGACGTCGACTACTCCTGATAGAAAGCTATGGATGAGGTCTATGATGGAACGAGCGTGCCCAGAAGATGCCTAAGGCACTGAGACTCCCACGCATCGACGAAACACAGCAGGCTGCTTGACGCCGGACTCCAGTGGGAAGGTAGTCGCAAACGGGGCCGGCGTTAGCCCTACCACCGCAAGGGAAGAATTGGCCAGTCAAATAAAATGTTGGTAGTTGCTATTGCCAAGAACCGGGCACAAATCCAGATTCCGGACTGCTACTGAGTTGAGAAATTCCAAACGCAAACACCAAATAAACCTGCTCGACTCTGGAATCGAGCCCAGGACCTCATGCTCACCAGCAGCACTTGTGACCACTAGACTAACGAATTTATTCAATTTTGTATCAGGTTTTTTATATTTTCATCACCATCTGCCTAGCCTTTTTCCCAACTATGCTGGGGTCGTCTAACCGGATGCAGATCAAAATAATTTGTATAAATCGTCGATTGAATATCGCGCGTACATTCAGAATGCAATATTTGCTTCTTCTTCATAATCAAGGCTTCCACATGAACATCATCTGCCTAGCCTTTTCCTAACTATGTTGGGGTTGGCTTCCAGTCTAACCAGATGCAGCTGAATACCAGTAGTTTACATGGAGCGACTGCCTATCTGACCTCCACAACCCAGTTACTGGGTAATATGATACCTCTTGGTAAGACTGCTTGTCAGACTTTCGGGCTTCTGACTACCCGTAACGACTGTCAAAGATCTACGAATGACAGCCGGGACCAACGGCTTAACGTGTTTTCCGAGGCACGGAGGGGACTCGGTATGTAAAGATGGTCACTTTTAGTTAATTAACACTTTTAGTTAATTCTCTTAATTTATTATAACGGACACATACTTCCCTATGTCCATATGACACTCGTGGATTGAAGCTGAATTTCTGCTCTGAATTGTAATGTCACAAAACGTATTTTCTTTCTTTTAACGAGACAGTGTTTTAAAAATCATCTCAAACAATATTTTTCCATACATTTTAAAATACCCTTTGATAAGAGTACAAGCATCATTAACCAAGCTCGTGTGTAAGTAGCACACTCCATTGGTTTCCGATTCATCTACAAAGAAGGGGTCTACCCGCATTGTCTGCTTTATCTCGGTTCTTTGAGCGAAATGTTGCTATTTTCGTACGAGTATTTACGGTATTATGACGAGGTTCAAGTTAAAATACTTTGTCGTTGATGTGAAACCACAGACGAAAAATAAATAGAAAATGCTTGTTAATTAAAATAAATTTTAATTTATTTTTCGTTTGTTAAATTCAGGCTTTGATGAAGAGAGTGCAATTTATAATCAACTAGCGACCCGCCCCGGCTTCGCACGGGTGCAATGGAGAAACACTGATAATTTTAGAGCCATTATTTCTCGTAAAAAGTATAGGATAAAAAATGGTTATTGTGGGTTATCCCTAAGAGATAGACATATACCATCGCGGACTTTTTTGTAGGCCTTGTTAAGGTGTACAATACTGTAGTACATTATTTTGATCTATCTCGACGGGTTCAGCCAGCGTTTACAATGTAAGCGCAAAAAAAATGTGTTTATTTACGACATTACATTAGAAACCTCTAAAATTATCAGTGTTTCTCTACTATATTATGCATGTATTATACATATAAACCTTCCACTTGAATCACTCTATCTATTGAAAAAACCCGCATCAAAATCCGTTGCGTAGTTTTAAAGATCTAAGCATATATAGGGACAGACAGACAGGGAAGCGACTTTGTTTTATACTATGTAGTGATAAATATTAGTGCCGGCTTAAGCTGGAAACCATAGTTTAACCCTACAGAGCATAGTGTCCCACATATGGCACATACCGAAAAATGTCTTTTATTTCAAAAATCGATGCAAGTAGCGTGATCTAGTGTTGACAAGATTAATTATTATGTTTTTGAGTTTCGAATTTAGTACTTATAAAATATTTTGGATAGATCTGAATAAACATTTAACTACTTATGTTTTCTTCAAATCGGTAGGTGTGTACTTTGAATACAATTCACGAGCGGCGTATAATAATGGCAAAAAAATGATAAAATTGAATTTTTCAGTGTCGAAATAATTAGTAGAGGTAAGTTCATGTTCATATTTGTCATTTTACGTGTAATCTTGTAATGTCATTTATACTACGTAACACAAATTCACATTAATGCGTGATGTGCCATATATTGGTCATACACAAATACATACGTTTCTATTGAGTTATGATTTTTGTAAATATTTTTTCGAGAAATGGCATCATATTTGCAGGCTAGTGTATTTTTTTTAAACCAATAAGAAAAATCATGCTCTGTAGGGTTAAGTGTTATTTACATTGAATATCAAAAATAGCTTTTATTTACAAACACACAACAGCCTGTTTTACAGTTCATCAAATTGCTTCGATAAAGCACTATAGGAATCCGCACCCTAATTGCGTAATACACAATCAATTTAAATCTGAATAATTTTGAAGGATATCGCAAATCCAATGTTCGAAAAATTTGTCAGCGGAACAACGTAAATAACAATTAATGTTGTTGAATTGTCAAAGTGAAAGCCATTGCTAGTGATCTCGTACGGTGATACGCAATTACCCCGCTGAAAATATTCGAACAGACAGCCAAATGAAGGAAAAGCAAACGATATTTTTCGCTTTCAGCCAAGGGAATACCTATAAAATCGAATCGAACAGCAAAAGCCGATTGGAACTCGTCTTTCCTGTCGCACTCAATATCCGCCGGCGGATTGGTAGCCGACTACATCCGATCTCTCACGATAAACACCGAACGCTTTTGAATAAAGAACTTGAGAATCGATCGAATTTGAATTATTGTTTTTGAAAAGGCAATTCAGATTTGAATCGATGGAGAATTTTCTTTTATATGCATGGAAATATCTTTATGGTAATAGAATTCAATCTTTCTAGTGGATTTATGAATGACAAGCAGATCCTTTTGATGTTTTGAACTTTGAAAGCCGTTTGAAGTTTTATAACATTATTATTCCTTTTTTATTTGTATTGACTACCTGGTTGGTCCAGTGCTGGGTTCGATTTCTAGGTCGGGCAAAATGTTTTTGGGTCGGGATAAATCAGACAATGCGGGTGGTATTAACTCTTTGTAGATGAATCAACCAAAACCAATGGACTGTACTACTAACAAACGAGCTTTGTTAACGATCCTTGCACTCTTATCACTGGAAATGTATAGAAAAACATTCTTTGAGAAGAATTTTGAAAGACTGCCTCGGTTGAGAGGTCGCAAGCGCTGCTGCTGGTCATGAGGTCGTCGGTTCGATTCCTGTGCAAAATGGTATTGGGTTTTTCAATCTCTAGAATATCTCAGTAGGAGACCGGAGTCTGCATTTGTGCCAACAACAATGATGGAATTAAATTATCCGGAAAAGAACCGAAGTTACCGACATAGCTTGCAGAGTAAGCAAACTGAAGTGGCAGTGGGCTGGCCATGTCTGTCTAAGGGCCGATGGCCGGTGGAGCAGACGAGTCCCGGAGTGGAAACCGTGTTTCGGCAAGCGTAGTGTGGGACGCCCCCCAGCTAGATGGACGGACGACCTAAAGAAGGTGGCTGGGGTAGACTGGATGCAGAAGGCGGAGGACAGGGTGTTGTGGCGCAGTCTGGGAGAGGCCTATGTCCAGCAGGACTGTGATAGGCTGAGTTGATTGATTGTCAACAGGCTTGGTCCCATGACAGGGGACTTAAACATAAGTGAAGAAATGTGGGTGTACACATCTGTTCAACGCTTCAGAGAAACCACGTGTGATATTATGTAATTTGTATTGAATTTTGATGACGACGTTTTTGGTTTTGCTGTAACGTTGTCATAATCTTGTGTAGAGAATGGCCACCCATCCACAGACTGACCGCGTCAGGAGCAGCTTAACTTTTTTTTTATTGTTGAATGGGCCCGCTCTTGACCTCGATCACGCCTGATGGAAAGTCATCTATGATCATCTATGTGCATCTATGATGGAACGAGCGTGCCCAGAAGATGCCTAAGGCATTGGAACTCCCACGCATCGACGAAACACAGCAGACTGCTTGACGCTGGACTGAGGAGGGGAGGTGGTCGCAAACCAGGCGGGCTTTAGCCCTACTGCCGCAAAAACCATGGAACCTTGTCACCAAGGAACCGCGCGGTTTTCATTTCTTTCCCATTGAATACTGTACTTATTACAAGAAAGTTACTTCGCAGGATTACTCGGATTTTATGTCTCCTCTTCAATATCTTACACAACCCGTCTTATCCTCCCTACCGGCGTGAGCGTTATTCTTACGCTCGCTCTAACGCCACACCGTGTAGATCACACCTAAGATCCCTCCTTAAATCTCATCCTCATAAAACAAGCTACTATTCTTATTCCTTCTCTGTCCATGCTGTAAGATTGTGGAACTCACCTCCGCCTAGAATTCGTGATTTAAAAACTATTTCTCTAATCTCTATATATAACATTTCTCTATATTTATTTAAGTATAATTATGTTAATTTTCGCATTATATGTGTAGGTATATTTAATATGTTAGTTTAGACTTCACACATTCATATTTTTATCTTCATGTTCTCAGAGACTATTGTCTACATTTCTTTTTTATTACACTTCTCTTTTCGCAGGTCTGCTGGAAGAAATTTCTTAAGAAATAAGCAGTATCTTTGTACTCAAATTATAATTACGTCATATCCACATGTATTTTACTTTGTGTACATAAATATAAAATAAAATAAAGATACTTATCAAATGAGGGGCCCGTGGCTAAATAATAACAGCCGCACAGGTCGATCGATCAGGTTAAGCTATGCTTGCCGCGGTTAGTCTGTGGATGTTTGACCATCTTTACATACCGAGACCCCTCCGTGCCTCGGAAAGCACGTTAAGCCGTTGGTCCCAGCTGTCATTCGTAGATCTTTGACAGTCGTTACGGGTAGTCAGAAGCCCGAAAGTCTGACAATCAATCTTACCTAGGTGTTATCGTATTACCCAGTAACTGGGTTGTGGAGGTCAGATTGGCAGTCGCTCCATTTAAAATACTGGTATTCAGCTGCATCCGGTTAGACTGTAAGCCGACCCCAACATAGTTGGGAAAAGGCAGGCAGATGATGAAAGATACCTATCAAATGTAGACCTATCAACATGGAGTGGCTTAACTTTCTGTTACCTGAGAAGTAATTGACACAAGTAACACAGGTATCATTAATAAAGCTCCTGACTACGGGTCAGGAGCTTTATTAATGATACCTGTATCTAACATGACATGTACAGACGCGAGCACATCAAGCTACCCGAAACTGTCAGATTTTCCCAGTCAACTTTGAACCTTATGCTGTAGCGATAAAGTTGAATATCTATTAAAGAAATCTGACAGATTGTAGTAGCTTGATGTGCTGACGTCTGTACCTACTTGTACGTTTACCCGAGTCAAATGGAACCCTAGCATAATGAATTGGTTTAAGACCTCTTCAGTTCTTGTTCAAATTAATTGAATTATTCAAGGTTGGCGTAAGGGTTTCAGGAAATTTGGTCGTAGATAATAATGAATTTGTTTGCGCTGATGTGTTATCGTTCTTTCATTTTTTGAAGTGAAAACTTCTTTAGCGGCGTTGTACACTTTTTTTGTAATGGGTAAAAAATGTTAAACTTGCGTCAGGACACGTGACCTGATCGAAAATTGCTAAGACGGATGGAGAGTAGACAGCCGGCGCGGCGTAGGACAGGAAGTATCCCCCTCTCTTTCTACGGCATGGCGAAAATGTATGCCGGCGCCTGCTGTTTCGTTTAGGCGGCGCAGGGCGCTTGCGCGAATGTGGATGGAAGTTGATTTTTTTGAGAGATAAACTTTTTAATGTACCTAATATAAATTGTCATGTTTGTGTACGATAGCGCATTAAATAAATATTGTATTCTGCCACATAAATGATAGTACTTTTATACTGATAATTAAAGCAATTCGTGCAAAATTATTCCCTAACCATTCCAAAATATCAAAAATGCACAACGTTAATACTCAAGTTTTCACTTCTGCCGGCACTCTCGGAGTGCAACCCGTCGTTTTTTTTTTTTTAATTATAGTAATAATGTCTATTGATCCAGAAATATCAAATACACACAAGTGCTAAACAAACTAGAAACTATAGGTACATAGTAAAGCCATGAACAAAAACTTGTGTACAAAGTTGTTGTGTATTCTAATCTATGGGTAATTGTATTTAGTTGAAACCTTAGAACCCCAAACTAGGCAAGGAATGCCTGTATTTTGGGGGTCTGTTGATTCCTCCTAAATAACAATGTCTTACTTACACTAATTTAGAACATAGTATATTGTTATAGGTTGGATCTTCATCGTCTATCTGAGAGAAGTGGTGGCCAGTGGTAACGTCCTTGACTTTCGAGTTGGGCCGTGCGTTCGAACCCAACCAGGCAGACGCTTTACTTACTGAAAATATTTTAATTTTTATTATCATTATTATTATTTTTTAAAAACGTTGCCCCACACTAGGAATTTCTCCTGTATTGTGGGTGCATTTACAAACATTTAAACTACCAGAGAACAAACAGCCAGACCCGGAACAACTACTTGTAGGTCATACAAATATTTGTTCCGTGCGAGAATCGAACCCGCGACACGCAGCCCACTGCGCCAACCGTGCCGTCGATTTCATCATAACTGCTCCCAAAAACGGCGAAGGAAAACATCGTGAGGAAACCGGCATGCCCTAGGACCAAAAATTCGAAGAAATGTGACATCCACCAACCCGCACTGGGCCCGCGTGGTAGATAACTGCCCACTCCCTCTCGAAGAAAGGAGGCCTGTGTCCCAGCAGTGGGGACATTGTAGGCTGTGGTCATGTTTATAAGGGACGTAGAGACCATAAAACTGATCAATTCATCATTTGTATGGGGCAGTTAAAAAGAAAGAAAAAAAAATACGTGTGGCACTCGGGGACTGCCGCGGTAAAGCTATTGCATAGCTTATGCACTTATTTATTTATTTATTTATTTATTTATTTATCCTCCTACTGGAACGCCATACAGCAATTACACCAACGGAGCAAAGAATTACTTATGTGCTGCTTCCCATCCATCCTGTGCGTGGTGGACATCGAACGGGCCGCGGTGGAACGTGGAACACGCACGCTCACACAGCGTTAGCTCAATAGTGCCATTTCTCCATCCAAATCGCGCACATTCCTTGCGATTTTTTTTTGATATACAATAAATTTTTCAAAATAAATACATTAAAATTGTCAAACCGGAAAATTTTGGTGTGTCGTCCTGATTGACAGATGTCAGATTTAAAATAATTATAATATTTATGCAATATTTTTGAGCGTGGTGAGCGATAAGAAAACAAATTGCAGCTCGTCTCGATCCGTGCTAGCTTCGTACAGTCTACACGCATACGTCTAGTCGCACGCACACAAACACCGTGCCGAAGTCTGCCGAACTGAAACGACATCTGACATCTGTCAATCAGGACGACACATCAAAATTTTCCGTTTTTACAATTTGTATGCATTTATTTTGAAAAATTAATTGTGT
The DNA here is from genome assembly GCA_949629135.1 of Eremobia ochroleuca. Lineage (NCBI taxonomy): Eukaryota > Metazoa > Arthropoda > Insecta > Lepidoptera > Noctuidae > Eremobia > Eremobia ochroleuca. The sequence continues at coordinate 7,779,549 of OX451409.1, read as the reverse complement.
CTCAAAAAATCGGAAAGAATGTGCGCAATTTGGATGGAGTAATGGCACTATGGAGCTGACGCTGTGTGAGCGTGCGCGTTCCATCGCCGCCCGTTCGATGTCCACCACGCACAGGATGGATGGGAAGCAGCACATTAAGTAATTTTTTGCTCCGTTGGTGTAATTGCTGTATGGCGTTCCAGTAGGAGGATAAATAAATAAATAAATAAATGACGTTACACGATGCACGGCTTTCAACGCCGCACCGCTGTGCCGGTCGGAGTGGGGGGTGTTAGGTTTTTTTTCGTTACGGAATTTCTCGATTTGGTCGCCGCGCTCAAAGCCCGAGATAAAAGCTATGCAATAGCTTAAAAAGGATAAAGAAAGAAAAATAATCAAGAAAGCCCCTAATTTATTTATTTATTTATCCTCACACTAGAACACAATAGTTTCCATCCATCCTGTGCGCGGTGGACATCGAACGGGCGTCGATGGATCATCTAAATATACCACATCTTTCTAATACACGCTGTATACAGAAACTCGAAGATTACCGTCGGGTAGTAGCCCACCAGACACAACACCCGTCTGGCTGGAGGATCCTTTTCTATGGTGGATGAGGAACCTTCAGCTCTGTTCTGCATACCTCTAAACAGCTATCAGTTGGAGACAAATATCAGGCAGATTGTTAACCCAAGTTGGGTTCACAATCAGGACTCAGAGCGGGTGGGACGAACGGTTTGGGTAAGGAAGCACTGACTCGCCACAGCTTCAGTCTTTCTTTTGATCGTTTGCCAGTGAGTTTGTCAGAGCGTTTCAGCTTATCTTCTTTGTAGCACAAGGATGTTGTTACGCTATTGTGGCGGCATCTACACCGCCACATGCGAACTACGCGTCATATTGACGTCACGCAAAATCCTGCATCACGCAAGCAGAGTTTACCGCGCCGTTACCATATTTACAACAGCCCGGCATGAATCATCGCACAGTTGCCCACGGTCGGAGTATCCTCCCTTTTCTGTGGAGGATGAGTGAAGTTTACACCCTCTTCCTCATACCTCCAAACGACCACTGGACTAACGAGTTATCAAGTTACCCCTTTATAAATACAATATTGAATTACCCTTGACGAGATCTATTCTGGGATATAATGTTGTTAAACTCAGCAATAAATTGCCTTCGATACGGGAAAGTTAAGTTGGGAGTATTCCACCCTCTGAGGGTTATTAGTATTCTTTCTGCACAGTCTCGCTCCCCAAAATGTTTGGACGCCATAGTATGTTATAGGCTTAAACTTATAAAGAAGTTGACGAACAATTTGTAAGAATATTGAATTGATGGAATATTGAATGGAAGGTTTTATTTTTAATCATATCATAAAAAAGTTGGTACGTTGTAAAATATAGACTTAATGTTTACTGTCATTTGTTGTTAAGTATTTGTCTGTTTTTATTTTACTATCTTGTATTTATATCGACGCTTCAAAGGCAAAATTAACTAAGCAACGTAGAGCTAACCTTCCAGGAGAATAGTTTGATTCCTGATGGAAAAACTCAATAACACTTTTTTTTTTTGAGAATCGGACCCAGAACCTCATACTAAACAGTAGCACTTTTTTTTTTTTTTTCGCTGAGAAATGACATTACGCTTACGCATCTTCGCTCGTCAGGGGACGGAACGGAGTATGTGGGACTCCCTGCCAGAGTGGCAGTATACCCACTAAAACTCAGCGCTGTTCCCTCATCGCCTTGATGGGGGGGTCATGGGAATCCGGCTCAGCCTTTGCGTCCACAATCCCCCCGGGAAAAAGTAGCACTTGCCACAACTAGACCAACGAAGGAGTTTATCGTTCAAGTTATAAATGATTACAGCCGGTCGATTCTGTAAAAATCTCACCGTGAAATCATAAGTGAAGTGAGCTTGAAGTGAGCAATGTCAATAGTGTTAATCCCTAATGACAGCTCACTCCACGCTCACTTCACCCAAGTTTTCACGGTGAGATGGTTACAGAATCGCGCGGCAGTCCTTAGAATCAATCATCAGCCGTTTTCTGAGCGATCGATCTTGGACCCATTTATTTGTTTGTTTGTTGTTCAATCACGCTTCAGTAAAGATCGTAATAAACCCTTCAGGAGGCAGTAATTACATTAAGGATAGGACAGGCGCGATTAATGAGGGAGTTTGTAAGAAAACAGATGGGTTGGAAACATTTGTACAGACGCCAGCACATCAAGCTACCCGAAACTGTCAGATTTTCCCAATCAACTTTGAACCTTATGCTTTAGCAATAAAGTTGAAAATCTATTAAAGAAATCTGACAGATTGTAGTAGCTTGATGTGCTGGCGTCTGTACATAATCAGCCGATAATGTGCCCACTGCTGAGACACATGCCTACTCTCAGTGAGAGGGAGTGGGCCTTAATCCACCACGCGGGCCCAGTGCGGGTTGGTAGATGTCACATGTCTTCGAATTTTGTGTTCTATGCCGGTTTCCTCATGATGTTTTCCTTCACCGTTTTGAGAGCAGTAGCGATGAAATAATTTACACATAGTAAAGCATTTGTCTGGGTTCGAACCTACGCCCTACAACCCGTAAGTTGCAGCCGTTACTGGGCTACCACAACTCTGTAGCCGCAAAAAGAGCGCATTCATTATATTAGAGTAGAATAATGGCTGACCTTTGCGTTATGCTCGTGAACGGGTGCTGCTTGTGGTGACTGGTCGTCTTGCTGACCATGGTTTTATCATTGTTATCATTATTAATAACTTGTTTATTTAGTTTCCTTATGGTCCTAGTTTATCATTTGTGACTTCAAGCGACAGCTATGTAAACTGAACCCAGCATTGCATAAATATGTTAGCGGTCACGCCCTTTATACCTGGAGGCTTTTATTTAATTTCCATTTATTAATTTTTGCTTGAGTACGTATAGTTTTTTATTGTATTTCTTGGTATATTGGCGTTGCTAGCTGACATATGGCAAATAATTTAATTTAGCGTTCTGTGTCTTGTAATGTTAATTGCTTTGCATACCTTGTATTGTATTCAGTCAAGTATATTTTCTAACTGAACAGACAGCTGTGCTGCTGGGGAGTTTGTTGCGCCACTTCTTCTTCCCAGCGAAAGCACTAGGAAGTGGTGAAGGGCGGGCGTTTTGGGGGACTGTCTTTTGTAATTTTGACGTTCGAAAAGTGCTGATTCTCAGCCTAGTTTGAATAAATGACTTTTGATTTTGATTTTGATTTATCAATAATATATTTAGGTACGCAAAATGGGAGTTATTAGAGGCTCCATTAAATAAATGCCAAAAGGAATTCTTGTTTGTGTAAGAGAACTTTTGATTGAACGATCGTATTCCTTTGTAAAAGTTTGTTTTCCATTACACACGAAAACGTTAGGTATAAAACGTTCATTATTCTGACAAACAAAGAAACAGTTTATTAATGGGCCGAAACTCCGGCATCAAAATAAACAGTCTTTTGTTACTATAAATTGAAATTGGAAGATGTGATCTTTGGCAAGAACTCCTTTAACCTCTTGCATATTTAGAACCATCTGACAGGCTATCGCATCGAAAATGACACATTTTGATAACCTGCCGTGCGATTCTGTAACCATCTCACCGTGAAAGCTTGGGTAAAGTGAGCGTGGAGTGAGCTGTCATTCGCTAGGGATTGACACTATTAATTGGTTTGCACGTTGTACGAGGCCAGTAAAAGTAACGCTTTTCAAAGCTTACTGTCAGTCATTCTACACGTGCCGCCTGTGGGACGACTTCACTCAGCGGACATACAGTGACTTACGTGTTCAATATAATAATGCACTGAGAGTGCTGCTGCGGCTGCCGTGACGTAGTAGTGCGTCGGGGATGTTTGCAGATAATAATATTGATGGTTTTGCCGCCATTATTAGAACTAGTTGTGCATCCCTGATGACTCGTGTTCGCGGCAGCACCAACACTACTCTCAGTGTGTTCGCAGATCGGTGGGATTCCCCGATGCTGCGGAGGTGGATGCGGCTCCACGCTGAATTTTAACTGTGTATTTTTATCTGTGTCTGTAACCTACTAACACTAGAAATTAAGAAAAATTATTACTAACCCTATGGACTCCGGTTTGAAATAAGAACTTTCTATTCTATTCTATACTATTAAGTGCTCACTTCACTTATGATTTCACGGTGAGATTTTTTACAGAATCGACCGGCAGATTTGTCTTGACCTCGACAACAAACAGCTGTCGGAAGAATAGCGGTCGTCTAGGGTACTGCTCATTTATTACGTAAGACAATTTCAACTAATTACTAACCCCGCTCCCCACTACGTAAGAAAAAATAAGACTTGAATGAACCCCTCCCCCCTTTGAATCGTACGTAAGATTAGTATCTGGAATAAAATATAAATTAAAGTATAATATTCCACAACTTTCTTCTTTCTTTCTTTCTTTCTTTCTAGTGTATGAAGAAATAAGACTTGTTTGGACTCCCCCCCCCCAAATCGTATTACGTAATAAATGAACAGCACCCTATTTGTATTAAACTGACAAGACTTTCGGGTTTTAGACTTGTGAACATCGTTTAGGACTCCTGCGATATCGTGTCCGGGCACAAGTTACCGTGGCCTAATTGGAAAACCTTATAATAGACTTCGCAACCAAGGAGGTCGCAATCGCAACAATGACAACCTCTACAGGGAGGGATTATGTACGGCTCAGACCTCCGGTGTGTATGCGGCGTCTCAAAAAGAAAAAAAAAACCGGCCAAGCGCGAGTCGGATTCGCGCACGAAGGGCTCTATACCATTATCTATAAAAACGGCAAAAAAATCATGTCTGTTGTATGGGAGTACCCTTAAATATTTTTTTTTCTATTTTTTAGTATTTCTTGTTATAGCGGCAACAGAAATTCATCATCTGTGAAAATTTCAACTGTCTAACTATCACGGTTCATGAGATACAGCCTGGACGGACGGACAGACAGCGGAGCGGGAGTAATAGGGTTCCTTTCTACCCTTTGGGTACGGAACCCTAAAAAATAAGAGGAAAAAAAAAGAAATTTATTAGTAACAGTCCTAGTTTGGCAGTTGGTGGTGTGATTCTTTCATAATACCCCGACCACATAGGTACTTAATAGGTGAGGGTCAATAATACCCTTGTAGGTCAAAATACCTATAATACTAAACAAAAGCACGATGAAAGCCCTATGGCAGTTGTTCTAAATATAGAACTTTCGATAGTTTACGAGGCATTGATCTAATTTTAGTCCAAAGTTGAAGGGAACGTAGCTCGAAGAATTAATTTGAGAGTTACTGGAAACGGCTCTATTTAACAACTTTCAAGTACGTCCTGGAATTTGGGACAGGACTTTATTTTGAACATTTCCTTCGAATTCTCGAACGTTTTATAATTTCTTTTTATTTATTCAGAACTAAAATGAAATGTACATAAGAAACATCTTATGCAATGTCTCCATTTATATCTGTTATTTTTATGATGTACAGACGCCAGCACATCAAGGTACTACAAATTGTCAAATTTCTTTAATAGATTTTCAACTTTATAGCTACAGCATAAGGTTCAAAGTTGATTTGACAGTTTTTGGTATTATAATGTGCTGGCGTCTGTACATAATAAAGAATATTCTGTCTATTCTATCTGTTCTGTATACACCGAATTAATTAATTAAATAAATATATAATACTAGCTGCGCCCCGCGGTTTCACCCGCATAAGTCTCGATCCCGTAGGAATATCGGAATAAAAGGTATTCTATGCTTTGATCCTGGTTATAAACTATCTGTGTGCCAAATTTCATCAAAATTGGTCCAGCCGTTTGAGCGTGAAGAAGTAACAAACATACACACACACACACACACACACACAAACTTTCGCCTTTATAATATTAGTGTGATTCTAACTTAACTAAAATGATTAACAAACTAAAATACTCGAGAAGCCTATACAATGCGAAGTCAGCTCAAACTGGAAATGTATGGCTTGATTTGTCGTCGTGTGTACACAGAGATCCATAAAAACATTAACCTAATGGGGTCACAGGTTCACCGTCTATTTTTTAAATATCTGTTTTTAGAATATTAAAAACGAGAGCAAAATTCGTTTTTAAATGGATATTTACTTTGAAAAAAGCTGGCATTTATTACCAGCTTTGCACGTGAGGTAAAAATTATTGTGGAAAGTCGTTTTTATGATGCGTAGAATTTATTTTCGAAAAGCATTAGCGATTTTTGATGAAACTTACCTATTATAAAATTCTTACGAAGAGTTTTCACAACTAAAAATGTTGATTTATTATTTTGAAGAAAAAAGGAGGCAACGAAAAAAGAAAAAAATATGTTGATATTTTCAAGTTCCTTTGAAAGTTAAATAAAAAAAGTTCTCCAGACCGAATTACGGGCATGGCGACCAATCTCAGCGGAGACCAGCCTTCGGCGCGAGAGATAAATTCAAATTCTTTATTGCATTCATGTGTGCATTTAGTTGTTACAATAACAGGTAAGTTCGAACATGAAACCAGCACCCTAATTGCGTAACACATCATTACTCTAAATTTGAATCATTTTGAAGCATATAGCTAATCCATTGCTCCATATGTTCGACAAAATTGTCTGCTCAACAACGGAAATAACGTAATGAAAGTTGTTGAACTGTCAAAATGAAACCCAATGCTACTGATAGTGTGTTACGCAATTACCCTGCCGGTTAGGGCACAGCAACATATTAATAAAAATAATTGTAGCATAATAATAATAGAGCGCGTGTGGGTTTTTTTTTTTCTATAAGATATGTAATTATTTTATTTATCTTGATATTATTTATATTATACTATTACCTATATTATACTAAGTAGTAAAAGTAAGTAGTAAAAGTTACAAGAGGTATCTATAGGTGCTTTTCACGAAACTGCAAAGGTGTACGATTGGAAAGCGTGGGTCGATGTATTGATCTGAACGTGAAAAGCTTCGGTAAAGACGTTAACGAAATTACTTACAATACTTGATAGAGTTATGAGTAAATGTATAAAGATCACTAATCTTCCACAGAAAACGGAGGATTCTGAGACCAGACGGGTGTTGTGTCTGGCGGCCTACTGCGCAACGATTGGCGCCTGGACGTTGTATAGTTATACGGTAACGTGCTTTCCGAGGCACGGGGGCATCACACCGATAACTTCCAAACTCCGGGCAGTTACTAAGAAACTAAGCCGTTGGTTCTGCGCCTGATCCCTCTCCGGTCGTGTCGGATTGCCGTCCCATCAGACTATGAGAGTGAGGGAAGAGGGGGTGCACCTGTGTCTGCGCGCAAACGTATGCACTATAATATCTCCCGCACCGAAGGCTTATATCTCCGTTGAGATTGGCCGCCGTGGTCGAAATATGGTCTGGAAGACTTTGGTTATATGTTGCTCGGTAATCGCGCGGTAAACTCTGCTTGCGGGATGCAGGATTTTGCATGACGTCAGTGTGATGTGTAGTACCCATGTGGCGATATAGATGCCGCTACAACTTCCTAGAATTACGTTTTATTTTAATTTCGTACTTTATCAATCAGTTACCTCACCTCGAATTTAAATAACTTTAATAAAATGATTTAAGTATTTTCTCTTTCAGTCATTTAAGTTTAACTTGAACCGGTTTTTCCAGCGACTATTCCATTTTCCCTAACTCCGTGCAACGGCAATATAAAGCTATGATTTATGACCGAGAGCGGTCCGCGTATAAAGTTTTGTGACCACAGTAAAATGGCTGCTTGGCTGGAATTATGTTCGAAGTCGGCGCAGACTTCAATGTTGAAGCCTTTAATGTTATAATATATTAATAGACAGTTAATTTGTATTATATTAAAAAAAAATGCTCCTTCTTTTACTTTTTGTATTTCCTGTGTGTCCCAAATAAAAAAGTTTTATTTCTTTCTTTCTTTTTAAATTTTTTAACCTGGAGCTTTTATTGTGTTATTTCTTCATTTTGAAGTTGTTTTGAGTTCTCTGTTGGCGGGGTTTGGTCTGAATGCTATTTTTATGAAGCTGTAGGAAATATAAGGTGTAAATTTTGTCCACACTGCTAGTAACGTCACGTCACACTATAGTGTATATAAAACAGTACAATAGAGTGTATACACTCGAGAGCAATGAATTAGGGTCACATTAAGTCTCGGAAACTAAGAGTGCGAGAGAGCGTAATGAAATAAATTGTGTTTAATAGATAGTTATTTTGTATTATATCCATCAAAACAAAAATGCTCCTTCTTTTACTTTTTGTATTTCCTGTGTGTGTCCCATATTAAAAAAAGGGTTCTTTCTTTAAAAAAAATTAAGCCCATGCAAATTGGTATTGACAAAATCTACATAGGTAGACGTGTTACATACTTTTCTGGCCTTCCATTATTTTCCGTCGAGCTTGACGCAACACGCTTGACGCTTTATCTAACATTTTTTACAAATCTAATAAAGTGGAATTATGTGTTATGACGTACTCTAATCTACATGATTTTGTTAGATATTGGTCTACTGATGGGTATACGATGTCCTTAAGATTCTGTGGAGATCGTTATCGTTGGAAAATTTGAGAAATTACTCCTCCCATGGGCACATAGAATCACTAAGGAATTACCTACTTATGGCTTATTAAATGCATTATAAATAAAAAAAAATTACCACCCCAGTAGATCTGCTTATATCAGCTTATTATTCATATTCATTTTTCATAATGTTTAACTCTCTGCATGAACGTAACTACTAACTGGTAAGGAAATAATAATAAAATTCAAACTTTAAAAACAAAACTGCAAAGAACAAACTCATAAAAGCAGCCAACAATGTAATAAAACACACAAAGCTGTACTGGACGTTAACAGTTCGTTTACGTCCACATACGTCCAGCGTGGGCGAAGCAATACAAATAGTAAATTTATCAACGTCCACACTACACTGACAGTAAATATTAACCCTAGGAACGAATGAAACGAACACTTGCGACGGAATTCGGCTTTGTTCGGGAGTTTTCGGAAAATCAGAAAATATTCATGCAGTTTAGGAAGTACGGAAATGAAATCTTTATATCTTTAAGTAGATCTTCTATGATACTTTAATACGTCAATCTTTTGTTGGCTTATACTATTCCCACTGCTGGGACACAGGCGTCACTAGCCCGTAACTTCATTCGTGTGGAATTTCATGTTTTAACATAAAATATCCTATGTCACTCGGTAATACATTAATGAAATAATTTTCGGAATCAAACTCAAACTCAAACCAATTACAGGCACTTTTGAATTGTCAAGGGGTCGGTCAGTCAGAAAGATGAAGATAGTTGCCCATTCCAAAGCGTAGTAGGTACCTATGGAGAAGAACGGGCAAGAAACTCCATGAACACTCTTATAAATCATACAATTATTACAAAATATTGGTTACATCATTCATGTTGAAATGATACATGTATGAACGATGTAGAAAGACGTGCACGTTAAAAGCGTCCGTACTTACTATAAAAGATAAAAACAAAAAACAATTCAGAAATGAAAATAAATTAAAATAAGCCGTGGCGGCTAAATTCTGGTTAAACTTTGGCAAAATGAAAACACATTTACCCAAAATTTAACAATTAGTTATTATTTTTAACAATTGGTTGAGTTAACTATGGATAAAAAAACCAGTCCTAAGAGATGATCATTCCCTACTGACGGCGCCCGTTCACGAACATGACGTATGGATCAGAAATATATAACAGAACAGCCGGTCGATTCTGTAAAAATCTCACCGTGAAATCATAAGTGAAGTGAGTTTGAAGTGAGCAGTGTCAATAGTGTTAATCCCTAATGACAGCTCACTCCACGCTCACTTCACCCAAGTTTTGACGGTGAGATGGTTACAGAATCGCACGGCTGTTCTGAAGAATTAAATGAGCGATCTATTAAATTAATTTAGGTGGTGCAGTGGTGGCTTAGTCGTAACGGCCGCGACTTACAAGTTCTAGGTCATGGGTTCGAACCCAGACAGGCGTTTTACTTTGTGTAAATTATTTCATCACAACTGCTCTCAAATGGAATGGAAGACATCGTGAGGAAACCAACCAAAAATACGGAGTAATGTGACTTCTATCAACCCGCACTGGGCCCGCGTGGTAGATGACAGTCCGTTCGCTCTTGAAGGAAGGAGGCATGTAGTTCAGCAGGTGGGACAATAACATCAAGACTATAATCAAGAAATATCATGATCTCAAATTGCGAATTAGTTTACCACTGGTCTTAGATAGGTACACGGAGGGAAAAATCTTAGAAAAATTACTGTGCTGTCTCATAATCTGAGTGCATTTGAGTGGTAATGGAAAAATTACCATGCTAGCACAGTAAAAATTCTTTTGCTGTATAGTAAAATTTATTGAAAAAATAGTGAATTTTTCCCAATCTCACTCAGAAAATTTTCTGTAGATGTCACTTGCACTCACTTTACAGTGACGAGCGGAGTAATTTTGCTAAGAATTTTCTCTCCGTGTACAAATGATTAAAACACATATCCCAAATCTATCTCAAAAACCAGCCATCTTCATAATTTAAACGTTTCATCCTCCAAGATTTCGGCTACAATGACGCATCTAGCTCATTTTATCACGCGGGACGAATAAAAGTATTGTTTTGATCCTTATCATATATTCGGGACACGTATCCAATAGGGTTCCGTGGAAGAGAGTAGGAAAACCCCTTTTAAACCCCTTTTTATATTTGGAAGGAGTTTTTCGCCTCAGGCTTATGTTTGAAATGTACCGTGAATTTCATTACGAATGTCTCTTGCGAGTTTATACATATTTGGGTAGGAGCTGGTATACCTACAAATAGTTTAATCTTAGAAGGGATTGGTAGGCATAATCTTATTTGGCTGATACTAGGTTTCTTATCTCATCTCATCTTACCTTTTGTCATTTGTCCTATTTACCAGGCAATATAAGTATTCTTGCAGAAAATTTCGGTGATATTATGTCAAACAAAATCTTCTGCAAATCAAAACAGTATTGGGAACGAAACGTATCGTATACATATTATCGGGAACGTAACACATACATTATTTTTAGTATACTGCAAACATGAATATAGTTTGTTCAGAATAAGTAACTGAATCGATTCCGATAATTTTTACACCATGTTACATTTTGTCCCAAAAAAATTTAAAAATGGTAACAAGTTGGACACCGAACGGCACTAAGTACATATCTGCAATCATATGCGCACAACACAGGTCACAGCCGGTCGGCCGGGCGGCGCGTGTTAAATGGTAACCAACTTTTTGCACGGACAATCAGATAATATAACAGGCTTATAACTTCGTGATTATTCATGATACAGTTTTGAAATTTTGTACATAGATTCTTTACACAAAAATACTAGACACGTGTTTCAGGTTTTCCATATACTAAAGATAATAATTGTATATACAGAGCAGTTCAGAAAACGTGTTCCAATCCAGTTGTATTTAAAGTTGAATGCATCATTCTGCCATGTGAAGAAGATAATATGTATGAGATTCATATACTTACTCAACATGAACATCGAGAGTGTGTTCCCAGTTCCCAGTGGAAATTATTTCCCTTTTCCCCTCTGAACTCAGTAAGGGAGGAAGGGGGTGAAGTGCAGGAGGTAACAACGAGTGCTATAGGGAGCGTTGAGAAATGTATGAATGATATTAACTAACATAGTAGTCTATACGGACTGAGCCCAGCTTAGTTCAGTCTGAAAGTGACAAGTGAAGTGAAATTTCCCCAAAGATTGCAAATACACCATTCGATAGGGCTTATTTAGATCTACTTTCTCACGTTATTGAATGTCGGATTGTTAGGTATATAAATAGCAGAGGGCAGAAAAACTGTTTTTCCCATAGACTTCAATGTAACATTGGAGGCTATTTTGACAATGTTCCCATCTACTTAGAACAATGATTATTTTTGCATTCGAGTCAATATACCCCCTAGTTTACTTCACCGCGAGGTGGCGCTTGTGCGTCTAGAGGTTGGCGCGTTCAAACAGCCAAACGAACAAACTCTTTGGCTTTATTATTAGTCTAATTATATGTAAGTTTTGTAACAAAATTAATATGACCTGCGACATTTAAAACATGACTTGGCAAGCGTTGAACTCATAAAGGCTTTGGCTAACCGTGACATTAATCTTACACTCCCTCTTCCCACCGTTAAATGAGAGAATATTTCTTTTATCCCCGGATTTAACAGACAAACCCCAACATAACAACTTGTTGCGCGATTTACATAATGCTTTACTTAACGCTGACCAGCAACATTGACCTTCCACTCCCTGGATCATATAACATTAATTATAGAGGTTCATTTTAACGAGGAGGGCTTCTCGCCTTTAATATAGGCGATTACCTGAGATAAAATGTTGACGCGTGTAAACAGGGGTAATTCCCGTACTTTTAAGAACGTTCACAGTCGGATCTCAGTCTTAATTTGTCAAAAATACCATTAATTTTCTTCCATTTTTGATACGTTTTTGACATTGATTGTCACTGAGATGAGACTGTTAATAGATTTATTACTACACTGATTTATTTTTATTTACTACTCTTACTACTTTTGAAGTACTGTCGGTACGCTCGTAATTAAAAATGTAGGGAAATCAGTGGTATTTATGGGTGGGAAAATCGATTATTCGATCCGCCCCAGCTCCTCAAGGAAGGCTAGTAACGCCTTGATGTTACTGACCGTCTCATTTAGGGCACCTGGGTTACCGAAATACTTTGCCCTGTACGTGGCGACCATCGGGCAGCTTAGAAGCACATGTGCCGCTGTTTCGTCATCCTCCATGCAGACCCTGCACAGAGGACGGTCTGTTACTCCTATGACAAAGTGGTGTTTATTAAATGACCCGTGGCCAGTTAAAACTGCAGTAACTGTACGCAGCTTTAGTTTGATGGAGAACCTGTTTCGTGAGGTGGCTATCAATTGTAGGAAGTGCTTCCTTAGCCTGCCTGCACTCACCTTGGTCCGTCCAAAGTTTGTCATGTTGGTCTCTGGTGTGTTTCCTTACCAGAGTGCGTAAGTAACCGAAGGGGAGTGGCGCGATGGGCTCAGGTCCCACTCGTGCCATGCTCAACCCCCTTTTTTTTTGGGTGGGAAATTATCAAATAACTTCTCTCGCTCTGGGCGGAGCGGGAGGGCGTGTCAGACTTTTACTGACTAAAACCCACCCGTGTTCCTTCAGTTGCCTGTGCCAGGGGCCATGGTAACTCTTTTGAACAACCCGCGACCCTGGCAGGCATTGATCCCGTCTGTTAGTACTGACACCTGTTTAAGGCGCGCGTGGAACACAACGCGCCGTCGACCCAGGCCTGGTCCTTACCGGACGGTAAACTGCCCATTGATCGCCGTCCGCAAGCTGGCGCCTATGGTGGCCGGGAATTGGCTCTCGATTATGCTTGACCCCCTTCTGGCAATTTTCTCGGCTGCACTGACTTTGACTTTTGACTGTTTTGAAGAAATCAGGCTGCTTGACTTTACATTATAAAGTCGTCAAACCGATTTTTAGGTTAACTGGGTGAGGTTAGGTCAATAAGCACAACAAATGTGAAGGAAGAAGTTGGTTTGTTAGTCTTCTCGGCAAGCGAGAGATTTCGCTCGTATAAATGATGGGGAGTGTTCCACAGCCAAACAAGGCCCGTGTTAGTCTGGATATGGCACTGAATTTTAGATTTATTTATACTAATAACATGTCTAGCATAATTTGATGTTGATGTATTAATTATTTATGAGTGCCTCTTGTGATATAGAGTGCTTTAATTATTGTTGAAGCATTATGATGGAAACGAATCGCTTTTCTGGAGTGATAAATCTCCGCTTTCATACAAGGAAATATAATTTGAGCCATATTGTTTTGACAACATGCATTTGGGTTATCACGCAAATACTTGCATTATATTTTTTCAACAGCTTACTGTCCATGTATTACGTATACACTGCCTGCTCGATCCCGACTGCCCCGTTGGTCTCGTGGTTGCAAGCGCGACTGCTGAGCTTGGGGTCCTGGGTTCGATTCCCAGGTCGGACAAAGTGTTATTGGGTTTGCCTGGCTAATTGGAATTTCTAAGTAAGAGCCCGGAGTTTGGAAGTGGCTCGGAAAGCAGGCAAAGCACTGTAATATCTCATGCGTACGTGGCTAATCTCCGTTGAGATTGGCCACTGTGACCGAAATCGGTCGCTTTTCGTGTCTGTCAGTATGACTGCGTTGTTCTTCTAAACTATACGCAATGATTTTTTTTTTGTGGTTTTCACCATAATTTAGACAGTTTATTCATATTTTAGGTTTATGTGTATAATTCCTGCATTGATACATATTAAACTTACCTACATATAATAAAGAAATGTATACGAATTTTTGAGTATGAATGTCGATGGCTAGAGTAAGGGAAGACCAAACAAACGATGGATGGACTGTGTGAATGATGATAATTATGGTTAGAAAGGGGGTGACTACCGAGATGACGACTAACAGAGAAGTATAAAGAAAACGACATGTTGCGCCGACCACAAGTAAATTTAAACAAGAGCAGGAGGAATAATAATAATAATAATATTCCACAACTTTCACACAACGCCATCTAGTCCCAAACTAAGCAGAGCTTGTGCTATGAATACTAGACAACTGATAAACATACATATATATTTCTAAATACATACATATTATAGATAAATTACACCCAGACAAAGAACAAATGATCGTGCTCATCACACAAACATTTGTCCTAGGTGGGAATCGAACCCACGACCTTGGGCATAGCAGTCAGGGTCACTGACCACTAGACCAACAGGCCTGTCAATGAATGATGGTAATAAAGAAATCGCGATGTTTTAAAAAAACGTGCGAAGTAACGGGTCACAGTTTTTGACGTGATAGCGTCTGATGACTCATTCTCACGTTTCGCCTGACACGGGCATGCAAGCGAGAGTGCGGAACAAGCGATAGAGAGACCCGATCGGCCTAAGCATTCGGCTTGTGACGTATCTATCCTTTTCCATTATGACGTTATCACGTAAAATTATCGTCCGTAAACCGACTTTATAGACAACCAATTTTTTTCCCACACAAAAGCGAACATCACTCAAACTTAAGTTTTCTACCAGCTAATCTTAAGTTAACGAGTTTTTCTCAATAATTTAGTACCTAACTAGAAATAAAAAACTGCACTAATGACTTCCCCGCGTAATGTCTGCCGCTAATTACACTTTTTTCATGAAAAACGTCCTGATACGACTGGAATTTCAATAGCTTTCTAATAACATAGAAGACTTGATTACTTCGCTAATGAGAGCGGGTCGACTTACCGCTTTTCAGTTAATCCGTGTAAATTTTTTGATTAAAGTATATCTTTGTGCAACTGTGAAATGACTTACGGGCTTTGCTTCTTAATTGTGTAACACACTATGAATCATAATTTGAATCATTTTGAAGTATATTGCTAATCCAATACTGCATATGTTCGAAAAATGTGTCTTCTCAACATCGAGTATTGCTGAACTGTTAAAATGAATGTAATTCCTACTGTTAGTGTATTACGCAATAACCCCGCTGTATAACGCAGTTTCCAGGTTGTAGGTTCTAGACCTGTCAAGTGTCAAAGATACTATTCAAATGTGATGAATATATTATTTATTTTATTTTACTTTATTGGGACATTTAACAGTTACACATTACAATGAAAATATGACAGAGTAAGTTTAAAAGTTTTGATCTCTATTCATCAATATTAGAGAATTGTTGGTTTGAAAACCCGATTTATGCTATTAAGTGCTCATGTGACTTGTCTTATGTCACATGCAAGGGCATGTGACATAAGACAACTAGTTTAGAGGAAGGGCTTTAAACTAGATTTAGCTCAAATGTATAATTTTGACGTGAATATCGATACTGGAACAATAGTTTGTGATTTAAGAGAGTGTCCATGGAGTACTTTGCCCGTACTTCCGTAAGAATCTCCTAAGCATAGAACGGGCAACTAGCTTCATCTTTCTGACTGACCGACTCCTTGACAATATAAAAGTCCTCTAAATGGTTTATTAAATAAATGCTATAAGAACTGATTTATGGTGGAGTAAACGCCGTAAAGCAACATGTCTGAAATTTGCAACACGCCAACAAGCAGTGAGCAAGCGTTGTGATAAATGCTCGTTCTTCTCATTAAATGAAAAATGATTTGATTTCTGTAAGTTTGTACAAACACTTTTACATGTCAATCATATTTTAAAAAACTATATGAGTTCGGCGTTTCCTATCTGACTACTCTGAGAAGAAGGGCCGTAAGAAACTCAGAGGTCACAGTCTCTTTTAATGCCCAGACATAATATTGGCCGGATCATGTGAAGACCATGTAAATTGGTGTGTGAAATGGTCTTTTGCGGAAAGCACCACACAGATTGAGTGGACCTGTTCAGTCAGACAGTCAGTGCACGCATATGTTAATAATCATGATATCAACTCAGAGTTTAGGGAACTCCACGATTCGACGAACAATACCAAAGAATAAAAATGTTAAATGTTGAGCCGTGCGGTTAAAATCCAATAGCGAATTTTTTTGTAAGCATTCGTATAGGTGTCACCAAGTTTTATTCGAAACGGGTATTATTCTTCTTCTTCTTCGTGTCGCTAGTACGACTGTATTCCAGATCATGTTGGCCCAAAACTTCGCCACTTCCACGGCGTGGTCGAAGGCAGCGTAGTCACTTTGACTGCATGTTTTGGGAGACAGAGGGCAGCCGGTGGATTCTGTAAAAATCTCACCGTGAAATCATAAGTGAAGTGAGCACTTAATAGTGTTAATCCCTAGCGAATGACAGCTCACTCCACGCTCACTTCACCCAAGCTTTCACGGTGAGATGGTTACAGAATCGCACGGCTGAATAGGAGGTGTAGCATAGTTTGCTACACAGTTCCACAACCAAACCCTGCATTGAATCAGTCACTGACAGACAACACACAGCATAAACGGCGAGCTCTAGAGGCATGAAATTTTGTAACAACGAAGGTAACCACTGAGGAGTTCAATGGAAGTTAATAATTTTTGCACTACTTCTATCTACAGCAATGCATAATGTGGCGACATCTACATCGCCACATGCGAACTACGTCGACACATACATACGACGTTTCGCCAAATCCTGCATCGCGCAAGCAGAGTTTACCGCGCGATTAGCATATTTACAACGTTCTGACATCAATCGTCGGGCAGTAGCCCACCAGACACAACACCTGTCGGAGGATTCTTCCTTTTCTATGGAGGATGAGTGAACTTTGGACTCTGTTACTCATACCTCTGTAATAAGATGGAAGAATTTTGTTCCTCAATTATATACATACTTACCCCTCTTTACACAGTTAATATAAGTTCCCCATTTCTCTCTATTTTCCGTGACCACACAGTATCGCGGAGTAACAAATGGCACAGGCTGTTGCAGTGATATAATTTATTATACCAGACTCGGTTTCCTTGTTATATTTTCCTTGTGTAGTTTCGTGTTCGGGCTAAAAATAGAATAGGTGTTGTAGCTATCTTTCTCATGAGAGAAATGAAAATGGAAGAGGAATTGAGTGTAGTGTTTCGGATAAAGGACTGGATAGGTAATGTAGAATGTTGGAGTTGGCAATATGTTTTTTTAATCCTTTATTAAAAATAACCAGATTCATAATAATTAATTACAATCTAGCCTTTATGACTAATAAGCAATTTTAATGTAACTTATTTTTTTACGTAGTAATTATTGAAAACTTAGAATAGTGTTGTACTTTAACATGTGATTGTATTTTACACAAGTCCACTTTCTTGGAGTCTGATATTTATTTATTTATTACAGCATGGAAGACTTACAGCTAAAAAAAAACACAAAAAAAGGAAGCAATAGTCGACAGAAAGCCAATTAAAAGACTTCGCGCTTAGAAAAATAAATAATAAACACTTTGTTCCTGTGTTATCTTATGTCACTATTATTTCTACACTTTTTAAATTCTGGTAGAACAATTCCCTGAAGTTTTCATAGATATTGTTCAATTAGAGTCGCGTCGCGCTATTCTGCGGGAGACTTAGAGCCTCTTTCTTTCCTTACAAATAAAAATAGAGATATTAAAAAAAAAACTTCGACAATTTCAATTTTCCGACATTTTAATGGAGTATTTACAAATACAGCGACATCTCAAAAAATATCTGTTCCTCTTCAAGACAGCAATAAGGTAGGTATCCATAAAACCGTCAAGACGTAGCACTCAGAATAACGAAGGCGCTAAAAATACACGTCTTTACTTTTGTAACCGCGGCGGGGACGACTATTGTTTTAGTGCCACAATGCAAGATTATCTTCTTAGAAACTCGTATAAGGAGACGTTTGCTGATTGAAAGGCATGATGTACTTAGATGATGTTTTTGAAAGGAACTATTTTTGGCTTTTTATTCTGTCTCTTTTTATAAGAGCGCTTTTGGTTGGCTTCAGTCGAGGATGTAGAAAAATGGGTGAAAAAAATCAGAGGTTCTCTTAGCCAATTTGTCATCGAACATGCGACAGAAATGTCCGGCCCAGTCCTACTTAAGCTTAAGCAAGATAAGCAAGATCACGGACGTTACTTGATCTTGGTTTTGGCGCAGTTTTGTCCCACTAAACACACGACACCATCGCGGCAGGCCGAGACAAAGATGGCGGGACGAACTTGACTCTTACCAAAAGTACTGGCACACGCAAAAGCCAGAATTGTGTGGAGAAGGGAGAGGAAGGCCTTTGCCCTACAGTGGGACAATACAGGCTAGTTTGATTAGAGAGGTATGTATAGTGTGGTATTTTTATTTTTATTTTTTATATCATCTCGCCGTGCAACCTAGGAGGTTGTCGTCTGCTTAATCGGACTTGCATGTGGGTGCCTCAATAAACTAAGGCCTCCAGCCAGGGCTTAACCCTTAAATGCATGATTTATTTTATCGTATTGCAAAAATGCTATTGTATAGGTATTTATCTATAGAATTTAGATAATAAATATATAATAATTATACAATAATATTAATATTCATAGAGTATATATATTGTTTTGACAAAAAGAGGTGCAATCAGAAACTCACAGCTATCACATTCTTAAAAAAATTAAATGACGTACTTTGTTGCCATATGGCAACATTATGCATTTAAGGGTTAAAAAATGGTTTACTTAAGCTTTAAACTTAAGATTAGCTGATAGAAAACTTAAGTTTGAGTTATGTTCGCTTTTGTGGAGGAAAAAAATTGGTTGTCTGTAAAGTCGGTTTACGTATGATAATTTTACGTGATAACGTCATAGTGGAAGAGAGATAGATGCGTCACAAGCCGAACGCTTAGGCCGATCGTGCCTTCCTATCGCTTGTTCCGCGCTCTCTTTTGCACGCTTGGCTCATTCAGAACGTGACAATGAGTCATGCTTTTTCGTGCGTGCAGCTGGCGTTCATCGATTTATTAAGACGTTGTCACATCAAAAACTTACAAACTAAGCTACTACATGCTAAGTGCACCCCCTGTGGGGTACGGACCTCGGCTTAGGACGTCGCTGGTATAGTACAGAGTGTGTAGATTCCTTATAGTAAGTCGAGGTTCGCATAGTACACTGCCAAGTTGCCCAGTTTCCGCTGCCAAGAATGTGTAGGCTCATGAACGAATGCAGTGATCTAGTAGATGTATGTTGGCCGGTTCCGATCTAAGCTTCTCAATCATTTGTCTCACAGTCGCAGGTAAAATAATTTCAGTGCGCTCATTTTTCTTTCTTTTTTATTTTTTTATTTTCTCTACTTTCTGTTAATTATTAAGATTTATAGGAACACACGATATGAGACGGCTGTGTTAAGTTCTATAAAAATAATGTGTAACTAACTACTCTACTTTAAGATTGTTAACTTAGTAGATAATAATAAGGAAATGCTGTATTTTCCTATAATTGTTTGTTACATTTAGTTCTGTATTTACTGTTATTATGGTAGTGTATACGAACGTTGGTAAATCTAAAAAAATAAATATACAACACCAAGAACGGAGTATATACCAGCGCGTAAAAAAAAACGACGGGTTGCACTCCGGGAGTGCCGGCAGAAGTGAAAACTTGAATATTAACGTTGTGCATTTTTGATATTTTGGAATGGTTAGGGAATAATTTTGCACGAATTGCTTTAATTATCAGTATAAAAGTACTATCATTTATGTGGTAGAATACAATATTTATTTTTGAAGTGTAAAAGTGTTTATACAAACCTACTTACAGAAATAATATCACGAATGCAGCTCTACAACCCAGTTACTGGGTAACACGATACCCCTTGATGAAATGATGAAAGATCAGTCGATACTTCCACTCGACTGATCTTTTTCAACACCATCTATTTTTAAATTAAAACCCCAAAGACACACGAACCCATTTCCAACCAGCACAAAAATACTATAATCCACAAAGGCATCCAATGAATCCAAGCTAACAAGCTATGTATATATCGTCATCTGCGCGGATAGGTGTAGCGAGCAAAGCGAAGCTGTAATCCGCTTGCTTCGCTCAGTATTAGAAGGCAAACTGTTGCATAGTCTGTTTGCAAGATTGTTAGTGCAATGCACCGGATTTAGGAAAGATTGTTGTAGTGGAAATAGAAATAGGATTACGAAAGAGGATTTGTACTAGCTATTTTTAGAATCGTTGAAAGTTTTGATGGTGTGAGGAACAGGATGTTAAGTTCACTCATCCTCAATAGAAAAGAAAGAACCCTCCCACCAGACGGTTGTTGTGTCCAATGGGCAACTGTCCGACGATTGATGTCGGGACGTTGTTTACGAGTATAATCTAGTTGCGCGGCAAACTCTGCTTGCGCGATGCAGGATTTTATAGTAGTTTGCGTTAGTATAATGCATGATTTGCATGTGGCGATGTAGATGCCGCCATGTCATATGATGACAGGTCCTGTACACCTCTATTAATGAAAAACTGTAGGTACAATTCGACCTATTTTAGCGGGGGCCTCTGTAAATAAGACAACTGTCATTTTAAACCCGACTATATTTGAGAAACTGGGTAAATGAAAAGCCTCTTTGAGTGATAAATAATCCTATGTCCCTTGAGATCCCACTTATCCAGGCTAACTGTAATACAAGACCTTCTGTACAATCTATTCCGTGGTTTGGCGAACAAAGTAATTAATTTGCGTAGGTAGTTGGAATGCAAACTCTAATTTGGACTTGTAAATTAAGTGAGTAGGAGTGCGGTTTCTATAACAACTGTCCAAATTGCTTCCGAGATCCGTAATCAGATACGCTGTGGCTTGGTTTTGAATTTGGTCTGTAAGATGAGAATATTTATGGATACTTTACGTGTATTGTAACGGGGTTAAAACCAGCTCCGAAGACCACAGCAGCACCGCTTAGCGTTCAGTTAGAAGAACTACATCATCTTCTGCCTAGCCTTTTCCCAACTATGTTGGGATCGGCTTCCAATCTAACCGGATGCAGCTGAATACCAGTATTTTACATGGAGCGACTGCCTATCTGACCTCCACAACCCAGTTACTGGGTAATACGATACCCCTTGGTAAGCTCAGCTCAGCTTGGTCAGTTAGAAGAACTTGATTCTACAAAATAGTAAGTAATTTACATTACGAAATAAAAAACATGAAATGTGCCTGCGGATAGCAATGTCGTGTTTGAGAGTTACCTCCTTCCTCCTAATTGAGAGTTAGCCTCCCGATATGTACCTTTTTTTTTTTTTTGTTTCCGGGTGGAAAATCCTCATGGATGTCCGCCGCCCTGGGGCGGGCGGCGGGGTCTGTCAGACTCTTACTGACTAAAAACCACCCCGGTGTTCCCTCTCTCACCTACACCGGGGGTCGCGGGAACGAACGATACTTTCGCAACCCCCGGCTGGTGCGGGCCTCCTCGTGTCAGGGGGGAGAGTGAGGTGTTAAACTTCCCCCGCGACGTCTAAGAGGGGCGCGCGTGGAACACTACGCGCCGCCGCCTCGGGTCCTGATGTGTGGGGGGCGACGGACGTCCCCAAGTCCGTCACCCCTGGACCCATTTAGGGGGGCTGGAAGAGGGCGTTATCCGCCCTCCTCCGACGCCCGGTGCGCCTGCTGCGGGCCGGGTGAGGGGACGAGATCTCCCTCTCCCTTTCCGCAGCCTCCTTCTGCGAGACGACTGTTTCGCAGAAGGAAACCACCGCGTCCCAGGACTCCTCGCTGCCGACCATAGACTCCACCACGGCCGGCAGCGACAGGTCACTGCCTACCCGACATGTACCTATCTCAAGTTTCGAACGTTCAATGAACGAAATGTCGAATTGGAAACAGAAAAAACACACAAAAAAAGCAGACAAAAACTCTGAATGTCAAATGAAGAAATAGATAAATGAATGGAGAATTTTTTTTAAGAAAAAAAAAAAATGTTTCTGACCACTTATTTCAATTTGTGTCTGTTTCCACTTGGAAATTTCGTTCATTGAACGTTCGAAACTTGAGGTATATCTCCCGACCGATGTCGGTCATGGTAGCCAATCTCGACGAAGATTAGCCACGTACGCAGGAAACATTATAGTGCACAAGTGTGCGTAGACACACGTACACTCTCTGTTCTTTTATTTATTTGTTTATTTATCCTCCTACTGGAACGCCATACAGCAATGACACCAACGGAGCAAAAAATTACTTCACGTGCTGCTTCCCACCCATCCTGTGCGCGGTGGACATCGAACGGGCGGCGATGGAACACGCACGCTCACACAGCGTTAGCTCAATAGTGCCATTACTCTATCCAAATTGCGCACATTCTTTGCGATGTTTTTGAGACACAATTAATTTTTCAAAATAAATGCATTAAAATGGAAAAAACGGAACATTTTGATGTGTCATCCTGATTGACGACATTACTCTCATAGTCCCATGGGACAGTAATCCAACACGACAGGAGAGCGATCAGGCGCCGGGCCAACGGCTTTACGTGCTTAACACATTGAACGCCATGGTGGTCACCGGTGAGCGACAGCAATTATTTTAGTTAATTCTTTGAATAGTAATAAGAAATAATTATTTAGAGTGGGGTTTTTGACTATTGTGAACCGTATGAGCCAATAAAATATAACGTGTAAAATTTGCCGAAATCGCAAATCAGCGTCAGCCCATATGGAAAGTTCAGTCGTGGTCAGTGCTGGTCACCGGTGACCACCACGGCGTTCAATGTGTTAACGAGGCACGGGGGTATTAAACCGCCAACTTCCAAACTTCAGACTGTTACTAAGAAATTCCTCATGGGAAACCCAATAACACTTTTTCCGACCTGGGAATTGAATCCAGGACCCCACGATCAGCAGTCACGCTTGCAACCACGAGAACAACGAGGCAGGTGTTGTTGTCATTTGAGAGTTATACTAGTGCTAAAACTGAAGATATTTTGAGGGTCAAAGTCATTAGAATTGTAGTTATTAAACTTTAGGACTTTCTTTAGGGATATTACAATGTAATGTTCAAAAAGTGATGATTCTCTATGTAATTTGAATAAATGCGTTTTGATTTTTGACATGGGTACGATGTAACTTTGGGAATCCATACCTGGTGTGCCTTGAAGCCACCATATTTTTTAAAGTCTATTTAAAAAAATATGGTGGCTTTAGGTCGAACAAATTAAGCTTTTAGTTAAGTGACTCTGGTACCACATAACTACAAAGTTAATTATTATTAAAGAAAACCGCAAAATATATTGGGTTGGCACAAAAGTAATGACACTACACACTCTACAAAACTCTATATATTTCCTTTTTCAAGTTATTGTTTTCGATAATATTCTAGAATGTTGTAGAAAATTCTAGGTACTTGTGATGTGGGGGTGTATAAAGCCGCCCTTGCGAACGGTTTAGTCAGTTTGAAGAAAAACGGACGAGCAACAAGTTCGAACACTATACTTATGCGAGTACTTGTTAGGCCACAGTGCGTGAGCTGCGGCTGACAATATAAACACTGCATTTGGTGCTGGAAGTACAAGCCATGCGGCGGTGTCCCGATGGTTTGACCGTTTTAAATCAAGTGACAGGAGCCTTGAAACTCAGCCATGCTCAGGACGACCACCTGCAGTGAATGATGACGATTTACGCCGCGAGCTGCAGTCGAATCCGGATGCTACCACTCGTGAAATAGCGGAAGCACTTAACTGCAGTCACCACGCCATGGAAAACCATCTGCATGAGCTTGGGTATTGAAAAGTTTTAGTTTAGTTCGGTGGGAACATCCTCACATACGCCAGTCGTGCAGTCTGTGTCGCTATCTGTCAATCACTTTTGCTGCGACTCCAAGATAAAGAGTTTTTGTCTGATCTGGTTACTAGAAATGAATCATGAATTCATTACGAGAACGATACACGTCGTGCTTTTTGGCTGCTTCGAGAAGAAACGTCACCAACTCAAAGGAAGGTGAGTCAAAAGAACAGCTTCAAAGTTCTGGTTTACTATTTCTGGGACGCGCAAGGCATGCTGTTTTATGAACACAATGAAACTATAAATGCTTAGAAATATTCAACCCAGCTCACAAAACTATCTGTTGCTATCAAGAAAAAACGACGAAGACGAGCCAATGTAGTTTTACTACACGATAACGCTCGACCTCATGTCACATCTGCCGTTCGCCAACACTTGGAGAACATGGGCTAGGAGACGTTACCCCAGCCACCTTATTCCCCAGACCTCGCCCCATCAGACTATCATTTGTTTAGAGCCCTGAAACAACATTTGCGGGGTAAACAATTTAATGATTTCTCTGATGTAGAGGCGGAGTTGAACAACTTTTTCGAGACACAGCCATCAGAGTTCTGGGCGAAAGGCATCAAAACTTTGCCGGATCGTTGGCAAGAAGTCTTAGATACTAATGGTGATTACATCATTGACTAAGCTTTTTGTATTGTAATAATAATAATAAAAAATATAAAACGTAAACCAAGTGTCTCTTTACTTTTGTGATAACATGATACATAAAAAAGAAGAAGTAAATTCAAAGAAGTAAAATTCATCAAAAGATATTTTAAATGTGGTTTGTAAATTCCCACGAGCATTCATCGTTAGGATTCATAAAAGCTTACTCTATTAAATACCCTCATACGCAAGTAAATTCCTTCATCACACCCACGCAAATTACCCTCACAGAATTAATTTCAGTGCATTCAGCAGTCTGCAGTCCACGGAGATTAGGCATCAGTCGCTTCGTTTAGCAGACGGTATCAAGGATTTACGGAATTCCGGAGATAGGAATTGAATGTGCTCGTTTTGTGCTCGACTGGCATTTGCCAAATTTTATGCGACTAATCTTTTGTTATCCTGTTTGGTTGTAAATTCTTTCACTAATGGAAAACAAATTATTCCTGAGTATCATAGGATTATATTATGAAAACACATGAAATTTTACGCGAAAGAAGTCGTGGACAGAATCTTCTTTACTCATAAAGAACAGAATTTACTCAAAATTACTGGATTCAAACATATAATATTACAGTTTTTAACTACACCTGAAAATCTGCCTGCCTGCTGCCTGCTATTCTTGCAAAAAATATGAAAAGTTTGCAAAATCTTTTTTACAGATCCAGTCAGTTTTAAAAAAGCTTTCCACTGTAATTTTTAAACATAAAAAACTAACGCACGAGAAAAACAGCGTGTCAAGGGAATTTATTAAGCTGACTCGAAAACGGCTCCGAAAAAAATCAGTATGAACATTCTGGAAATTCGCGCTAGCTTTTTTGCTTAATCCTACGTCATTATCATTTCAGCCGTAACATGTCCACTGCTGGACATAGGCCTACCCCAAACATCGCCAGTTCGACCGGTTTTGTGCTTCTCACATCCAGCGAATTCCTGCGGCCATCACATAGACATCGGTCCATTTTGTAGGAGGCCTTCCAACGCTACGTCTTCCGGTACGCGGTCGCCACTCCAGAACCCTTCGGCTCCATCGGCCATCTGTTCTGCGTGCAATGTGTCCTGCCCACTGCCACTTAAGTTTGGCAATTCTTCGGGCTACTACTTACTCAAACTGAAGAAAGAAAAGAAAAAAAAATATTTATTGCGACTCGTACCGGAAGATCACTAAACTAAACGTAGTCAAAATAAAAAACCAAATTATAATTATTAAAAAGGGTAAAAAATAATTTTAAAATGAAACAGTAAGCCCTATATAAGGCCAAAAGGCTAAAAACAATAACACGATTCCGAGAAGCTAGTTGCCTATTCCAAAGCGTAGTAGATTCCTATGGAGAAGAACGGGCTAGAAACTCCACGGACACATCACAGATAATGTTCTATAATGGGCATTGTATTCACCAGAGGTTAAATGGTACACCACAGACTGTGCAGTGCAGTATTGTCTCTGCTTTCTCCCGTACTCCATCAAAAGGTTGTCTTTAAAATATCGCTTTTAGTGGTAAGATCAAAACAAACACAATATACTTCATTCTATCATCCGCTCCATATGATCGACCAACGCCTGCAATTCTGTCGGTTCCCAAACGCGTGGGCTTGATGAAGCTATTCAGATTTGACCCGCCCACACCAACGGCAAACAAATTACGTATGTAAATGGGGACCGGCGTGTGTGTACACACCCCCTAAGCGGCCGACCGCTGGTCTCCCCACCGCCTAATTTTGTGTTGGCACCGTTTGAACGTAATGTTGCTTTGTGATTTTATTTCTTCATTTTTGTACTTATTGGGGAATTATTTGGTAATTTAGTTTAGTCTTTTTGTAAACGGCCTCGCCCGGCCGCACGGGTAGATATCGAAGGTTTAAGCTTCGCTTACCGCGGTCGTTTCGTGTGTGGGTGACCCCCTATTACACATCGAGATCTCTTCGTGCCTTGGAAAGCACTTTAAGCCGTTGGTCCCGATTGTCGGTCCTGAGACATCGATACAAGAGAGACATCGGTCGATTGTGGGTCATGAGACTTAAGCATAACTGGTGAACTGTGGGTGTAGGTACAACTCAGCCTAACGTTTAAAGGTGAAACGCACGAACACACCATCACACTTTATATCCATTAAGTGGGTGAAAGGGCATAGTGGAGTTGCCGGCAACGAGGCTGTGGATCCTGCAGCGAAACTGGCCACTCGACTTCATAAAGCGCCGCGTTACAATTCATACCCGATGTCCTACGTCAAACGCGAATCCGCGAATTGACAAATTTTTTTATTATTTAAATTGAAGCTTTTTTACCTCACTAATAGCTTGGTATAAACAGTTTTTTAATATTTTTAAAAATTGAAAAGATATGAGCGTTCAAAACTCTCAATTAGACAGAGAGGGAAATACTGAATTGTGACGTCATAGTTCAGTATCACCATATAAATTACATGCAAAACTTCGTTTTGCGAGAAAGAGATAGACAAAAAGTTTCTATAAGTTATAAGTTTTTTATTTTTCGACCGATTTCAAATTTGATTTCGAATTCTATTATTGTATTACATGTGTGGATATAGTATTGAGGGGCCCGTGGCTAAATAATAACAGCAGCACAGGTCGATCGATCAAGTTAAGCTACAGTGGATGGGTGACCATCTTCACATACCAAGACCCCCTCCGTGCCTCGGAAAGCACGTTAAGCCGTTGGTCCCAGCTTTCATTCGTGGATCTTTGACAGTCGTTACGGGTAGTCAGAAGCCCGAAAGTCTGACAACCAGTCTTACCAAGGGGTATCGTATTACCCAGTAACTGGGTTGTGGAGGTCAGATAGGCAGTCGCTCCATGTAAAATACTGGTATTCAGCTGCATCCGGTTAGACTGGAAGCCGACCCCAACATAGTTGGGAAAAGGCTAGGGAGATGATGATAGTCAGAATGTAATGTCCCTACTGCTGGGATACTGCCTCCTCTTTTTTAGAGGGAGTGAACTGTAATCTACCACGTGGGCTCAGAGCGGGTGGTAAGATGTCACATGTCTCCTAATTTTTGGTGTCAGGATATGCCGGTTTCTTTACGATGTTTTCCTTCATCATTTTGAGAGGAGTGGTTACAAAAAAGTGCCTGCCTAGGTTCGAACCTACGACCGTAGTAGTCCGTTACGAATGTTCACCCAAAAATCTCAAAAAATAAAAAAAGCCTTCCTGTTACTGTCCAAGGTAAAGGCGTTCTTTATACAGAAAAGGCATGAGCACTGATCACCACACTTGCTCAAACCATGTTAGAACTTTCAGGCAGGTTTTCTCGCAATGGTTTCCTTCACCTTATATGTCATCGATGTCCAAGATAAACGTAGGAAGTACGTAAACAGTATTATGATTATGAGAAAGTCGCAAAAGAGGATACTGATACAGGAAAAAAAAGAATCATCAACATCGGACAAATCGTAAAAAGTTATGCGAGGTCATAAATTAAAAAAAAATGTCGGAAATACGTTAGTCTATCGTTTGACTGATTGGGGTGCCAGCGCCTATTGGCGCTCGTTTGACGTTCGTGCGAGTCGACGGGAGCACTGCAGCAGCGGTGTGGCACGGTTCTCTTGCCCATCGGACATCGTACGCACAACAAGTGCTCAGAAACTGTCGCGCGTTCCGTATCGTTGTGTCATGTACCAAGAGTATGTGATTCGCTTGTGTGATTCATTTTTTCGTAAAATTATATTTTGATTTAGGCTGCAGTTAGACGACGCGAAAAAATTCTTGCGGCCGCCGCGCGGCGACCGCGCGGTGGCCGCGTACTAACTGTTCAGTTATAGCAAATTTATGTTTTATTAACTAGGACGTAAAGTTGAAATTAATTTTGAGTAACTAACTGCGCGGTGACCGCGCGGCGTTCGCTCCTCGATCACACGGCGGCCGCGCGGCCGTCTTGCTCGAATCACTCGAATGTTCTCGATGTACGTCCGTATATATATCCTTCGTCCTCGTCCTCTCGTGATTCAATTTATCATGTATGAAGTTGAGTAGTTTATCAAATGTTTTAACATCCATTCGGAAATAATCTGCGAATTCTTTTTCATCTTCTCGCAATTGGTTGTATAGCGTATGAAATTCACCAAACTCTTCTCGCCGTGCTAAAATAGGATGAATCCAAAATTTTCTACATTTCTTTTTTTCTTTCTTTTTGCTTTGTCGGTACAAGTAATATGGAATCATAATTTTATTCTTCTTAGTCAAATAGCTCATAACGAACACGTGTGAATTTTAAGAAAGACCAAGATCAACTGGAAATGGTTCGGGTTCGCAGTGGCGTGGCCACCAGGCCTGACCGCGCGGCCGCCGCGCGGTCACCGTACTTTCGCCGCGCGGCCGACACGCTGTAACATTCCGTGTCATATAAACGCGTCCTTAAGCTGCAAACGGTTTTTCTATTGCGCAATAACCAACTCTGCCCGTAGTACGCCCACAGTAGTTAAAATATGAGAGAGACGTAGCATAATATATACGCGGTGACTTGAGAACCTTCTTTTTTCGTCGGTTAAAAATAAGATCTAACATTTTCCTGTATTAGGCTTTTTTTGGACGAAATTTGCGTGTGTAAGAATTTCATTTAAACATTTGGCTTGTGAAAATAATTCTTTAGAATACCCCATTTCCTTTTTCCCTCCATTTCGATACACAAGATCAAAAGGAACTCGAACATTCAGATATGAAAATGGAAAGTATGATTTTTCCTTCCTCGTCGTAATCGGGCAAATGTATTGTTACGCTCTGCCTCGTTTTGTGACGTCACAATCAAGCAGCGGGGCGTCGATAACTTTTAGGGGACTCCATACCCCTATGACAGGGATAGAGAACCATTGGCACGACATCTATAAATTGGAATCTAGTCAACATAACACCTGGAATCCCCGAGGTATTCGATGGTTGGTGTTATCCCGCGTTTACACCTACATAAGTTCTCAATTCGGTTGAATATTTTTTTTTAATATTTGTTACTTCAGAACTCCGTTATTTATATGTCGATTTGCAAAATTCTTTTGTCAGTGGATAAGGTATGCCTCAGGAGTGGTCCCATATAGATTTTATTAACTTTGGTTGGGTAGTTTTTGAGTTAGCTTTAATAATATGATTTTTTCCACTTACATAGTTTATATTGATGATGTTTTAATAACTTCCTGTCACTGATATTTACAAATAAAAAGTGGAAAATGTAAACTTTTTTACATAAAAAAAACAATCGACTTCCAAAAAAAAAAAACACTACAAAGCGAAAAATAACTTTAATTTTGGAAGACAGTGTCTAAAACCAAAAAAAAAGGTTCAGCTTCCCTGCCATGCTCTGTGGCGAAGGAATGTAAAGTGTGAGGGTATGTGATGGCTTCGTGACATTTTATTGATTTTATTTTTCGTGATTTCAGGTTGTTCAGTATTCGTGGTACGTTCTGTTATGAAAGGAATACTTTGCCTTTTTTATCGTGTGATTTGAAGCAATTAAGTATTGACTTGCGCGTTTCATACTGTAAGAGACAGAAGAGAGAGCTTTATTTGTATCAAGTGCCTATTCTCTATGACACGATGAACGAAAAGGAATTGACGTGGTTTCGAGTAAGGATTCGTTAAGTGATCATAGTGAATTAGGGCCCAGCTGGTCGATTCTGTTAGAATCTCACGGTGAGAAGTTACCACTAATGACTGCTCACTTTAAGCTCACTTCACCCAAGTTATCACGGTAAGATTTTGACAGAATAGCACTACTGCAGTGCTATTCCGTAAAAATCTCACCGTGAGAACTTAGGTGAAGTGAGCGGGAAGTGAGCTCTGTCATTCCGTAATGGTGGATATTAACACTATTAAGTGCTCACTTCACTTATGATTTCACGGCCCGCGACTTCGTCCGCATGAAATTTCTTGTTCTTCCAACCCACCGCGTCACATCGCATCGCCCGTCCGCGCTATGACTTTGGTTCCGCTTAAAGTTCTTTCTGAGTTTCGTTATTTTTGCTCGGTTTCTTAGGATCCACGAGTGATATTAAATAACCTATAGTCTTCCTTAAGAACTGCGCTATCAAACGCAAAAAGAATGTTTAAATCCGACTGGCGGTTCCAGAGTTTTTTGCGGTAAAACAAAAAAAAAAAAAAAAATCTCTAGCTTTATTATTTGTATTAGTATAAAAGTCATGGCGAACATTCTAACAAGTTGGGAAATGTCAAAAAGGATTTCTATTCGACTGTACTTACGTTGTTGTGGATGTATTTTGTATTTTTCAATGTTAGTCAGTTATAAATCACCTGTGTCGGGTTGCTGTGCTTACCTAGAACAATAAAAGAAGTACGTTAGAACAACCTTGATATCATCTAGAAAGGGGAGTATCAAACTTTGGAATCAATGTTTCCACTGACTTTTAGGGTTCCGTACCCAAAGGGTAAAAAGGACACCTATTACTTCCGCTCCGCTGTCCGTCCGTCCGTCCGTCTGTCACCAGGCTTTATCTCATGAACTGTGATAGTTAGACGGTTGAAATTTTCACAGAATGATGTATTTCTGTTGCCGCTATAACAACAAATACTAAAAAACAGAATAAAATAAATATTTAATAATAATAATAATAAAACTTTATTTCGGACTACAGTATCCATAGTTTTGTTAGTATTTTAGTGTTCCCATACAACAGACATGGTTTTTTTTTTGCCATTTTTATAGATAATGGTACGGAACCCTTCGTGCGCGAATCCGACTCACGCTTGGCCGGTTTTTATACAACGTGTAACGTTAAATGCGCAAAACCTCAGACACCCCAACTGATTTTTAATTCAATTGACCTATTTCAGAGAGAAAATAAGTCATTCAAAAAATTGTAAAGGTTTTATGTGCTGTTTTAGTTTTACTGGCCATTCTGATCGTTTCTTGCGTCTGCGACGACGCTTTACCGAGGGAAGAGTCGTCAGCGGGCCGATGCGCCGCGCTGACATTGGCTTGCTTGACCTATTAATAAATAGACACGGCAACATTTTTAATGAAGATCTTTTGAAAAATGTGACCTATGTTAAAAAGTGGTTCAATTAATTCTGCTCGTTATTCTGATCAAACTATTTTCAGGTTTTGCGCATTTAACGTTACACGTTGTATATGTTGTAGGGTTGCCTCCCCTCAATAACTAGGTAAAATGGTAAGACGCACTTCACTTTCATTTTCGACAAAATTAATTTAAAGTTCAAGTCCACTAGACTCATATTTTTTTCCAAATTTGTTTTTACTATTGGGAATTTTTAATTTTAATACATTTTGTTAGGAATTTTAATAAAAATAAATAAATAAATTAAGCTAAGCGCAAAGTTTTTTACATAGCCGTCCCCCTAACGTCATCAGAGAAGTCAATTACGTATATTACATTACGCCACGCTGACGTCACTCATATAACCGGTTTACGCGGGTTATTGTTAAACCGGAGACAAGTGGAGATAACCGGATTACTCCGGTCTAAACTGGTATATACCCACGCAAGTCGCGACGTGTGCATGTGGCAATTATTTTTAGATTGACGTGTCACGACACGCTGATGAAATATCTAAGCAATTGAGTTTTAGAGGATAGAAAAAGGAAGGAGAAGTGGGTATCTGTGAGACAAAATTAGATTGTTCAGCGACTAGGGGTTTGATTAGCGCTGAAATTGTCTGGAGTTTAATTTCCCGCTCAGTGTTAATATACAGGGTGGCAGAAATATCGATGCACAACCAGTTACCATTGGATTCAGTGTGTGTGTGTGTTCAGTTTTTTATTTGTTTTTTATCTGATGTAGGTATATCTCAGGTGTACTGTGTGTCTTATAGCCTGTGCTAAATAAATGTGTTTTCTTTCTTTCTCTTTCTTTATGATTCTGAACCCCTGCGTTGAAATGTTATTAAAAAAACCGGCCAAGCGCGAGACGGATTCGCGCACGAAGGGTTCCGTATCATTATCTATAAAAACCGGCCAAGTGCGTGACCGACCACGCAAAATGAAGGGTTCCATAGCTGGAACGAATTTATCCCAAGAACAAACTTAACGTTGTAGTTGAAAATCATGTTCTCCGATACATTCCAACTGCAAAAGTAAGCTGGTACGCACAATATTGAGTGATTTACCATGTTATTTTAATATCATGGACTTCTTATAGGTTTTCCCATAATCTGTAAGTAGAAAACTAATTTCTGTATTTTTTCACAATTTTAGGTACCGCAGTTTCGGAGATAAAGGGGGGGAATGGTCAATATTCGTCTATTTTCTTGAATAACTTGGAAATTATTTAATTTTAAAATTACAAAAAAAAAATATTTGAGATCCTCACAACAAGCCCTTTCATTTGATATATCACACGATGCAGTTTGCAATTATTATTTTTTAATTTTCCATCTTATCCCCTAAAGTGACCCCCATCTACAGATTTCGTCTATTCACGTTACATTTCTGCGTTTGGGTCACAGAAATCGACATGTGTACTAAATTTCAACTTAATCGGTCCAATAGATTCGGAGATAATTGACTGTGGCGGACGGACAGACGGACACACGAGTGATCCTATAAGGGTTCCGTTTTTTTATTCGGACGTACGGAACCCTAAAAATAGCTATTCAATACATTTGACCACGTAAGTATTGCACTTTTCTATGAAACAGCAGATTTTTTTGTTGTTCTAGAGTCATGTGCTGAATTCATGGCACACAATACATCATTGTATTCATGGATAGAGTTTGCGCGGTGATGACCCTACTGTACTGTATGTATGTATTCTGCATGTCGATTCTGTAAAAATCTCACCGTGAAAACTTGCGTGGAGTGAGCTGTCAGTGTCATCCCACTGATGCTAGGGTAGGGAATGACCAAGCAAACATTTACAATCATAATCGAGATTTTAATAATATACGTATGTTTTATGCTATTTCTATTGATAATTTTATATAATTTAAAAACTAGTATTTTAGTTGCCAATACATTACTATTTTGTGGGGCTTTATAATAAAATAGCAAAACAGATACTTAGTCAGAATATCAAATTTGTTTTTTTTTTCTTTTTATTCCTAGACTAGTATTTTTTTTCTAGATTAAAACCCCACAAAATAGTAATGTTATTACAATTGAAATAGCTTTGAAATTATATAAAATGATCAATAGAATTAGCATAAAAAAAATATTATTAACATCTCGATTATGATTGTAAAGAGATAAAATACGTCGGTCGTCGATTTTTATGAAACATAGATGAAATGAATGCTTATAACAATGCTAAACTTAGCTCCAAAGGATTTTGCAAAATTTCAATTTTTATTGTTTATACGGATGTTTAAATATTTTAATTACTTTTAATGGAAAAATGATTTTCTCGGCCACTTTTTAACGAAATGTTATGAAAATCTTATGAGAGATCCTTAGAAGTTTATATTTTAAAATTAAATCAACAATATTCGTAAATTTATTTATTTACCTATTTATTTATAACAATTAAATAAACAATTGAATTTTTAATAATGTTCTCATGTTTCGATTTTTACATCAATACATTTATGTATTGATGTATTGACCAAGCGGTCAATCCCTAGTATCAGGTGGGATGACACTGACAGCTTACTCTACGCTCACTTCACCTAAGTTTTCACGGTGAGATGTTTACAGAATCGCACTGCTGTTTAGGTAAAATGCGAATCATGATCACGGTATTATGCGATGACCTAATGAATCATCATCTACAAGAATCTATAAAATAAATAATACATATTATAAAATAGTCCCTTTGCGAGTCTATCTGTGTCACCTCGTTGTTCTCCTAGACTTCGGATTTTGATGCGGTCTTCACCACCATTTATAAAAACATATAATTAAGAAATCTCTGTCTTTTCTCAAGTCGAAAAAACCGTGTGAAGCAGAGGCGGGTCCCCAATACTAGTCAAAAAACGAAAATTGGATTATAAGTAGGTATGTACGAACACTTTTTAGGGCTTATTTAAAACTCACTGCTCGCGTAGTACACAATCGCTACAAATCCGAATCGAATCAATCTGCTACGCGCCGAGCTACGACGTAGCGCGTGCTACGAATATTGAAATCCTAAAAATATACATTTGATGAATGCAAAAAATACGTGGGCACTTTAAATCCACTGAGTTCGTGTATTGCTTAATTTCATCCCCATATACAGGATGGATTTTTGTGTGAAAAGTTTTTTTGCAAGTTGTAGCTTTTCTATTACTCTAACCTCAGTTGGTCTGGAAGTTTTTTAAATCTTTTTACGAAACTGCATCTATTGGCATCATAAAAATAAAACGTGGGACTTTATATTTTTCTGGCGGACTGTACATTTTTCCAAAATCTGCGAATACAGTTAACAGTAACTTAAAAAGTTAGGGATAGTCTACTAGGAACGTTTTTCTGTATCTACAAATGGTTAAGGTAGCTGCCCTTACAGCCCGTTTCAAAAACCCACCCTCTATATTGACATGGATAATCCATTAACTTTGTGTGTATTATTTCATTAACAAAAGCTTAAAAGCCTTTTATCATCAGAGCTTAAAAGCGTTTGTTGTTTATTCGCGGATGACCGACGTGGAGAGGGACAGCTTTTAATAGCCCGGAATAAACGCTCGTGTTTCGAGCACATAGCGTAAGGAATCTGTCCCATCCGCGACCAGGGAGCAATGATTTTCTCGCTCAAGAAACGTACAAAAGATTGTTGGTCCCGTGTGAGTAAAAGAAATCATCATGACCTCAAAAAAAAAAAAAAAAGATTAAGTCAAACATTTATTTCAAATAAACACTTATAAAGCACTTTTGAACCTCAAAAATTACGATAAAATAGTTTTTTTTCTAGTCGCCCGTAGCAAGTAGTGTTATACGAATTTGTGCAGAAACTTTTGCAGAAAAAAAACCAAGTCGTAGGCAAAAAACGAAAATGCGGAACCAACAACACCGACTTCCGAAATTAAAGTTATTTTTCACTTAGCAGTGTTTTTTTAAAAGTAGGTTGGATTTTTTTGTAAACAAGTTTTTTGTCCATTCATAGGTACATAAAAAACACACACACAAAATACTAACTAAACTATGGACTGTAGTCTGAAATAAAGTTTGATTATTATTATTATTATGTCGTTTATTCATTTATTTATCTTCTTTTATTATACATATATTTAAAATTTCTTATAATATACAGAAAAAAAAACATTTCAAAATATAAAAAAAATAGTGATCCACCGTTGACGGGAGCAGGATCCACGCTACCGGTGGTTAGGGCTCCAGAGACAGGAACCTCCTCACAATGCGAGCCGTATCGAGGAGTACTGCCGTGTGAATCAGGCCCTCAGAGAGACTCAGTTCTGAGTTTTAGCGGCACGCACATTGTACACTTTCTTTTATAATATATATTGATTATCTGTTTCATTATCATGACTTTATGTCATTCTGGTGTGAATAAATAAATAAACATAGGAAAGGCAAAAAAAAAACTACGTGAAGAATCCTGAAAATGAAATAGCTACATGCAATAAGCAAGTGTAAGTCAATGCTTGTTTTTCCTCCGTGAGAAACACAATATTTGCCCTGTGTAGATTGGGTATCACATCTTCACCGCGAAACCGCAGTAGTTCCACCATGACTTGTCCGTTGTACGACAAGCGAAACTGCCCGTTTTAACGCACATATTCGATTATGATTCTATCTCTTTCCCGCGTGATTTTGCCGATCTACTCGGAAGCCAGTTACACCTCCGCGCTCAGCCCGTTATTTTGTTGAGATTCCGCGTTTGATTCGCACTGATCTGTGGCACTTGACAAGTTTACAAAGCGAAACACATTTTTTTTTGTAAATTGGATGTTGATTTTACGAAAAACTATGGTAAGAGTTCCGAATTAGACCTATACTGTATTTTGCTAAGTCAAACCAACGGCATTTTGTTCCGATTGCTACAATTCAACTGACTCTCATGATGTTCCGCTACTCGAATCGTGACATCATGTATAGCCAGACCGCTTAATTGAGTCCTCGCCTGCGGTTTAGAGAATACACATACAGTCTGGAAACCACATGTATGCAATAAATTATACCACTTACTTGTTATTGCCTTTCCTGACGATATACCTACAAAAAAATAACGAAATCGATCGCGAAAAAAAATCAGCTGAACCCAACATAGTTGGGAAAAAGCTAGGCAGATGATGATATTTAAGTCTCATATGATAAGGGGCGAGTCTCGCTGAAAAATACGTCTTTCTGATTTAAAATAAAGAAACAAAGTCAAAGTTAAGCTTTTTACTAAACAAGTCCTTTTACCCTTCGTCCTCTGACCACAAAAAGTGGTCACGTGGTCGGACCTGACTGCGGTACTAACTATAAGCAAACAGACCTGTGGTCTGTCTCATTGGAACTTGGAACTAAAATATTGGTTTTGAATACTTACATAGTTTAATTCTGAGGAAGTTAGTAAAATATTGATTTATAATTAAGCAGTACATTGAACTTTAGTGGTCGGGGACTCCAAAAAGCATTATTTCATTAGGTCCATCGTCCACGACGCTACTCAAAACTAATCAAAAGTATAACGAAAAATCTACTAAAAGTTCACGTTCAGTATTTACTAGTATTGTGATATCTAGCTACTCACTACCGTGACCTTCTTTACATACCAAGACCCCTCCGTGCCTCGGAAAACACTTTAAGCCGTTGGTCCCAGCTGTCATTCCTGGATCTTTGACAGTCGTTACGGGTCGTCAGAAGCTCGAAAGTCTGACAACCAGTCTTACCAAGGGTTATAGTATTACCCAGTAACTGGGTTGTGGAGGTCAGATGGGCAGTCGCTCCATGTAAAATACTGGTATTCAGCTGCAAGCCGATTAGACTGGAAGCCGAACCCAACATAGTTGGGAAAAGGCTAGGCA
Organism: Eremobia ochroleuca; assembly: GCA_949629135.1. NCBI lineage: Eukaryota > Metazoa > Arthropoda > Insecta > Lepidoptera > Noctuidae > Eremobia > Eremobia ochroleuca. Next base: position 7,741,766 of record OX451409.1, on the reverse strand, counting down.
GATGATGATGACTTACTGTTATTCGCGCTGTACATTTAAATCTCTTAATTAAAAGTTTCATCAAACACCACAGACTGTACAAAATGACAGACGTGCCGTTTGCATTATATTCATTTATGCGCACAATAAAGTTCTTAAGTATCGTCGTAAAGGATTCTTTTGTAACATATTCACATTTTAATGCGAACGACCTTCCGACCGGATCTCGGATGGTGACAGATGCCGTTATGTATTTAAGCCTGTATTTTCAGAAGGGTTAGGCAGAGGTGTACACTACAGTACATTGCAGTACACTATAGTACCCTACAGTACACTATAGTACCATACAGTACACTACAGTACACTATAGTACCATACAGTACACTATAGTACACTATAGTACACTACAGTACACTATAGTACACTACAGTACACTATAGTACACTACAGTACACTACAGTACACTATAGTACACTACAGTACACTATAGTACACTACAGTACACTATAGTACCATACAGTACACTACAGTACACTATAGTACACTACAGTACACTATAGTACACTACAGTACACTATAGTACACTACAGTACACTATAGTACGCTACAGTACACACACATTTCGCCAGCTATGTTTAAGTCCCATGTAACTGGGAGGCTTATTGCCATCAACCGGGCATGAATCCAGGCTCCGGGGTGCTACTGAAAAATTCCCGATGGAAAAACCCAATAGCACTGCCCGACCTGGGAATCGAAACCATGACCTCACACTCAGCAGTAGCGCTTGCGACGACTAAGATCAACGAGACAGTCATCAAACTCAAACTCAACTCAAACTCAAACTCAAATCTCTTATGCTAGATCTAGTAAAGGTAGTTTATGCTGGAACTCTTCATAAAATTTCTTATAATTGGACTAAACTACAGTCTTGGGATGTCAGTTTTGGGATGGATGAAAAAAAAAATAACCTAATTTTGTTCAAATTTAATTTTAATTAAAATTCAATACCAATTTTTTTCCTACATTTATGTTTGCATAACTCGTCAAAATGTAGGGAACGTACATTTTTTGTATATCGTCAGAAAAGCCGATGACAAGTATTTCGTAATAGTACATTATGATATAAGTGCGGTAAGTTGAAAATTACAGCTGAGGCGATATTGCTAGCCCGAGCCGTAGGTGAGGGCTATAAGAAAGCAGAGGCTGTAATTATCAAACCGCACGTATGTCATACGACGTTTTATAACACAATTGTGAGGAAATAAAGAAAACTCGGACTTTCTTAAAATTTCAACTTAATCGGTCCAGTAGATTCGGAGATAATCGACTGTGACGGACGGACAGACGGACACACGAGTGATCCTATAAGGGTTTTTTTATTCGGACTTACGGAACCCTAAAAATAGCTATTCAATACATTTTGACCACGTAAGTATTGCACTTTTCTATGAAACAGCAGATTTTTTTGTTGTTCTAGAGTCATGTGCTGAATTCATGGCACACAATAAATACATCATTGTATTCATGGATACAGTTTGCGCGGTGATGACCCTGCTACACTGTATGTATGTATTCTGCATGTCGATTCTGTAAAAATCTCACCGTGAAAACTTGCGTGGAGTGAGCTGTCAGTGTCATCCCACTGATGCTAGGGAATGACCAAGCAAACATTTACAATCATAATCGAGATTTTAATAATATACGTATGTTTTATGCTATTTCTATTGATAATTTTATATAATTTAAAAACTAGTATTTTAGTTGCCAATACATTACTATTTTGTGGGGTTTTATAATAAAATAGCAAAACAGATACTTAGTCAGAATATCAAATTTGTTTTTTTTTTCTTTTTATTCCTAGACTAGTATTTTTTTTCTAGATTAAAACCCCACAAAATAGTAATGTTATTACAATTGAAATAGCTTTGAAATTATATAAAATGATCAATAGAATTAGCATAAAAAAAATATTATTAACATCTCGATTATGATTGTAAAGAGATAAAATACGTCAAGTGAGCACCCCCAAAAACCACTAGGTCGTCGATTTTTATGAAACATAGATGAAATGAATGCTTATAACAATGCTAAACTTAGCTCCAAAGGATTTTGCAAAATTTCAATTTTTATTGTTTATACGGATGTTTAAATATTTTAATTACTTTTAATGGAAAAATGAATTTCTCTGACACTTTTTAACGAAATGTTATGAAAATTTTATGAGAGATCCTTAGAAGTTTATATTTTAAAATTAAATCAACAATATTCGTTAATTTATTTATTTACCTATTTATTTATAACAATTAAATAAACAATTGAATTTTTAATAATGTTCTCATGTTTCGATTTTTACATGAATACATTTATGTATTGATGTATTCACCAAGCGGTCAATCCCTAGTATCAGGTGGGATGACACTGCCAGCTTACTCTACGCTCACTTCACCTAAGTTTTCACGGTGAGATGTTTACAGTATCGAACTGCTGTTTAGGTGAAATGCGAATCATGATCACGGTATTATGCGATGACCTAATGAATCATCATCTACAAGAATCTATAAAATAAATAATATATATTATAAAATAGTCCCTTTGCGAGTCTATCTGTGTCACCTCGTTGTTCTCCTAGACTTCGGATTTTGATGCGGTCTTCACCACCATTTATAAAAACATATAATTAAGAAATCTCTGTCTTTTCTCAAGTCGAAAAAACCGTGTGAAGCAGAGGCGGGTCCCCAATACTAGTCAAAAAACGAAAATTGGATTATAAGTAGGTATGTACGAACACTTTTTAGGGCTTATTTAAAACTCACTGCTCGCGTAGTACACAATCGCTACAAATCCGAATCGAATCAATCTGCTACGCGCCGAGCTACGACGTAGCGCGTGCTACGAATATTGAAATCCTAAAAATATACATTTGATGAATGCAAAAAATACGTGGGCACTTTAAATCCACTGAGTTCGTGTATTGGTTAATTTCATCCCCATATACAGGATGGATTTTTTTGTGAAAAGTTTTTTGCAAGTTGTAGCTTTTCTATTACTCTAACCTCATTTGGTCTGGAAGTTTTTTAATCTTTTTACGAAACTGCATCTATTGGCATCATAAAAATAAAACGTGGGACTTTATATTTTTCTGGCGGACTGTACATTTTTCCAAAATCTGCGAATACAGTTAACAATAACTTAAAAAGTTAGGGATAGTCTACTAAGAACGTTTTTCTGTATCTACAAATGGTTAAGGTAGCTGCCCTTACAGCTCGTTTCAAAAACCCACCCTCCATATTGACATGGATAATCCATTAACTTTGTGTGTATTATTTCATTAACAAAAGTTTAAAAGCCTTTTATCATCAGAGCTTAAAAGCGTTTGTTGTTTATTTACGGATGACCGACGTGGAGAGGGACAGCTTTTAATAGCCCGGAATAAACGCTCGTGTTTCGAGCACATAGCGTAAGGAATCTGTCCCATCCGCGACCAGGGAGCAATGATTTTCTCGCTCAAGAAACGTACAAAAGATTGTTGGTCCCGTGTGAGTAAAAGAAATCATCATGACCTCAAAAAAAAAAAAAATCTCTCATCTTCACCGCGAAACCGCAATAGTTCCACCATGACTTGTCCGTTGTACGACAAGCGAAACTGCCTGTTTTAACGCACATATTCGATTATGATTCTATCTCTTTACCGCCTGATTTCGCCGATCTACTCAGAAGCCAGTTACACCTCCGCGCTCAGCCCGTTATTTTGTTGCAGTGCCGCGTTTGTTTCGCACTGATCTGTGGCAGTTGACAAGTTTATAAAGCGAAACACATTTTTTTTTTGTAAATTGGATGTTGATTTTACGAAAAACTATGCTAAGAGTTCCGAATTAGACCTATACTGTATTTTTGCTAAGTCAAACCAACGGCATTTTGTTCCGATTGCTACAATTCAACTGACTCTCATGATGTTCCGCTACTCGAATCGTGACATCATGTATAGTCAGACCGCTTAATTGAGTCCTCGCCTGCGGTTTAGAGAATACACATACAGTCTGGAAACCACATGTATGCAATAAATTATACCACTTACTTGTTATTGCCCTTCCTGACGATATACCTACAAAAATATAACGAAATCGGTCGCGAAAAAAAATCAGCTGAACCCAACATAGTTGGGAAAAAGCTAGGCAGATGATGATGTTTAAGTCTCATATGATAAGGGGCGAGTCTCGCTGAAAAATACGTCTTTCTGATTTAAAATAAAGAAACAAAGTCAAAGTTAAGCTTTTTACTAAACAAGTCCTTTTATCCTTCGTCCTCTGACCACAAAAAGTGGTCACGTGGTCGGACCTGACTGCGGTACTAACTATAAGCAAACAGACCTGTGGTCTGTTTCATTGGAACTTGGAACTAAAATATTGGTTTTGAATACTTACATAGTTTAATTCTGAGGAAGTTAGTAAAATATTGATTTATAATTAAGCAGTACATTGAACTTTAGTGGTCTGGGACTCCAAAAAGTATTATTTCATTAGGTCCATCGTCCACGACGCTACTCAAAACTAATCAAAAGTATAACGAGAAATCTACTAAAAGTTCACGTTCAGTATTTACTAGTATTGTGATATCTAGCTACTTACTACCGTGACCTTCTATACATACCAAGACCCCTCCGTGCCTCGGAAAACACTTTAAGCCGTTGGTCCCAGCTGTCATTCCTGGATCTTTGACAGTCGTTACGGGTCGTCAGAAGCTCGAAAGTCTGACAACCAGTCTTACCAAGGGTTATAGTATTACCCAGTAACTGGGTTGTGGAGGTCAGATGGGCAGTCGCTCCATGTAAAATACTGGTATTCAGCTGCAAGCCGATTAGACTGGAAGCCGAACCCAACATAGTTGGGAAAAGGCTAGGCAGATGATGATGACTTACTGTTATTCGCGTTGTACATTTAAATCTCTTAATTAAAAGTTTCATCAAACACCGCAGACTGTACAAAATGACAGACGTGCCGTTTGCATCATATTCATTTATGCGCACAATAAAGTTCGTAAGTATCGTCGTAAAGGATTCTTTTGTAACATATTCACATTTTAATGCGAACGACCTTCCGACCGGATCTCGGATGGTGACAGATGCCGTTATGTATTTAAGCCTGTATTTTCAGAAGGGTTAGGCAGAGGTGTATACTACAGTACACTGCAGTACACTATAGTTCCCTACAGTACACTATAGTACCATACAGTACACTACAGTACACTATAGTACCATACAGTACACTATAGTACACTATAGTACACTACAGTACACTATAGTACACTACAGTACACTACAGTACACTATAGTACACTACAGTACACTATAGTACACTACAGTACACTATAGTACCATACAGTACACTACAGTACACTATAGTACACTACAGTACACTATAGTACACTACAGTACACTATAGTACACTACAGTACACTATAGTACGCTACAGTACACACACATTTCGCCAGCTATGTTTAAGTCCCATGTAACTGGGAGGCTTATTGCCATCAACCGGGCATGAATCCAGGCTCCGGGGTGCTACTGAAAAATTCCCGATGGAAAAACCCAATAGCACTGCCCGACCTGGGAATCGAAACCATGACCTCACACTCAGCAGTAGCGCTTGCGACGACTAAGATCAACGAGACAGTCATCAAACTCAAACTCAACTCAAACTCAAATCTCTTATGCTAGATCTAGTAAAGGTAGTTTATGCTGGAACTCTTCATAAAATTTCTTATAATTGGACTAAACTACAGTCTTGGGATGTCAGTTTTGGGATGGATGAAAAAAAAAATAACCTAATTTTGTTCAAATTTAATTTTAATTAAAATTCAATACCAATTTTTTTCCTACATTTATGTTTGCATAACTCGTCAAAATGTAGGGAACGTACATTTTTTGTATATCGTCAGAAAAGCCGATGACAAGTATTTCGTAATAGTACATTATGATATAAGTGCGGTAAGTTGAAAATTACAGCTGAGGCGATATTGCTAGCCCGAGCCGTAGGTGAGGGCTATAAGAAAGCAGAGGCTGTAATTATCAAACCGCACGTATGTCATACGACGTTTTATAACACAATTGTGAGGAAATAAAGAAAACTCGGACTTTCTTAAACGAATAAATCTTTAATTACTTGTTAAAACCGTTATTAAAAACATGAAGATAGTTTCATAAAAAGCGCGCGGAATAATTTTTACTTTTTCACAAATTAGCGATGCGCGCGCATCAGCGTCTTTTGTTTATGGCAAAGGCACAAAAAACAGCCAGTATTACTAATAAAGTAAATTAATACTTTTGTGTTTTTGTTACAGATAAATTGGTTGAAATTAATTGTCAAAATTAATTAAATTAAAGAATCAAATGTTTATTTATTATATTTTATCTCCCAAAGTTAATTTTATTCATAAAATGTTGACCACTTTTCTAACATAAAAACTCTTTGCTCTTTAGACGGAGCATCTTGATAAACCGTGCGCTTTACATTACAATTACGCACAAGTACGTAATAAGATACATTACGATATTGAAATTGGTGCAGTAAGAGACCTTTTACGAGCAAATGTGTTATAATAGTACATTATGATATAAGTGCGGTAAGTTGAAAATTACAGCTGAGGCGATATTGCTAGCCCGAGCCGTAGGTGAGGGCTATAAGAAAGCAGAGGCTGTAATTATCAAACCGCACGTATGTCATACGACGTTTTATAACACATTTGTGAGGAAATAAAGAAAACTCGGACTTTCTTAAATGAATAAATCTTTAATTACTTGTTAAAACCGTTATTAAAAACATGAAGATAGTTTCATAAAAAGCGCGCGGAATAATTTTTACTTTTTCACAAATTAGCGATGCGCGCGCATCAGCGTCTTTTGTTTATAGCAAAGGCACAAAAAACAGCCAGTATTACTAATAAAGTAAATTAATACTTTTGTGTTTTTGTTACAGATAAATGGTTGAAATTAATTGTCAAAATTAATTAAATTAAAGAATCAAATGTTTATTTATTATATTTTATCTCCCAAAGTTAATTTTATTCATAAAATGTTGACCACTTTTCTAACATAAAAACTCTTTGCTCTTTAGACGGAGCATCTTGATAAACCGTGCGCTTTACATTACAATTACGCACAAGTACGTAATGAGATACATTACGATATTGAAATTGGTGCAGTAAGAGACCTTTTACGAGCAAATGTGTTATAAAATTATTTATTGCATATATGTGGTTTTTATACTCTAAATATGATATATTTTTTTGATAACCGACGAAAAGTTCCTCTGCTAGGGGTCTAGAATAATGTGTTGAATTCATGGTTCCAGTTTGCGCGTCGATGCCACCTTGTATAATGTTAATTTTCGTGCAAGTGGTTGACTGTACCTGCTACTGCTAAGTGCAAAGGTAAAATGGAGTTAGATAGATAGATAGATAAAGCATTTATTTGGCGCACACAAAAGACAGCACAACACACAAAAGTACAATAAGATGATAACCAGTTACATGAATTAAATATATAAAAACAAGGTGCCGATATAAAAACAAATAGAAAAACACACACATCGAAATAAAAATGACATTCTGACAAATGCTAAACAACGTAAATACACAGTGCGGTGTGCGTCTCAAGGTTGTACCAAATGGGAGTCCAGCTAAGCATGTGTCAGGCAAATATACCTGACCCTGATATTCTGCTGGATCCCTGCAGTGAGACACGGAAGTTAAGCAGACGAGATAAGTTGGTGTTGTGACAGCGTTATGAGTGAAATTATGAGTTCTCATCAGGAACTGTTTACGATTGTACCTACTACGCGATTGGAAAGCTATTGGATAAACGATGAAGTGACTTCCCAGTAACTGTGTTGTGGGGGTCACATAGGCAGTCGCTCCATGTAAAATACTGGCATTCAGCTGCTTACGGTAGAACTGGAAGTCAACCCCAACATAGTTAGGAGTAGGATAGGTTTATGATCTTCGTGGGGAAACCGGCATATCCTAGAACCAAAAATTCGAAGACATGTGACATCTACGAACCCGCACTGGGCCCGCGTAGTGGATTACGGCCCACTCTCTACCACAAAGAGGAGGTCTGTGTCCCAGCAGTGGGAACATTACAGACTAATATTATATTATTCAGGATTATATTGTAATGAGTGTTTTTGAACTGTCAAAATGAAATACATTGCTACTGATAGGGTGTTGCGCAATTACCCTGCTGTTTACTTGCGCAAACCGCTGTATCTCGTCAACGCAAATTAACTAAAAACGCGTAACTAACTAGATATAAATATGTGGAAGCTTGTATTTAGCAAATGTCCCTAAAAAAAAAAAAATTGTTATTAGTCTGTAAGCTTTCTTTAAAATTAAATAAATAAATAATCATGCAGTTATAAGATGATTCAATGAATGTCACTTGGGTTTCGTGGTTGCAAGCGTGGGGGTACTAAACGTGAGGTCTAAGATTCGATCCTTAACCCTACAGAGCATGATTTTTCATATCGGCTTAAAAAAATACATTAGCCTGCAAATATGATGCCATTTCTCGAAAAAATATTTAGAAAAATCATAACTCAATATAAACGTATGTTTTTGTGTATGGCACATCATAATGTGAATCTGTGTTACGTAGTATAAATGAAATTACAAGATTACACGTAAAATGACAAGTATGAACATGAACTTATGATTTTACGTTTTTTTTTAATGAACTAATTATTTCGACACTGTAAAATTCAATTTTATCATTTTTTTGCGATCATGCTCTGTCTGTCTGTCCCTATATATGCTTAGATCTTTAAAATTCCGCAACGGATTTTGATGCGGTTTTTTTTAATAGATAGAGTGATTCAAGAGGAAGGTTTATATGTATAATACATGCATAATATAGTAGAGAAACACTGATAATTTTAGAGGTTTCTAATGTGATGTCGTAAATAAACACATTTTTTTGCGCTTACATTGTAAACGCTGGCTGAACCATTCGAGATAGTTCAAAATAATGTACTACAGTATTGTACACCTTAAAAAGTTCTACAAAAAAGTCCGCGATGGTATATGTCTATCTGTTAGGGATAATCCACAATAACCATTTTTTATCCTTAACGTTTTACGAGAAATAATGGCTTATTTAAGAAGCAATTTTAGGCAATACAGCATTAATCCTTATCCAATTAAATACCTTAAAAACATTGTGCATTTCATATAGATCATTATGGCCCTTTACAGCATAATCAGCCTATAATATTCCCACTGTTGGGACACAGGCCTCCTCTCTGTGAGAGGGAGTGGGCCGTAATCTACCACGCGGGCCCAGTGCGGGTTGGTAGATGTCACATGTCTGCGATTTTTTTGATCTAGGACATGCCGGTTTCCTCACGATGTTTTCCTTCACCGTTTTGAGAGGAGTGGTGATGAAATTATTTACACAAAGTAAAGCGCCTGTCTGGGTTCGAACCTACGACCTACAACTAGTAAGTCGCGGCCGTTACCACTGAGCCACCACTGCTCTCGCTGAGGCCACCACTGCTCTCTCCCTTTACAGCATGTAATTTAAATGAATATTTTCGAAGATATTACAGTTTTAAAATGCGGGCGTTACCGGCCGGGCAGTCGGCCGGTGGCGCTTGAAACTACCCAACGGATTTTCAACTTTATTACTAAAGCATACGGTTCAAAGTTGATTGGGAAATTTTGACAGTTTTGGATAGCTTGATGTGCTGGCGTCTTTACTACAGTATTGTACACCTTAAAAAGGTCGAAGCGACTTTGTTTTATACTATGTAGTGATCAGCATTGCACCCGTGCGAAGCCGGGGCGGGTCGCTAGTGTCACATAATGTGGGACACTATGCGCTGTAACCCTATAGCGCATAGTGTAACAAGCAAGTGTAGTGTGTAGTGTAGTGTAGTGTGTAGCAAGTTGGGCCAAGTACTATCAATTTTTTTCCAAAAACGAATTTCCTAGTAGCATCCCGGAGTCTGGATTCGACGCCGGGTAAAGGCAATATGGTCCCTCTCCGCTACACTGTATCCCCTCTAACTAACTAACTTGAATTTAGATCCAATATCGCTTACGACACGAATTCGAGAAGCTGATTCGAGTCGACATGTTTCGTGTAATTGCAGTCGCTTGTTTAGATGATCCCTTTGGCACTGAGACAAGTGTCCATTCAACGTCCGTTCGGTGGTACGACATAGCTGTTCATGTTGTTCGTTTAGCATTGGTTAGTGAAGCTCTAATTTAATCGCCGGGTTCGTGGCTAAATAGAGCAACTCAACACATATTTTTACCTACTGCGGTATAGTTATTTTATTCTAAGTGTCATCGTCTTCACATATAAGAGGGGCCCGTGGCTAAATAATAACAACCGCACAGGTCGATCGAACAGGTTAAGCTACGCTTGCCGCGGTTGGTCTGTGGATGGGTGACCATCTTCACATACTGAGATAATCCGTGCCTCGGAAGGCACGTTAAGCCGTTGGTCCCGGCTGTCATTCGTGAGCCTTTGACAATCGTTACGGGTAGTCAGAAGCCCAAAAGTCTGACAACTAGTCTTACCTAGGGGTATCGTATTACCCAGTAACTGGGTTGTGGAGATCAGATAGGCAGTCGCGCCATGTAAAATACTGGTATTCAGCTGCATCCCCATCCACAGGCCAACCGTGGCAAGCGTAGCTTAACCTGATCGATCGCCCTGTGCGTCTTTTATTATTTAGCCACAGGCCCCTCAACTATTTCCGATAAGTATATCCATATATTTTATGGATTTGGATGTGGACGTCCACGATCAATCGTGTAGTGTCGTCATATCTTTCTATACATTTTACTTCACTGTACTATCGTCATGCCGTGACGTCGACGTATTTGGTCCACATTTAGGTACAACCACCCGCACTTATATAGGATTACGTGTGGCGACATTGATTGAGGGAGTACCTCCTTTTCAGTTTCTAATGAACCGACTAATACATCCAAATACCCATTTAATGTCTATAAAAGGAAAATATCTAAATAAAGATCAACGAGTCTAAATCTATATTCATACCATACAAGTTCAATTATGTCCCAAAGAAGAAACGGTTCTCTATACATAATTCAAAGATGTACCAAGATCAAACAGTAAATGTTCCGACTGTGTATACGAAGAACAATAAGGGTTTGATTCATGTTCTAAATTCCATTTTTCACGAGATTTTTTTTATATTTGAAGAGTCTATTGACTTGGAGGGAACCGAGTAGGTATTGTGTTAAACCCTGGTAAAAAATACGGACCGAAAATACGCCGAAAACAGGCCGAGGTAGTGAACAAAACGCCGAAACGCTGACAAGCCGAAAACAGGCAGAAAACACGCCGACACACGCCGAAATAAGCTGAAAATACGCCGCGACACACTCCAAAAACACGCCGAAATGAGGTTGAAATCACACCGAAAATCATTTTTACCTGGGAATGTATTTTTGGCTCTTTTAGTGTCTCTCAATGAATTTGATATTTCATTTTTTGGTGCGGTATTCGTAACCCTCGTGCGTGTATGACCAGATGTATGAATGTAAACGAAGCAGAAGGAGTATGTGAGGATCATGGCAGATGGCGTTCTCTAGTTTCTGCCACATATGTGTGTATTTTTTAAAATTTATTGGTAGTTCGCGTTCGGGACATCGACACGCAATCTGTTACATGGGTTCAGTACATGATCCTGGACTCCCCGGGCTTAAATATTTCGTTAGTTATAAAAAAAAACTGTTATGTCCAACAAAAGTGCAATACCTACCTACGTGGTTAAAATGTATGGAACAGTTTTTGAAGTGAAAACTTCTTTAGCATCGTTGTGATTTGAAACCAATGAAACGAAAAAGCGACAGTAAAAAGAGATAAACACATACATCTTTTTGGATTTAACGTGCGAGAGAATGAGATAGAAAGCATTATACAGTGTTTCTTATATTTGTGATCTCCTCTTTGTGTGCCGTCCGTACCCTATCCCATCTTCATACGTTCGGGAATATTCGTAAGGCTTCGTAGATTGTCGGTACTGCTCTGGGCTCCTTCAAGCAGAAACCTAAAAACATTTATGAAGGTTTCGCTTCTATCGCGTGTGAACTGCACACATTTTTTTTTTATGACTGACGATAATTTTCAACGCAGGGACTTGAGAATCATGTACTGAATCCAAGGTAACATTTTGCGCATCGTTGTCCTGGACACCCTGTCTAAAACTTTTTAAACTTCGTACCACTGACTGATTCCTCAATTTTCATGATTGCACCTACTACTGTTTGTCTCTGCATCAACTAAAGGTTGACTGGTAGAAAATGCCTACGGCATTAAGTCCGCCTCTGTACATTTATGTGCTTGAAGTATTAATAAATAAATAAATAATAAATACTGGTGCCTTCCTCCAAACTATATCAAGAAATAAGCCCGAATATTTTAAAGACACTTTTCGTATTTTGCCGATAGCTGTAAAAAAATAAATCCCAGTTTTGAAAAGCTCTATCAATGCTTTCAGAAGCTTTTGCGACTACGAGTATTACACCAATTTGGAAAAGGTAGCCTTTCGCAACTGTATCTTTGACGGAACTGGCATTTATTTATTTAAACTTTTCGCACACAAAAAAGGTACAAAGGCGGACTTAATGCCTTAGGCATTCTCAACCAGTCAACCAAGGGTGGTGAAGAGATTAGATGGCAGGTGCTTTGGTTGAACCGAACAATGATAAAAAAAAAAACTATTGAAATTGTTGAATTATAAATGAAAAAAACGTACACTAATACAAAATATATATAATATGGCATTCATATGTTATAGATCGTATCATCTTTATGCATGCGTTATTTACATTGTTGAGCAGACATATTATTCGAACACGTGAAGCAATGCTCTTCAAAATTGAGATTGTTTACGCAATTAGGATGCTGTACAAAGGTGGACTTTATGCCTGAGGCATTTACCACAAGTCGACCCTAAGCCCTTTGTACACACACGCTTTTCTTGCCGTAAAAAACTACGGTTGAGTCATCGTCTAAGCATGTCGTGTTGTATGGATCACTATGGAAGTTTCTTGACCGACACGTTCTTTTTTCGGCCCGATTTAAACTCCGTACCGTTAAAAAACCGTGCCGTGTACAAATCGTCTTCAGATGATACAGAGACAAAACATGACAAGCAACATATGGAATTAACTATAAAATACAAGAATAAATACTAATACATAGATAGAAATGAATAAAATAAACTAAGTCAGGAGAAATAACGAGCGGTAGACGCACGCACGGTGTCACTGACTCTGGCAGGGCCACCATCACGGATTTTAATTTTGAAAACGCAAAAAATTAGTCGCTAATTAGTCGAAATTAGTCGCCAAATATCAGAATTAGTCGGTCACTGGTTCAAAAGATATAAGGGTTTATAGGTGGCCCTGGTGGAGAGACTCTCTCCAGCAGGGCCACCTATAAACCCTTATATCTTTTGAACCAGTGACCGACTAATTCTGATATTTGGCGACTAATTCCGACTAATTGGCGACTAAATATGGGAGAAAACAGATCTTCGCTAGGTGCCCTAGTTTTTGAGATATAAATTTGGCCCTGCTGGGGAGAGTCTCTCCAGCAGGGCCACCTATAAACCCTTATATCTTTTGAACCAGTGACCGACTAATTCTGATATTTGGCGACTAATTTCGACTAATTAGCGACTAATTTTTTGCGTTTTCAAAATTAAAATCCGTGATGGTGGCCCTGCCAGAGTCAGTGACACGCACGCACGTACTGCATGTCTGAGCATTTCGTCCTAAGACGTGCATTGTAAGACCGCAGACAGACGTGTCACTTTCACTTTTATACTTTTTTTTATTTCTTCAATACAACTTTTCACAATTTAATTTCATTTTATCTCCTCAATTCTTGCGACATCATCAATTGGAAATTTACGAAACATATTCCACGCTTTCCCTAACCGCGTAGGCGTCTAGCAAGGTCTAGATGAGCTTATACCTACTTTGAAATACACGACCTTGATTCCATTTCAAGAGTAAAAACAAAAAAAAAACCAATGTGAATTAATTCGAAAAAATCGGCAGGCCTGTTGGTCTAGTGGTCAATGGCCCTAATTACTTCCGCAAGGTCGTGGGTTCGATTCCCACCCAGGACAAATGTTTGTGTGATGAGCACGAACATTTGTTCTTTATCTGGGTGTAATTTATCTATAATATGTATGTATTTAGAAATATATATGTATGTTTATCAGTTGTCTAGTACTCATAGCACAAGCTCTGCTTAGTTTGGGACTAGATGGCGTTGTGTGAAAGTTGTGGAATATTATTATTATTAATTTACAACTAGCTTTTGCCCGCCGACTTCGTCCGCTTGGCTGTCGTAAAATATTCCACGGGAACGTACTACCGGGATAAAAAGTATCCTATGCAATGTGGAGGTAACAACACGACAATGAATGAAAACACAAGAAATACTAATACATAAGAGTATTTTAGAACTATAAAAATATAATCCTAACTTCGGATTTTTTCAAACAAACTAAATAGCAGCAGCAGGGATGGGCAGACTATGGACTGTATCAATCTTTGACTATACGAGTACTATTGGATATATTTGATTGAATTTTCGTATGCAGATAGGGAAAGGCATTTGATACACGCAGTTTCAATTATTGTCGTATTGTCGCACTACCAGATTATAAGCTATCTGTGTGCCAAATTTCACCCCCATCCGAATTTCATCCCAATTCGATTCTTTCACATATTAGTAGGATTGAAGTGAAAGGATCTGTGTCGAATCAGGCGTGTTTATAAGAGGATTATCTGCGTTAACACGACGACGTATTGAGCTATACATTACAAGTATAAGCTGACCTCCCAATCTATCTTGTCTTGCCTTTTCCCAACAATGTTCGGGTCGGCATCCAGTCCGTGCCAAAGGGATCATCAAAACAAGCGATTGCGATCAAACGAAATATTGTCTGGAATTAGCTGCTCGAATTCGCTGACATTTTCATCTTGGATGTAAATATAGTTGAGCTACACGATTACTGACAAATGCTTGCACTGACTGGACTGGTCCGCTCAAATCCGTGTGGTACTTCCCTCAAAAGACCATTTCAGACATCAATCTACATGGTCTTCACATGGTCTGACCAAGACTAAAAGATCTAAAGGTCTGGACTTTAAAAAAGACTGTGACCTCTGAGCCTTTCTTCTCAGAGTAGTCAGATAGGACCTGATCCTGACCTGATCTAGCTAATTTTTTATTTTTATTTAAAAAAAAAATATATTTGTAAAAGTGATTCCGACATACATATATACAGAATAAACTGACTGTGTATACGGTGTTTGTGTATTTGAGTTTAAATGTTTGTAAATGCACCCACAATACAGAAGAAAATCCTAGTGTGGGGCAACGTTTTAAAAAAAAAATCATTTCGTGAAATAATGGAATACAATAGAATACTCTTTATTATGTACACCATATAAATTATAAATATAAATATAGACATTTTACAAAGGGTGACACAGTGGGCGGTCTTATCGCTGAGACCGATCTTTTAAAGACAATCTTTGGATGGGCCTTTGGATGGAAAAGTTTTCTATGAATCCAGACCTGGATACTAGTCTAATAACCTCAAAATAAACAGTTACCAACTAATATCTATTACTGGAGCACTCAACTTAAAATGGAATAGAATTCTGTTTATTATGTACACCATTCAAATTAAGTACAGATATAAATTTAGAAATTTCATAAAGCGTGACACAATAGCGGTCTTATCACTAAGAGCGATCTGTTAAAGACAACCTTTAGATGGAAATGGTAACGAAAACTAAACTCCAAATTACATTAACTCCCAAATCTATTTCTAATCCAATGGGTTATTTTGGTTATTTTGTTTCTTTTAACGCTCAGTACAGGCCACCTCAACCTTTGGCAGCACCGAAATAATAATTTTTTAATAGGTAACATTCGTTTTTATTCATACAATTTTTTTAATTTGAGGGGCTTGTGGCTAAGTAATAATAGCAATACGGGTCGATCGATCAGGTTCAGCTACGCTTGCTGCGGTTGGTCCGTGGATGGGTGACCATCTTCACATACTAAGACCCCTCCGTGCCTCGGAAAGCACGTTAAGCCGTTGGTCCCGGCTGTCATTCGTGGATCTTTGACAGTCGTTACGGGTCGTCAGTAGCCCGAAAGTCTGACAACCAGTCTTACCAAGGGGTATCGTATTACCCAGTAACTGGGTTGTGGAGGTCAGATAGGCAGTCGCTCCATGTAAAATATTGGTATTCAGCTGCATCCGGTTAGATTGGATACCGATCCCAACATACTCGTAGTTGGGAAAAAGGCTAGACAGATAGTTAGTCTTTTATTGTAGTACTTTGTGTAAATAGTTAGATAAATAAATAAATAAGTTCCATTTTTTGTCTTTGCACACGTAGTACTAGTCTAACAACCTCCAAATAAATAAAATCTATCACTTCAGCACTTAAGAAAATTAAATTCCAACTAAAGTTACCTTCCAAATCTATTCCTAAGCTAGCGGCGATCGATTACGTCGCTCTGTTGGATCAGGCGACCCTTTCGAGAAGAAGGTCGTGGATTGGCATCAACAAGTAAGGGATGCTCGCTAAGCCCCCGCAACGATGTACCGTGTCTATCGACTGAGTTATTGACAGTTTTGTATCGACACTTTTTGGATTATATTGCCATAGACCTAAAGTTTTTTTGTAAAGTCGGGTTTTGAAGTTATAAGAATTGAGTTTGGAATTCGATGGGTGTGATGTAGTAGAATATGAGCAGGTTTCCATATAAATAATAATAAATGATTTTATTTCTGTAAGTGGGTTTGTACAAACACTTTTACACGTCAATTATATTTAAAAAACTAGATGAGGTCGGCGTTTACTTTCTGACTACTGAGAAGAAAAGCTGGAACAACCCAGGAGTTAGTCTCTTTTAAAGTCCAGACATATAATTTATATATTTTTTTCCGTTGGTAAAAGGCAAGCAGGATGAAAAGAAATAAAAGTATCAAAATAATTTGTATAAATCGTCGATTGAATATCGCGCGTACATTCAGAATGCAATATTTGCTTTTTCTTCATAATCAAGGCTTCCACATGAACATCATCTGCCTAGCCTTTTCCCAACTATGTTGGGGTTGGCTTCCAGTCTAACCAGATGCAGCTGAATACCAGTATTTTACATGGAGCGACGCCTATCTAACCTCCACAACCCAGTTACTGGGTAATACGATACGCCTAGGTAAGACTGGTTGTCAGACTTTCGAGCTTCTGACGACCCGTAACGACTGTCAAAAATCTACGAATGACAGCCGGGAACAACGGCTTAACGTGCTTTCCGAGGCACGGAGGGGTCTCGGTATGTAAAGATGGTCAGCCATCCACAGATTTATCAAAAGATACCTCATTTTCAGCTCACATTCACAGAAAACTCATGTAGAAAAATAAAACACGCTGTAACTGCAATTGAAATTTTAAAAACCCCTAATATTTTCTACCCTCCTTTTTAAAATTATAACATTAATTTTAAAAGTACCTTAAGAGGAAAAGTTATAAAAAATAAGGGATTAGAAAAAAAACTTGGTCGGTTTAAGCTTACCGAAGCCAGCCAAGAGACGCTTGTGTCTAAATAAAAACGCCGAGGGAAAATGGCGGCTGGTTTTCAAAACATCATGTCGTTTTAAGTTTAATGGTGGTGTAAATATTAATTTTTATCCGAGTGCTTTCGGGCTTATGTCACCTTTAACCATAAAGGATAAGCGGCCACCTTTCCAGGTTTTTGATGTCTTAAAGACAACTTAGATTACGACAAAAGATAATGCATAATCAGCCTATAATGTTCCCACTGCTGGGACACAGGCCTCCTCTCGGAGAAAGGGAGTGGGCCGTAATCCACGACACGCGCCCAGTGGAGGTTGGTATGATGTCACATGTCGTCGAAGTTTGGGTTCGTTTCGAGAGCTGTGGTGATGAAATAATTTACACAAAGTAAAGCGCCTGCTTGGGTAGGGCTTAAGTCACGACTAGAGATAGGCATATACCCGGTAAAATCCCAGACTTTGGGTAAATACCCATTTATACCCATTTTTATCTTCCCAATTTTAATTTATATCGGGTAAAAATAAAATCAGTTTAATTTAAACTAATTATTGTATTTTTAGGGTTCCGTACCTCAAAAAGAAAAAATGGAACCCTTATAGGATCACTCGGTTGTCTGTCTGTCTGTCAGTCTGTCAAGACCCTTTTTCTCAGTAACACGTGGAGGTATCAAGCTGAAATTAATATCAAATACATAGGCCTATGGTCCCTTGGAGCTCTAAAAAAATCTAGCTTCTAAGTTAGCTCAATATCAGGTTGGCACAAAAGTACTACTAACTTAGAAGCTAGATTTTTTTTAGAGCTCCAAGGGACCATAGGCCTATGTATTTGATATTAATTTCAGCTTGATACCTCCACGTGTTACTGAGAAAAAGGGTCTTGACAGACTGACAGACAGACAGACAACCAAGTGATCCTATAAGGGTTCCGTTTTTTATTTTTGAAGTACGGAACCCTAAAAATACAATAATTAGTTTAAATTAAACTGATTTTATTTTTACCCGATATAAATTAAAATTGGGAAGGTAAAAATGGGTATAAATGGGTATTTACCCAAAGTCTGGGATTTTACCGGGTATATGCCCATCTCTAGTCACGACATAATACTGGCCGGAAAAAAAAGCTTAGTTAGTTAGTTAGTTCATCACTGTAATTAAAATAGTCGATCCATAGCAATCTCTTCGGCTTCTATGGTGATCACAGTTGGTCATAAACTTAGGTTATCAAGAACGTGTTATGCATAGATAGAATATGCTTTACTGTACACCCACAAATCGACATATTAGAGCCAAAATTAAACAAAACAAGTGCCATTATCTTCATCCCGGTTCAAGCAATCCGATTTTCTCAAATCCTGTTATAAATCTCAAGTGTTTCAAACTAAAATTCAAGCATTTGTTTCATTTCAACCATTCATAGGCACTTTTGAACTGTCATAGGAGTTGGTCAGTCAGAAATATGAAGCTAGTTGCCCATTCCAAAGCGTAGTACTCCTAGTTACCTATGGAGAAGAAGAATGGACTAGAAACTCCATGGACACTCTTTGAAATATTTTTATTTATTTATTTTATTATTTACTAGCGACCCGCCCCGGCTTCGCACGGGTGCAATGCTGATCACTACATAGTGTAAAACACAGTCGCTTGCCGCTGTTTGTCTGCCCCTATGTATGCTTAGATCTTTAAAACTGCGCAACGGATTTTGATGCGGCTTTTTTTTAATAGATAGAGTGACTCAAGAGAAAGGTTTATATGTATATAATAATAATACATGCATAATATAGTAGAGAAACACTGATAATTTTAGAGTCATTGTTTCTCGTAAAAAGTATAGGATAAAAAATGTTTATTGTGGGTTATCCCTAAGAGATAGGCATATACCATCGCGGACTTTTTTGTAGACCTTTTTAATGTGTACAATACTGTAGTACATTATTTTGATCTATCTCGTAGGGCTCAGCCAGCGTTTGCAATGTAAGCGCCAAAAAGTGTTTATTTACGACATCACATTAGAAATCTCTAAAATTATCGGTGTTTCTCTACTATGTTATGTATGTATTATACTTATAAACCTTCCTCTTGAATCACTCTATCTATTAAAAAAAACCGCATCAAAATCCGTTACGGAGTTTTAAAGATCTAAGCATACATAGGGACAGACAGCGGGAAGCGACTTTGTTTTATACTATGTAGTGATGTACACACAGTAAAAAACATATGGATATGACATAATTATAATTTGAGTTATTATATTTTATCTTAATTTATCAGCAATTTAACATGAAATAGACCGAGTACGGACTCATTTGCTTTTCTAATATGTGTGTAATCCCCTAGGGTTTAACTGCTAGTTCAATCTAATATTTTACCTCTTATCCAAGAATAGCTTCCTCTGGCCTTCGCTTAAACTTGTTGATTAAAATACTAGAAGCTGTATTCAGTGAATATTAACTAAGAGCTAAGCTTTGTAAAGTTTATATTAAAACGAAACTAACATTTTATTACTGAGTATATTGCGAGGAATTATTTCAATTTTGCTTGTATGTTAATTTGAAATGTGCGTTTGTACTCTACTGCGCCATGTTTTGGAAATAGAAATTAATGTAGAATGCTGAAGTTGAATTAAATTTCACAGCAAATACTGGAAAACACTAAGTGAATATAGAAATAGAGCGCTTAAAAGCTTTTCTGTGAATTGTTTCGCTCTCTGAAAGGATTTTACTATTTATAATAGGAATTCTGTTGTTTTTAAATATACTTTTCTTGAATGTTTTAAAATCAACTATTTATAGAGATCGTGAAGAAATCGGCATGTTCTAGAACCAAAAATTCGATGACATGTGACGTGAAATCTATCAACCCGCATTCGGCCCGCGTGGTAGATTACGGCCCCCTCCCTCTCATCGATAGGAGGCCTGTGTCCCAGCAGTGGGAACATTATATGCTGATTGTGATGATTTATCGAGTAATTAATTTCTTGTTTTTCCGTTTTTTCGTTTACGACAATAATAGGAGTAAGCATACCTTAGAATAATTTTTCGTAATGGCGAATTTCGTTATGGCGCCCAACCTGGGACTTATAGTTACAATCATAAGTATATTAATTGCTAGTTGAAATTCGTGTTATATTACTAGAATAGCTTTCTCAAATGCTATTTGCTTTCCGAACTAGTGATACAGCCCCAAAACTTCATGTTTCGTAGTTGGCGCCCAAGTGGGACCACCGACCGCCATCTAATTTATTGTCTTTATTTAGTTTATTCATACAATTACGTCGAGCTGCGCACAATGTTGCGTAATGAATAAAGTTTTAACGAGTTTAGTGTTTATTTATACACATTGTGATGTCGCCATTTGTTGAGGCATGTTATAAAATATTGAAATACCCTCAATTTTGAGAAGTGTGTAGACCTTTCAAAATTACTGGCAGAGATAATAATTTTGCTAAGGGTTTGTTTGCAGAAATAATTGTGTTGTTATTTATTTATTTACTAAACCTTTATGCACAAGTAAAAAAAATACTGTACACAAGCATATTCTACCAGTCAACCTTAGTGTGATGCAGATACAAAATATGGCAGGTGCAACATACGGGATAAATAGCTAGGAAATGACTATAAAATACAAAAATAAATACTAATACCTAGATAGATAGACACATACACTACATAGATAGATAAAAATGAACGGTAGAGGAGAAAACGAATCTAGCAAATCAGCGCTGGGATGTGACGATCAACTTATGACAGATAAAAAAAAAATGCGGACTGGTTGACGCTCTATTATCATCAGGGATTTTCCTTAAGTTAAAGCTAAAATTATTTTTCGCAAAGTTTTGCTCGCAATGCCCTGAAGAATTTATAAGGAATAAAAATGTTAAACATTGAACAAAGTTTTTGATTGTTAAAGCTTCAATGAAATGTTTTTACAAGCCTCTTACCGTAGTCCGTACACTGATATTAACAGAAAGACTTTTTTACCTAGACAATTACAAAAATATTCTAAATGTGATTTTGTTAACCATATTTATACACCCATTATGATAAATGATATCAGCATGAACCGCCTAACGTTCCACAAAACCTAGATACCTTATGCTTTGTATGGAGCTATCATGTAGGCTTATTTTCCAATTTACCATAAAACGCGACCCCAAAACCATCTCAACAAACATTGCATCCGACACACACCCGTAAAATCTTTCCAATCCCCTACTATTCCCAGACAAAGTTCACGTGTTCCCATTTCATTCTCAACGTCAATCACGCGCTATCTCCAGCAAGGCTTGACACCTTATTCTCTTAGAAAAAAACAAATTACCCGCAACTTACGTACCCCACCAATAAGCAATAAAACATCTCGAGAGCGCTGGGAATAGGCGGGAACGGCACGAAATATATAGCTGCAGAAGTTCCACACATAAACAGGCGTACCGTGTACCTACGGCGATCTTAAACAAATCCCAGTCGCGAGTGCAAGCGCACTCGCTGTACGTGAAGCATGTTATGTGTGTGCGTCTTTTCTCGTTGTATGGAACCAACCTTCTGAATCTATCTATGTTGTGGAAAGGGGGCGGCAGGGTCACAGGACACGAAGGCCAGAGGAGGAGAAACACTGCTTATTTCATGTACCTTTTAAAAACGTGGGTGCGTATCGTTTCATTAATTTCGAAGTAAGTTCCGGGAAAATTCTTTATTTGAATTCGAAATTGTTGTTGAGAAACATTCATTTCATTTGAATCGAGCGTTTTCATAAACGTCACTTTAGAAACATTTTCTGGCAAAATAATTTAATTATTGTTCCTAAGAATCGTGTTTATTTTATTTCATTGTTGTTTTTACTGAATGATGATTATGAATGTAGGTAATGAAATCAAAAAGCAAAAAACAAATTAAAATTATGAGATGAGGGTGGTCTCATTAAAACCACCTTTTCAGTAAAGAGTATATTAAACAACAGTAGGAACGAAACCCTAAATCTGATTCGCGTTACAATGGCGATGGCGGCACGAGGGAGGCACGTGGCGGCTAGCGCGGTACTTTAACACGCGTCGTCTACGCAGGAAGCGTGCGGGCAGCGGACTGGCGACGCGGGACGGTGGCGCGCTCGTCGCAAGCAAGTGCCTTCCTCGCTGCGGCCCGGTGGCGAGGGAAAGAGATAGATAGATTCATACAACAAATCTTGACGGCCTGCGACCACGGGACGCTCTAACTGGCCGAGGTTGCATTCGGGTTGCTACAAAATCAATCTATAGTTAAAAGAAATCCTTCCATATTATATTTGTTTATTACAACAGCTTAAAGCGAATTTCTTATTTTGCGGACATTAATTGGTTCCCTCTATCTGGTAGAATCTTGATGCTCCGTTTATTTGGCATAACACACTTGGCATAATAAAAATTATTTAATATAATTATTGTTTGGCCGAATGTTTATATGTCCGAATTTACAATGACATACTTTTAAGATGGCAGAATTTTATTTGGCATAATATCTTTGGCATAGTTAAAAACATTAATAGTATCTACAGACTTGCTCAATCTTGTCTGTATTTACCTTTAGCAAAACAGAGCAGAAAATTTCCAAGTTTGTTCAAAGTTAGCTTTAAAAAAAATACCTAACGCCGATATTTTTTCGTCTGAAAACTCCCTTAACTATTGTCTTTGCGCACTCCACGAAATGCTACAATATAATATGGCAACACTGTACTCGAACCCTCGTTTGGGCCTTTATTTGAATATTTTACCGTCGCAACACAGATTCTATTGGATGTAACAGTGCAGTGTATTATTAAGAGTCCATTTTTATCTTGTTGCGGAATATTGCAAATATGGTTCCCCTTTTTTGTTTCGTTTATTATTGGTTAGCATAATACTTTTAGTATTGCTGTGAACAGAATGGTAAAAAATATGCCTTTGAGTATTTGGTAAGAAGTTTTATTAGGTAAAAGTATAAGTGGCACCGGAGACTGAAAAGTTGTGCGGTAATTGGTTGCCATGGTATGGAGCAATGAGAAAATGTCGAAAGGGAAGTTTTGAATTTTATTGTGGATATTAGCGTGGATGATGATCAAA
This sequence comes from Eremobia ochroleuca, assembly GCA_949629135.1. Lineage (NCBI taxonomy): Eukaryota > Metazoa > Arthropoda > Insecta > Lepidoptera > Noctuidae > Eremobia > Eremobia ochroleuca. Next base: position 7,718,063 of record OX451409.1, on the reverse strand, counting down.
GAAACGATAAATGGACTGTTTGATAATTCATACAATCTATAACATCGCTGGAATGGTATGTCCATGATATGGCTAAAAAGGGGGTCCCTGCCGACATGACGACAACGCAGAAGAATGATTAATGTTGTAAAGGTAAAAATACGTTACGGGAGAACTTCGCTAGAGGCTGTTTCTCCATTCTTCAATGTAGAATGATCTGTCAACTTCAATTCGTCATTGATGTAGAATAATCTATCAACTTTAATTCATCATTGGTAATAATAAATGTGAAAGTTTGTTTATGTGTAACTAAATCACACAAAAACGGCAGAATGTATTTGGACGAAATTTACACATAATAATCGTATTGTTAGAGACCTAACTAAGGACTTGAACGAAAATGCAATAGACTGCAATTTAAATGTATGTAATCCAAATAAGTACAATTAAATCGATGTTGGTAAGCGTATGGAGTGCGTGCGTATGCCGTCGTCTGAGATCGGTAGCGAAGTGGTCCGACCGCCCGCCGCCATCCGCTGTTCACGACAGCAGCCGAAGATTGCCGGAGGCGCACGATCAAGATACTTCTGGACTCATTGTAAAGTCCACGCAGACGAAGTCACGGACTGAAGTTATTTATTAATGAGTTAAGCTTCAAGTGAAACTAAGGCTACGGACACGAAGTTAGCGAGCGCGGAGTGGCGGCGGGCGGCGACGTGGGAACGGCCCGTTTCAATGCATACATTTATTTTGTTCCATTTTTATGGAACTGGCTTCGAAGGCAGTGGCGCTGGGAGAGGCGTACGAGCGATGCACACCAGTCTAGCGGTGCCCAAGCGTCTGCATTGCCGTAGTAGATATTATGCGTATTATTTTTTTGCTTTAAATGTAACGTCACGAAGGAATTTGTATCAAAAGAGATGTTGTCACTGCTAATCGGTTGTGCAAAGCAAAGTGAGACTGTTTTCACACTGCACTTCTTTTTCCTGGGAGTAGCGAAAAAAGAAATTTCTGCGCCTTTGTTGCGAGTGGTTTCTTGAGATTCTTCTGTGATAGTTTCATGAATTCTAGTGCAATGGATTTCAAGCAAAAAATTCTTGATAATTTTACTGTTGAAAAACAACAAAACTATGTGGAAATCTTCGTGTTGCAAGATTACTCAGCAAATTTGATCCATCAGAACCTGTCGAAGTTGATTGGCAAGAAGGCTGTTTCCAAAGCAACAGTGCATCGTTGGGTGAAACTGCTCAAGGAAGGGGGAAGATTTGGCGAAACCGGCCATGGAGGTGATCGAAGCGATCAAGCTTTGCGAGCTGAAAGAATTTTCAGAATCCAAGAATGTTTCGAGGAATCGAGACATTGGTCTCTCCGCTCTTTAGCTGCACGAACAGAAATTCCCTGGTCAACAGTGAGAAATATTGTGAAGGACCAATTGAAAATGTCTAAGGTTCTCGGAAAGTGGGTGCCTCACATTCTGACTGAAGACCAGAAGAACCATCGAATTCTTGCATGTGAGAAGAATTTAGAGATCTACCGAAAGGACAAGACAACCCTCAGAAGGACTATCTCGATAGATGAAAGTTGGGTGGCACTTTATATGGAGCCGGACCGCAGCCAGGCTAGGCAGTACCTGTATCCAGGGGAAGATCCTGAAGAAGTCCCACGTCTGAACATTCACGGGCATAAGAGAATGCTCATCATGGCGCTCGACTTCAACGGTATCGCCTCCTGGAAGCTGTGCCCTGAAAAAACTGTTGTCAATGGCGACCTCTATAAAAACTTTTTGAATGAACAGCTACCGAAATGGCTCAAAGGAAGAGATCCGAAGCACCTTCGCCTCCACCATGATAATGCCAGAGTTCATACTGCGGCCGTGGTTAAGGACTTTCTTGCCGAAAAGAAAATCAAGCTCTGGAATCAGCCTCCATATTCACCAGATCTCAGCCCACTAGACTATGGATGTTTTGCCATTTTGAAACGTGAATTGAGAGGTATTCAACACAGCAATTGGGCTGAATTCGAGACTCGTCTTGAAGGTGTTGTTGACAAGCTCAATGGTGAAGGCTCTATCACTGCTATACAGCGTTGGCCGGAGCGGTGGGAGAGAGTATTCGAACTTGAAGGTTCATACATTTGAATAACTGAAAACCACGCCACAGAGTTCTCTCTCTTATTAATAAATTAAATTTCAAATAGTCTCAACTTGCTTTGCACACCCTAATACTTAGACATTTCGTTCGGGAACAAAGACACTAATTTCTCATAACAATAGCGATCTGCCCGCTGACTTCGAGACCGGCAGGTTATCAGTAGCAATGGGTTTCATTTTGACAGTTCAACAACATTCATTGCGTTATTTACGTGGTTGAGTAGACACATTTTTCGAACATATGGAGCAATATGCTTTAAAATGATTCAAATTGAGAGTGTTACGCAATTAGGGTGCCGGTATGCGTTGCCACACTCCGCAATCGCTGACTTCGAGACCGAGGCCTGTGAAAGGAGAAAGAAAATAACCGACCGACACGATTAAGATTTAAAAAGGACTTTCATTTCAATAAAAACCTCTTTAACGCCACAGTTCATATTTCTTTAACTGTTTCTTAAGCATTACATTGAATATAATATTGAATAATACTAAATCAGAGACGATTGGCTGAGTCAATATTAATCATGGTTTCTTATGTACGTGTACTTTATTTGGAAGTTGAATAATCATCATTAGGTTTTTTTTGCTCCTGTTTCATATTTATTATTTATTTAGTTAATGTAATATAAAATGTGTATGTATTATTTATTTATTTAGGTCTACCAACAATTGTTTACACTAATTTACAAACAAAGATAAAACATGCGTTTAAACTCTACACAGTGCCACAATTACTTAAAGGTAAACACCACATGGACAAAAAAGAAAACAATAAAAAGTAATTTCGTAAGCTACATAATGCACAAGTAAACTAAGTTAGATATAATATATTTATGTATAAATAACATAACTAAATGCAAAATATTAAAAGCATCGTTTCTTTAAAAAAAGTTACGTACAGACGCCAGCACATCAAGCTACTACAATTTGTCAATTTTTTTTAATACATTTTCTACATTATGGTTTAAGCATAAGGTTCAAAGTTGATTGGGAAAATTTGACAGTTTCGGGTAGCTTGATGTGCTGGCGTCTGTACATAGTCCAAAAACTTTTACTTTTTTAACAAATCAGATAAGCAGTTCAGAAATTTAGATTTATGTATAGTGAGAGAATCAAAGTGAAAATCAACCACATCACTACAACCATTCAAAAGCCTACAGAACCTAGCATATGGAGAGTTAGATCCTAACACCGTTCTTCTCATTGGAGGATAAAGGGGAGTAATAGGTTTGCGCGGAATCCTCGACGGAGCACGAAAGTTAAAGAGTGCGAGCAGCGGCGGTGAGTCGATATTTCCTTTTAGGATTTTACAAGCGAACATTGCGTCATTCAAACATCTTCGTTCTTCCAAGGTGTGCATGTTGAAGTATTTCAATCTCTTTTGGTAAGAACGCGCTTTTGTGGTTATTCCCACAGAAAAGGCCAGATGCCAAACGAAACGTTTTTGAACACGCTCTAGACGCAAACTATTTGTAGCGTAGTGTGGCCGCCACACCACACTACAATACTCTAATATGCTACGTACTAAACTCTCATAAAGTAATATTTTAGTTTTAATTTGACGAAAACCCTTACCTTGTCTTATGACAAATCCCATCATCCTGGATGCTCTTTCAAAAATGGAATCTAAATGTGGTGCAAAAGTTAGTTTTTGATCAAACAGAACTCCGAGGTCACGAATAGTGTCTACTTCATTAAGTTTGTCCTCATCTATGTAATACACTGTATTTATTAGATTATTTTTTCTTGTATACCTTACATGGTAACATTTCTTCGAATTCAAGTACATTTCATTACTTTTACACCATTGAATAAAACTATTGAGGTCTATCTGCAAAAGTGAAGCGTCTCTGTAAGATTCAACGATTCTGAGAAATTTCAAATCGTCCGCATACATGAAGATTTTAGAGTGCCGTAAACAATTGGGGATGTCGTTAATAAAATAGTTGAATAATATTGGACCTAGATGAGAGCCTTGTGGGACTCCAAATGAGATGTTATATACGTTAGACTGATAACCGTTTACCACAACATAAAAAGATCTACCACTCAAGTATGAAATCATCCATTCAAGCAAGCCACCAGTAATACCATAAGCACGTAGCTTACAAGACAAGATTTTGTGGGAAACTTTATCAAAAGCCTCGCTGAAGTCAGTATAAATGACGTCAGCTTGGTGGCCAGAGTCAACGGCTTCAATCAAAATTTCCGTGAAAGGGCTCAATTTAGAACTTGTGGATCGTGACACAACAAAACCGTGCTGATGATCGCTAATGAATAATTTCAGATGGTTTTGGAAATACGGACAGAGCAGCGACTCAAACACTTTAGCGAACGTAGAAAGGATTGAGATAGGCCTATAGTTAGCTATGTCATCATTGCTATCTGATTTATGTATAGGCACCATATTAGCCCTTTTCCATGTTTGAGGGAATACGCCAGAATATAAGGATTTGCTGTATATAAGAATAAGAGGGCACACTAACTCCTCTGCACAAGACGTAATAAATATTGGCGGTATGCCATCAGGACCAGCTCCTTTGTTGATATCTAGATTTTTAAGTTTTTTAAGTAATGTCTCACTGCTAATTGTTGGACTTGCTAAACATAAACTACTATCTTCGAAAGATTTTAATAATATATTAGTATCAAATTCCTTGCTCAATTCTTGCTCGGGGCTATAAACAAACGAGAAGTTGGTAGCGAACATCTCACATATTATTGTACCATCAGATGTGGACATTGAGCCATTTGTCATGGTCATAGGGTAGATACTAGACCCTCCTCTTTAATTTTTTACGTGCGTCCAAAATAACTTAGGGTTGTTTTTTAGTTTATTTTCAAGACCTTCAATATAAACATTGTAACTAGAAGTGGCCAATTCATCGCATCGCTTACTAATTAACTTTAACTGAATCAAATCCATTGGGTTTTTTTTATATTTATTGTCTTCTAATATTATTTTTTAAATTTAACATTACATTACAACAATTTTAATTAGTTTATAGTTAAACCACTGAGGATATTTACGTTTCCCAGGTACCCGCGAGGGAATAAACTGACCTATAGCGTCGTTAAGCGTCTCGTAAAAAACACCCAACATCTCATTCACACTATCGCTACCCTCAAATAATTTAACCCAATTTACTTGTTTTAAAAAATTACGAACAATTTCATAATTCGCGGTACGAAAATTAGGTCTACTCTTGTCTCTGTTGTATGGAAGACTGGCGCCCCTACTCAAGGAAACAACTATGTCACGAGGTGGATGCTGTTTATCGACATTATTTATTGGACTAGCACTTTTGCTCACGCTACACAAGGAATTATCTCCACAGCAGGTATTATCATATTTAGATTATTTCATATTTGTATGAATATGAAGTATTTCATAATCATAAAAATAAATAATAATAATAATTGGCTTCGGCCCCTCGTACGCCTTCCAAAGGTCCGGGACCCCAGGGTACCAAGAAATGTCAAGACGTAAAAATAAATAATAATAAACTTTTGTTTCAGATCAAATTCAAGATCCATATGTTATTACTACTCGTATAACGTATGTAGTATAACCGTTTGGCAAGCGTTGTTGTATCCGCTGATCCCTTTCATCTCGCTGCTAACAGAAAAACGCTTGATGTATTAGTCATGTCTGTTGGACTTAAGCTCCACTATCTATCAGGCGTTAATACGTATAGTAAACTACCTACAGAATACAACGCTTTAAGGTTAAATTGACGTCGAAAATCAACATTATACAAATAGTTTAACCCTACCCGGAATTTTACCCTTTATCACCGCAATTTCTCATTTTAATTCGACCACAGGGCTGCAGAAAATTTGACCGTAATATGTCAAAAATGTATACCTACCTTTTTTAACCTTTCTAGGGCCAGGTTTTACAGAGAAAGCATTGTGGTACCTAGTGATTAATAGAGGCTGTATATGCAAAGAATCTGATGCCGCGTGGGACATATATGTGAGAGGTAAGAGGTATCAGCTACATTCCGCTCTAATGTTCGCTACACAAATGAGAATACTTCGTCTACATTGCCTTGAAGAATAAATGAGTTGCAAAGTTGTTGTTTAATAAAAATTATGCGAAGGAAGAAGGGTGTCATTTTCACAATTGGACAGGAACTAAAAAAAACTTTTTTATTAAAAAAAAAAACAACCGACTTCCAAAAAAACACTACAAAGTGAAAATTAACTTTAATTTTGGAAGTCGGCGTCGTTGGTTCCGCTTTTTCGTTTTTTGACATCGACTTCCGAAATTAAAGTTATTTTTCATTATGGTGTTTTTTTGGAAGTCGGTTGTTTGTTTTTTTTTATTAAAAAAAAATATATTTTTCACTTTTTAGTTATACCTCGTTATGCCAGAATTTACTTACTTGCAAGATTAGAGTTATCCCAATAACAACTTTGACAGAAATGAGGGTGTACGGTGGTATAATGAACACATCTGCGTACTGCATCTGCCTTTATAGGGTACAGACTTGATATATATATATATATATATGGGATAACGGCAATCGCGGTTGTTTTACTGGTATTTATTGAAGAGTTCCTTTTAAATGGGACCATTTCGGGATAAACCTCTATCGAACAAAAAAAGAATTTTGCAAATCCATCCATAAATGACGGAGTTATGCCCGAACATACATAAAAAAAGATAGAAACATCCGAATTGATAACCTCCTTTTTGAAGTGGGTTAATAAAAAATATTTTGGCATTTTATAACCCAATTCTTGAGAACGGTTAGAGTATAGACTATTTAATATCACGTATTAAATAGCCTATACTCTAACCGTTCTCAAGAATTGGGCTATAAAATGCCAAAATATTTTTTTAAATCCGACTCGTAGTTCCAGAAAATAGCCCGCTCAAGTAATCAAACCAACTCTTCTTATTAGTAGTATAGTTATTGGCCCAGAATCTGCCACACGCATGACGTATCCTATCCATATTTATTCGTTCGAAGACATTAGTTTTCAATATGAAATGAAGTGAAACTTCAACGCTCAACTACCCCCACATTAGTATAAATATAAGTTGTACGCTTGTTTCCAAACCAAAGTCCGGTATTACTTTCCAGTGGGGGCCAACTTCGTCTATATGAGGAGTTCAATTAAATAGGAGCAATGAGCTTAAATGGACGAGTCTAATACTCGTAGCTTTTCGAAATCTTTTAAATTAGCAATTATCTGTTTCTTTTATTGTTTTGTCTTGGATTTTAAGCCGTTTTTGAGCTACTTAAAGAATTACTGTACAGCCAGTCGATTCTGTTAGAATCTTACGGTGAGAAGTTAAGTGAAGTGAGCTGTCATTCCATCTGATGCTACGGATTAACACTAATGACTGCTCACTTTAAGCTCACTTCACCCAAGTTATCACGCTGAGATTTTTACAGAATAGCACAACAGAAGGCCAATCCTAGTACAGACGCCAGCACATCAAGCTACTACAATCTGTCAGGTTTCTTTAATAGATCTTCAACTTTATCGCTAAAGCATAAGGTTCACAGTTGATTGGGAAAATTTGACAGTTTCGGGTAGCTTGATGTGCTGGCGTCTGTACTTAAAAAACATTCAAATTCAAGTCACAATCTCATCTCAACGACAATCGATGTCAAAAAGTTTTCAAAAATGTAGGAAAATTAGACGTACTTTTGACAGATTAAGACCTGTGATCAGAATGTGAACGTTCTTTTTAGAATTACGGGAGTTGCCCCCTCAGGTCTTTGTGCAAGACCTCGTCCGGGGTTTATTACCTAGATAATAAGCCTTTATGTAATATACAGTATACTTTTTTTTACCGTCTCCAAATTTTTACAGGATGTTCCACCCATGAATATGAATAACTTTCACTATTGAACCAACTCTGAGAACACGAAAAAAAAAAACCAGCTGCTTCATACATTTTGGTCAAGTAGGTATTGAACTTTTTTATTACACAGCTGATTTTGTTTTCGTCATTTCAGAGTTGGTCCCACAGTGAAAGTTGTTCATATTCATGAGTAGAACATCCTGTAAAAATTTGGAGCCTGAAAAAAAAACATCCAGTATACGTGATTTCTATTTTGTCTATGGTGGACACGCATTTACCATAGCGGGTGACCACGCATAATCAGCCTATAATGTTCCCACTGTTGGGATACGGGCCTCCTCTCTGTGAGAGGGAGTGGGCCGTAATCCACCACGCGGCCCAGTGCGGGTTGGTAGATTCTGCATGTGTTCGAAGTTTTGGTTCTAGGACATGCCGGTTCTCTCACGATATTTTTATTCACCGTTTTGAGAGCAAGGGTGATGAAATTATTTACACAAAGTAAAGCGTCTGTCTGGGTTCGAACCCACGACCTACAACTCGTAAGTCTGGGCTCTGGCCCACCTCTGCTCTGCTCAGGGGGTGACCACCTATCAACAAATAGGCATGTTTGTTTACTACTTAATAAATTAACAAAACAACTGAGATCAAGCATAATTGTAATTTCTAAAATAAATAAAAACAAATACATGTAATCTTTGGAAAACTCTTTTCTATTAAACAAAACTTGTCTCATTTAATCTTAAAAACTTACGCGTACTTTCAGTTCTACAAATAACATTGTACCTCCAACTTTTAACTTTTTCTTTAAATACCCACAAAATGAAAATTCTCAACTGTCTAGGTGGCAGACGTTTAAGTTGCGCAGTTAACTTGAAATGCAAGCTGTAGCGAAAAGACAAAGCGATTACTTCGACAATTGTTAAAATGCAATTAGTATTTCAAAGTTTGCTACGTCTTCGAAATGTTCAAGTTGTTTAAGACATGGCGCACATTATGCGACATGCGACTGCGAACTGCGACAGCTCAATGACTAGACCCAACGACGGCCGACAATTTTCATACATTTGGTTCAAAGCTCCGCACATTTGACGTTGAGTAGCAGAGTCGCAACCACGGGCCAACAAGACGCAGTTGCAAACGAAAACTCTGCATTTTGTTGCAGCGCATAGTTTGCGCTGGTACTTAGTCTTAAATACATAAAACAGCTGTAGATTTTTAAAATCGTAATTATTCAACTTGTTTTTACTCCGAAGAAAACTGTAATGAATTGCTGGGAAAATTGTTTTCTTGAAGAAAATTAAATGTTATTTCTCGCTTACAAACTGTTTTAGAAACACTATCGAAATTTCTCTAAACTCTCGTCCTGACATTTACTAAGAAGGTTCTCACTTTTTTTTGTATCGTTACCTCCTTTGCACGGTTGGTAGAAAATAGGGAAGAATGAAAGAAAAACGAAATGCCGCTTACTCTGGCATTTTGACAGAAAACCCCAGTCTGCATGTTAAAAAACAGTGCTAGTTACAGTAGCTACTAAGTATTTTTAAGTACAATATACCTACACAAAATTATGATCTTCAACCGACAAATGATAACTTGAATAAATGTATTTTTCAAGAAAATGTATCATTTTAGAGTACAATAGAGCGCAATTTTTCTCTGTAATGGCGCCCAGTTGGGACTATGATGTTTTGCCTTAATAAAGCGATGTAAACATAATACGCTCATGTTGCTTCATTAAATTCCCATTATAACATAACTTACATTGAGTGACATGACTTTGAAACAAAATATTCTAAACAAGCACCACATTTCTTAATGGTGCCCAGCACGGGACTCCTTAATTCGAGTTTTTAAACCATTAAAACACTGTCTTTGTGTAATAGTACAAAAGAGCACTTTATAACCTTTTACCTGATAGGATTAAACGTCTCCGTACAAGTAGCGGAAATAATGACTCGCGATTTTCTTGTTAAGGTTCTTTTAAGCTTTTGTTAAGTAGGTTTTTAAAACACTTTTATTCACCACCATTAAACGTTTCAGTATAATCCAAACGAAAACCTTTTTTTTTGACGTACAGACACCAGCACATCATGCTACCCGAAACTGTAAAATTTTCCCAGTCAACTTTGAACCTTATGCTTTAGCGATAAAGTTGAAAATCTATTCAAAAAATTTGACAGATTGTAGTAGCTTGATGTGCTGCCGTCTGTACCTAGCAGTAATTTAAGTTAAATTGCTTAAATACATTTTTTGCTTATCCTCAATTTATTTTAACACCTAGAAGTTTTACATATAAATATATACATGTATAGAATAATTAATTTCTACGAAAATTCAGACTGGCATAGTCATATTGATTTTAGTTTTTTTAGAATCTAAAAATGGTTAAAAAATCTAGTGCTTAAGTTAGCGACTCGTTGAAATAATAACTATCACTTGTAAGTACAAATAATAATAAACAACTAAATATTAATAAGAAACACGAATATCTAAACAAGATGTTCCATCAATGATTATAGAATTGATGATTCTTAAGAACTTACGTACTTACCTTTAATGTACGTAGTTACCTACGTACTTAAAATACCAAATTCTATCGTTTCGCCGCCTTTTGTAACCTAATAAAAAGACCAAATTGTATCAGTATCACCTTCTTTAACCTAATAAAAAGAGGGTAAATTGTATCTAAATCAAATTATCCTTCCTTTCATCGGATACGTGTATAAAACCGTTTCAAAATCAGCCAAGAACCGATCAATCGCTTGTACTGGCATCTAGCTGATTCCAATCTATTTAAAAACTGGTAAAGATACGTCTGTCTCTTTCTCTTACATGCAATTTGTACTGGGAGAGAGCGATGGAAGATGTGGTTGTTGTTTTCCGAGTGCAGGTATGCGAAACTTATCAGCACCCTAATTGCGTAACACACTATTACTTTCAATTCAAATCATTTTGAAGCATATTTCTAATCCATTGCTCCATATCTTCGAAAAATGTGTCTGCTCAACAACACAAATAACGCAATGAATGTTGTTGAACTGTCAAAACGAAACTGATTGCTACTGATAGTGAATTACGCAATCACCCTGCAGGTCTTTCTGTTTCAGATCACCTACCTTAAGTGCTTAGGTGGGTAAAGCATTAATCTTAGGCTCGAGTTTATTGTTGTATGGTTAAGAGATTTATTAGATAGGTATATGATGCGGAAGAAGTGCTGAAAGTGTTTACTCAACATTTGATTAAAGTAATTTATTTTGCATTTTTTTTTGTTTTTTTTTTAAGTCGAATTAAAAAAAATATGTGAATATATAATTTTCTTCAGATTTTATTTATTTTCCGTAGAGGGGCTCCTATGGATTTTCTGAAGAAAATGGCTAAAGAGGGGCCCGTGGCTAACTAATAACAGCCGCACAGGTCGATCGCTCAGGTTAAGCTATGCTTTCCGCGGTTGGTCTGTGGATGGGTCTTTACATACCGGGACTCCTCCGTGCCTCGAAAAGCACGTTAAGACGTTGGTCCCGGCTGTCATTCGTGAATTTTTGACAGTCGTTACGGGTAGTCAGGAGCCCGAAAGTCTGACAACCAGTGGTAGTGGTCCAAGGTGTATCGTATTACCCAGTAAATGGGTTGTGGAGGTAAGATAGGCAGGCGCTGCATGCAAAATACTGGTATCCAGCTGCATCCGGTTAGACTGGAAGCCGACCCCAACATAGTTGGGAAAAGGCTAAGCAGATGATGAAACTAGAGTACCTGAAGGCCAATTCCTATAATTAAAAACGTTCAAAACCTAGTCGCCACCTCATCGGATGATGAGGTGGCGACTAGGTTTTGAACGTCAGAACATTGATTATAGCTGAGATGCGGATGCATCTCAGCTATAATCAATGTTCTGACATTGATTATATCTGAGAAGAGATTGCGAAATTAATGAATGGGAAATTAGAGGTATTTTTGCACGTTATGAGTTTTGGGTCAGTTAAATGAAAACTTTGTATTCAAATCTATTAAAATACTCATGTAGAAGCTACATGGTTTGCAAATACTATGCTCAGTTCTTAAAACTATGTACAGACGCAAGCACATCAAGCTACCCGAAACTGTAAAAAATTTCCAATCAACTTTGAACCTTATACTTTAGCGATAAAGTTGAAAATCTACAGATTGTAGTAGCTTGATGTGCTCGCGTCTGGACTTCTAACGTTCACTGTCTAAATTTTATTTGAAACTAGCTTCTGTTTACTATTTCATCCGCGTGAAATTTCTTGCTTTAACATAAAATACCCAATGACACTCGGCAATACTGTAGTTTTCCATTAGTGAAAGAATGTTCAGAATCGGATTCAAATCAAATCAAAAGTCATTTATTCAAACTAGGCTGAGAATCAGCACTTTTCGAACGTCAAAATTACAAAAGACAGTCGCCGAAAACGCCCGCCCTTCACCACTTCTTAGTGCTTTTCGTAGTTCCAAAAATTACCCCCGTCATATAAACTCACATATTTTGCTTCTTTATAATATTAGTTTACATAAAATCACACTATTTAAAAAATGGTCATGTTCATCAAATTTTGCCAATGTACCGTCTAAGTTCTGCTATACCAGTACTCACTGAATTTCTTGTGTAACTACCCACATAATAGGTACAATTACAAAGTTGTGTAGCTTCATTAGCCGGTAGAGAGCACTTACGGTAAACTCAAATGTGGTCCAGTTTTGGTTGTTTCGGTAAGAGGTAGGTAATGTACATAGTACCTAGTAGCTATGTAGGGTTAGCAGTACATGTTTTTGTTTACAATCTATATGCCATACTATCCATATGATACATATGACGCAGATGGATTGTCGCATCCGCTGTTTTACAAAACCGCTAGTGGTTTTATTAAACAGCTCCAACTGAACAACGATCAGCGGTTTTCCATAATTACTGAACTTGAACACGCAGAATTGCGTAAGCGTTTTGCATTTATCAATTCAGCGGGTCAACGATTAGTGGTTTTGTAAAACAGCGTGAAATGAAATGTGAGATTGTAGATTTTAGTTTAATTAAGGTGGAATAATTACCCCAACAATTAACAATACACACTAAGAATTGCAATGCCTTTCAATTTGAAAATTCAAACAATTTTTTTTTTTGCCCAGCCTTTTCCCAATTATGTTGGGGTCGGCTTCCAGTATATGAATACCAGTATTTTACATGAAGAGACTACCTATCTGACCTCCACAACCCAGTTACATGGTAATACGATACCCCTTGGTAAGACTGAATGTTAAAATGTCTGACTGGTTGTCAGACTTTCGGGCTTCTGACTACCCGTAACGACTGTCAAAGATCTACGAATGACAGCCGGGACCAACGGCTTAACGTGCTTTCCGAGGCACGGAGGAGTCCCGCTATGTAAAGATGGTCAGCCTTTGGTCCCGCCAAAGGCTTAACATGCTTTCCTAGGCACGGAGGAGTCCCGGTATGTTAAGATGGTCAGCCTTTGGTCCCGCCAAAGGCTTAACGTGCTTTCCGAGGCACGGAGGGGTCACGGTATGTAAATATCAACAGGTCACCGCGGCAAGCGTAGCTTAACCTGATCGATCGACCTGTGCGGCTATTATTATTTAGCCACGGCCCCCATGCTGTTGATGTTCTTTAATAAAAATAAAATAAAGTAAATAAATAAAAACTTATCCTGCAACATTTTACCTGGAATCGCTGCGTTTCTTCACGTTTCGGTCTCTTACTGCTGCACTCAGAGACTTCACTTAAAATTAATCATTCATTAAGTTTTATTAACCAACATATCTTGGCACAAATGTAAACAAAAACGTTTTCAATCTGACATATTTTTGACTGACTGCGTTCCAATTTATACTTGTCAATTAAAGTTAATGATTGATTAATTTTAAGTAATGACTCTGAGTACCGGAGTTAAATTAATTTGACGTAGGACCTTATACCCCCACTCTTGTTAATATGATCGGGCTAATATGATTTCGCACATAAATTAATATTGTAAAGTGCATTTATGATGTTAATTTCTCGAATAGGGACCCGCTAAAGTATTAGTAATCTAGTTAGTGAAGTGGAAGATAATGTAAGATGTGGCGGGATGGAACTCTTAACCTTGGTTTTGTAATAGATTCAATGAATCTGTCCACCTTTTTCCAACTATGTCGGGTGTCAGCTTCCAGTCTAATCAGATGCAGCTTAATAAAGGTAAATGGAATTCGTTAAGTCACTATTATTAAACGAAGCGTGGGCCTTTTGTTTTATAAATTAGTTTTTATACTTACTTAAATCGTTCACCGTGGGAGATGTCCTTATTGTTAAAATATTCTTCTTTGATATTAACATCAATTCATCTTTTTTTTTTTTTTGTAAATATGTAAGCGGTCACGCCCTTTATACCTGGAGGCTTTTATTTCGATGCTAAGTTTTTGTTTACATTTTTAATTTTGATTTATTATTTTTTACATGAGTAGAAGTTTTTTACAATTAGACCAAAAACTTTTGTAGTGCTGATACACTATCTAGTAATAATACAACACCGTTTGTTAAATCACATTTTTTTTAAATCAGTCTTATTGTAAAAGAACTCGGTATTTTATTTAAAGAGAACAAAAAATTCATAACTTTTAGGGCAATTGAATTATGGCCATGTTGTAGAAAGATTTTTTGTTGGAAATGACCTCCTTTTTCTCCCTATTTCGTTTGATCTACGACTTTTTGGCCGCCTTGTATAGTTTGTGCAGGTGGCCACGTTGATTGCGGCATCAGTGGCATTATTTATTCACACTTGTAGAAACTTGTCTTTAGTTGGAAAACAGATGGTATAAAAAGCTAATTCATTACTAAACACAAAATATCAAACTAAATTATAAAAGAAGACTTCTTGAAACCATCCTCATTGGCACAGCTCCAAAAGCAGTTTTCATAGAAAATGAATGTAAATAAAATTACTTTGAATTCGGTGATGTTACGGGAAATATTTATTTTGTTGGAACTGCTTTTTTAGTGTTCCTTATTATGTCCTAATTTAAAAAAAAAAACGGAACCCTTATCACTTGTGTATCCGTCTGTCACAGGCAATTTGTTTAAGTTATTGATTCAATGTGCCATCATTTATGTTATGATTGTACATTACAGTAGATCCACCAACCTGCATTGCCCACTGCCCGCGTGGTGGATTACGGCCCACTCTTTCTCATAGAGAGGAGGCCTGCAGTGGGAACGTTGCAGGTTGATTATGATTATGACAGTAGATCAATAATTCACTCATTAATACTTTAGTTTAAAACAAGAAAATTTTGAATGTCTATATATTACGCGATCGTAGCACGTAGCAAAGTGCTACGCGCCGTAGCATGGTGTAGCAAATCTATCTCTTCTTTATGTTAAATTTCGTGTGAACCTCAAATAATTCCAATTTTAGGGTCCTAAAAATACTAAATATCCAAATCACTGTTAAAAAGAACCTCAATTATTAAAAAGCAAAAGAAAAGAAGCGCAAAAAGTTTGTTATTTTTTACATTATGTATTTTTGTGGTGCACAATAACGTATATATAATAAATACATACGTTTTACGTTCACTAACTTAAAAATTGTCCATCATTTGAAGGTCAATAAGGGAGATTAGAGCATCAGTTAAATATTTCCCTGGATCAATGTTAATAGTTTTTGGGGTACCGTACCCAAAAGGTAAGACGGGACCCTATTATTTACTAAGACTCCGCTGTCCGTCCGTCCGTCTGTCACCAGGCTGTATCTCATGAACCGTGACAGTTAGACAGTTGAGATTTTCACAGATGATGTATTTCTGTTGCCGCTATAACAACAAATACTAAAAAACAGAATAAAATGAATATTTATGGGGGCTCCCATACAAAAACCGTGATTATTTTGCTGTTTTTATAAATTGGTACGGAACCCTTCATGCGCGAGTCCGACTCGCACTTGGCCGGTTTTTCGACTAGTTTTGAACTCATACCGACCTTAGTATGTATTTCTAAAGTCCCAAGTTAAAAACCTCCATTTGACTTCGAAACTAGTCGGTTAAACTCGAAATAATAAATTCATTAGTAAAGCCAATTAGCGAATTCAGTTCAACCCTAAGTTCAAAGGTCAATTATTCCAAGCGTGTGTTATATTAGAGTGGGCACTTGAAATCGGTCACTAACAGATGTAATTAATAGCACAAAGCCTCCGTCACGAGTTCATTCAGTATTTGAATACCACAGAACAGTAACTGCAGAAGGCCGGTTCCATAAAACGAGCGAGAACGCACACATAGACATACTTCCATTGTTCCCAAAGCACGTAAAGCTGCGGGGTAATTGCTAAATACACTAACAGTAGGAATGACTTTCATTTTGACAGTCCAACAACATTCATTGCGTTATTCCAGTTTTTGAGCAGACAAATTTTTCGAACATATGAAGCAATGTCCTTCAAAATTCAGATTGTATTGATACGCAATTAGGGTGCTAGTAGTCCCAGTTGTCATAGATACACAGACACGTACGTACGTTACATTAGTCAGTACGTGTCCGATATAACCCTCCGTTCTCCGCAGAGGAATTAATGAATTTATTTTATTTGTATTTTTAGAAAAAAAAATTATATATAAAAAAACAACCGACTTCCAAAAAAACACTACAAAGTGAAAAATAATTTTAATTTTGGAAGTCGGTGTCGTTGGTTCCGCATTTTGGTTTTTTGACACCGACTTCCGAAATTAAAATTATTTTTCACTTTGTAGTGTTTTTTTGGAAGTCGGTTGTTTTTTTTTTATATATTTTTTTTTATTTTTCACTATTTAGTTATATCTACCCCAATCAAATTCATATAAACACTACTTGCTATGTAAATATCAGTGACAGGAAGCTGCATCTGCGTTTATAGGGTACAGACGTGATGTTATGTTGTGCGATTGCGTAAACAATGCATAGATATGCGATAGCAGCAATCGCGGTTGTTTTACTGGTATTAATTATTATTATAATAAAAAAAATTATAACCTTTGTAGTGAGTACAGGCGTGATATTATGTTGTGTGATGGTGTAAACAATGCTTAGATATGCTATAGCAACAATCGCGGTTAATCTGCTGTTATTTATTGAAGAGTTCCCCCGATTTCTACAAGATCCCATCATCAGATATTGAAATGGTGACAATGGGACCACACGGGAAGCACCAGCTTTCAAATAAAAAAAGAATCATGAAAATCGGTTCACCCAGTCGGTTATTATGAGGTAACAAACATAAAAAAAAAAAAAAAATACAGTCGAATTGATAACCTCCTCCTTTTTTTGAAGTCGGTTAAAAAGAGAGTATTTTGTTTTTTTAGTTTAAGAGATTCAACACTACAGTCCAGCCGTCGAGAGAATGCGTACCTAACACCTGTCAGTGCGACGATTCTAGTAGTTAATAAAGATCAAATTCGCAAAACGTATTCGTTTGTTTGACACTGACAGGTGTCAAGAAAGCATTCTCTTGTCGGCTGAACTATAGCAAGATGTACACTACTCGTCACATGAATAGGTTCACCCAACATTTTACTATTACACGTTGTATTATTACTTTTTCTAGAATTTCGACTCTTGATATAAGTAACTAGTCTTACGCTTACAAATATCCAATGCTCATCGACTACGTAGCGCTGCATGCGGAAGAGAGGACTGGCCAATTACAGATGCCCATGTGTCTCCGGCTCGTCACATAAATAGGTTCACGCTACAATATTTTTTTATTGCCTTATATAACTGTACTCTCGTGTGTTCTAGCTTTTGTGTTTAGACGTATTCGTGTGTATTTTATAAGTTATAAGGATTTTTACTCGTTAATATAAAGAAATCATAAAATGGGACGCAAAAAACAGTTGAGTAGTGAAGAAATTAATAAAATCCATTTTTTCTTAGGACAAAAACTAAGCAATCGCGAAATAGCACGCAGATTAAATAGAAGCCCTAATGTAATTAATAACTACGTTAAAAATAAAGAAAACTATGGGAAAAATTACAAAGGCAGAACAAAATATGCGACTAGTGCTCGGGAACGTCGAATGATTTTGCGCGCTGCTTCTAATTCAATAAAGAGTGCAGCAGCAATAGCTAGAGACATTAAAACTACAGCATCCCTCTCCACTGTTACACGGATTATTAAACAGGCACCTCATCTAAAAAGACTCAAATTAAAAAGGAAACCGGGTTTGCAAAAATATCATATATCAACACGACTGGAGTTTGCCAAAAATCACATGAGCTGGACACACCAATGGAAAACAGTTATATTTACCGATGAAAAAAAATTTAACCTCAATGGCCCTGATGGTTTTAGTTATTACTTTCATGATCTGAGAAAGGAAGAGAAGATTATTTCTCGCCGGCATTCGTCACTTCATTCTGTAATGGTCTGGGGTGCAATTTCGTACTATGGTGCAATCGATATTGTTTTTCTCCAAGGGAAACAAAACCAAATGAAGTACCTACAGCTTCTAAAAGATGAATACAATAAGATTGACACTGTTATGGGCCACCGTCATTGGATATTACAACAAGATAACGCACCGATACATTCTGCACATGAAATAGCAGATTGGTTTAAACAAAAAAACATCCAAGTATTAAACTGGCCCTCATGTTCACCAGATATAAACATAATGGAAAATGTTTGGGGTTGGTTATCACGCCAAGTTTTTATCGGAGAACAAGAATTTAACAACAAACAACAGCTAATAACAGCCATTGACAAGGCTTGGAAAAATCTCGATTTAAATTTCCTTCGCTCTCTTTATGATTCAATGCCTAATAGAATTTTTGAAATAATACGAAACAATGGTAAATTTACACACTATAAGGAATCAAATATAATATTTACTTTTAAAAACATTTGCTTTTTTATTCGATGAACCTATTCATGTGACGAGGATTTTTGACGCATGTTAATAAATACATATTTTTTCGTGATAAACAAGCGATTTGATTTGTAACATAATTGCACCTTATGTTTATAAGTGAAATGTTCTGCACAATACACCTCTTGCTTTTTCAGTAATGTGACTACAACTGCCGATGTGTTCATGTTTGACAGTGAACCTATTCAAGTGACGAGTAGTGTATATCTTTGAAAGTCGTCATACATTATACATATGACATTATGCTGAGCTGAGGCCCTTTTGGCATTATAGTCTTTGTTTTCTGTTTTATAGTTTTAATGTGTATTTATTTTGCTGTAATGCCAATAAACGCATTTTTCTTTCTTTCTTTCTTTCTTATAAGCCCGAAAGTCTGGCAACCAGTATTACCAAGGGGTATCGAGTTACTCTGGTAGGTACTGGGTTTTGCAGTCGCTTCATGAAAAAAAAAAAAAAATGAAATTTACCTGCATTCGGTTAGACTGGAACACGACCCCAACACAGCTTAGAAAAAGCTAGGCAGGACCGGCGCCTGGTGACGGGGACAATCATGGGACTCTGCTCGCTACATAAACCCTTCCACACAATACTGCCGCCCTAAGTAAAAGGGGCGCATCTGCCAAAAGGGAATGGAGAAAAATGAGCCTTAATGGATTCGCCTTTTTTGTTTAGTAAGGTTTATTTTCCTTTACATTTTTGGCCGATATGCGTCTTTTTCGTTTACTGCGGCAAAAAAGGTATAAAGGACACTCGTCCATGCAGGGCTTGCGTGGAGGCTGAGGAAACCATTGTGCATGTACTCTTTGAATGCGCAGGCATCACCAAGATTACGACAGAAACCGTAGGGGCACCCATATCTTCCACATATGTTCTTACCAGACCAGGATATGTAGTCAACTTCTGGGGGGAGGTGAACTGGTTGGAATAACCACTGACGGCCGCAGCGCACCACGCACAATGGTCCATCTGAAGGACTAAGGCTGAGGCTACAGTAGGCAGCGATTTGCGATGCAATTGGAAGAGCGAAACGTGATAAACATGGTATGGCTACATTATAAGCGAATCTGGCGTATATTCGGCGATGACGTGGCTACAGTACACATGCTACACAACGAATTAGCAAGAGGGATTCATGCGGCGACCCCGTGTCTAATGTAGCCGGTATCATAAAAAAGACTCAATTTGAATCGGTCGTTTTCTTAGAATGCGATCAAATCATCCATCGCGGTTTACTATTCGCATAACGTAGCCACACGCATATTTAGTAGCACTATTGAACTAGTCGTGCAAGTGAGAAATTTTCTAATAAATTCGCTTAAATGTCGCTGATATGTTGATGTAGCCGATGCCGTGTTTACAGTAATTTTGTTCCTATCCCATAAAGAAATCAAAGATCGCTAGTAATATTTGATGTACGGTGTAGCCATATACGTGAGCATTCATTTATTTGTTTTAATCGCTCATGTGTCGCAGGTCGCGTCGCGGCCTAATGTATCCTCAGCCTAACAGCGGAAACCAAACCCTTTAACACATTGAACGCCATGGTGGTCACCGGTGAGCGACAGCAATTATTTTAGTTAATTCTTTGAATGGTAATAAGAAATAATTATTTAGAGTGGGGTTTTTGACTATTTTGAACCGTATGAGCCAATAAAATATAACGTGTAAAATTTGCCGAAATTGCGAATCAGCGTCAGCCCATATGGAAAGTTCAGTGGTGGTCAGTGGTGGTCACCGGTGACCACCACGGCGTTCAATGTGTTAACATAAAACATATATGCCAGGCAGGTAACATAGACACGCTTCACGTACAGCGAATGCAAGCGCACTCGCGATCGACCGTTGTTTGAGATCGCCCGCACGTACGCATCTATTTTTGCGTGTGTATGTTTTCACTCGCTATACAGAGCTGACCTTCTGTAGTATTCTGTGCTAATACGATGCTACGTAGGTACCTGTTTTAAGCCTACTCAAATTAACGATCTTTGCTTGTATTTGTAAGGTTTGATTCGCTTTGTGTTCAATAGGTACCTAGTGATATTAGAGGAAGATTAACTGAATAATTCAGCGAGATACACGGAATGCCAACAAACATTTGCGTGGGCATTCTCTAAAGCTATAGCAAAATTCATCATAAAAAAACCCTTGAAGCAATTCTTGTCTAACCGAGTTGTAACAGCATGGAATAGGCTCCCGGAAAATGTTCAGTGTGGGAGCCGTTGCAACATTTTCCGGGAGCTTCGAGAATCGACTGGACAGAATAAATATCTCCACGATATTTTTTTTTATTAATAAACATTGCCCCGCACTAGGAATTTCTCCTGTATTGTGGATGCGTTTATAAACATTTAAACTCACATACACAAACAGCCAGTCCCGGAACAACTACTTGTAGGTCATACAAATATTTGTTCCGTGCGGGAATCGAACCCGCGAAATGCAGCGCAGCAGTCAATAGCTTAACCACTGCGCCAACCGCGCCGTCTAAACACCCGTGCGGTACACACGCATCCGCTAATTAGACACTTTCAGAATGATCTAGATTTTTTTTATTTGTTCATTGAATGTTCTTGAAATTTCCTTTGGCGAAAGTATAAAAGCGGATGAAATTTTGTGCCACGTTTCATCACATACAAAACAAATCAGACTGTTGTTACTTCACGAATACCGATTGGAACATTCAGCACTTTCTTCCGTCTTGGCAGTCGAGCACGTTTGTTTTATAAGAAAAACCTCTATATAAAATATCAAATATTTTTTTACGCTGAAAGATTCTACGATATCCTGAAATAAGTACTCAATCATATTATAGATTATATATTTATCCATCTATCAAATAAACAGACATACCGCCTTCTACTTTTGTACTAGAAGTGTGGATTACTGGATCTGTATGTTGTATAGAAAATAGGTAAGTGGACGGAATTCGAGGGTCCGCGAAAGTGAAGCGGTCTCATGGAAAATTCATTATCAGCTAGAGATCCCGGCTCCCATTTTGTGCCCGTTAACTGGAGATTTCTGTCATTCGCAAGCTTTCCGCATTTGTTAGGTCGAACGAACTATACGAACTATGTGGAATCGGTGCCCAGTATTGTGAAACGCAGGACCTTTAAACTTTATGAGCTGTATTGTACTGACTGAATGAAGTTTATAAAAACGGATTCTTCTAAATCAATTAATCTCAGACTGTGGAGATGATGGTTGGGGATTATAGAATACAATACTCTTTATTACGTACACCATATAAATTATAGACATAAATATATAAATTTTACAAAGGGTGACACAATGGGCGGTCTTATCGCTAAGAGCGATCTTTTAAAGACAACCTTTGGATGTATTAAAAAAGGCGGGCAGAGACAAATCTACAGTATTTTTCTATGATGTACCATTAACATAACTCAATAATTACATACATTAAGTATATTATTATTATTATATTAAGTATACTAATCTAAAAAATATATATACATAATAATGCCTACTGTGGAGATAAAATTTCAGCGTATTTGCTTATTTTTCAGCTATTTCCTAGCGAAAATTGCAATATCTATGAGATAAAAGGTCTGGTTCAATTTCTGTCACGTAGGGTAGATTCTCGGACATGCGTTTCCGCGTATCCACCTTAGGGTGGATGTTTTGGGGTGGATAAACGTAACCCCAATTCAAAAGCGTTTTTGAATTTTGGAATAAAAATTTGAACTATAACGGTGTAAAAAGACATTTAACGAAGCTCTCCTCGTGCTCCCCGTCATTTTAATCATGTTTTTGTACCTGGCAACTTTCTCGTGACGGAGATGTTGATGGTCAAGATTCTAACTTTTACAGACGTTTTTTTACAAAAACCAAATTTTTAATTAACCTCTGTATCGTTGCCTGCACCCATTAGCACAATGTTTTGCGTGTGTTACATTTTACAGTACTGTAAACAACAAATTTTCCAAAAATTAAAGTCGTTCCCCAGCAATTATTTTTGTGCAAAGTTTTATGTACAGAATACGTAGTTGACGGGGGACTTTTTACACCCTGTACGTACGGTCACCAAAGGAGATAAGTAACCAGGGTCGTCGGATATAGATGAAGTTTAGTAAGAAACCGATGGATATTTTCTAATAAAATTTAACCCTTAACTGCATCGTGATGGAAATTTCCATCAACCAATCCAATGCCATATTTTCGTTTCCACAGAGCACGGGGATTCCCCAATTGTTAGAGATATTCAATTCATTTTGTTCCCAGTAGATTCATTCTGATTAGGTACATAAAATGTAAATTTCCACCAGGACATTTAGAAAAAAAAAAAAAAAAATATTAATATATTTTTTTCAATATTTTTTCCTTACTACGAGTATAGAGCTAATGTTATGTCCAAATAAATATAATTTGCTTAAAAGTAAAAATCATGCAATTGAGGGTTAATTTAATTAATAGTAAAACGAACAATTCATGAATCCAATTTAATTGAATTCGAAAACATCCATCGATTTCTTACTAAACTTCGACTATACCCGACGACACTGGTTACTTATCTCTTTTAGTGACAATACGTATGGTTTATAAAACTTTGTTCGTAACACCATAAACTACGTATAACCTCACAAAATAGTAATGTTTTGACCTAGCTTTGAAATTATATAAAATGATCAATAGAATTACCATATAAATATTATTAAAATCTCGATTATAATTGTAATTGTATGCTTGGTCAATCCCTAGTATCAGGTGGGATGACACTGACAGCTCACTCCACGCTCACTTCGCCCAATCTTTCACGGTGAGATGGTTATAGAATCTCACTGCTGATCAAGCCTTTCTCATCTTTATAATACCTCTCAGAAAAAAATATCTCGGCGACATTTTCTTTTTGTTAGAAAAATATAATAAATTGTATGGTGATTTCATATTTTATTTCCTTATGTTATTTTAAGGATTCCGTAGGCTCCCAAAGGAAGCCAACGGGACTGTATCACTAAGGTTCCTCCTTGAAATTTTCACAGAGTGTGTAATATCACCGCTTTAAAAACAAATAATAATAATAAAATTAAATTAAAGGGGGTCCTCATACAAGAAACGTGTTTTTATTTACTTAAGTATTAAAATAAAATGTAGTGTTAAATATTCGACGGCGGCACGAAACCCTTCGAATGATAAGCCGGCTCGCATTCGGCCACTTTTTACATGATTGTGGAGTCAGAAATGTCAAAGAGTGGGCGTGGGCTTAGCTGAGAGCGTGGGAAGTATTGCGTGGGCTCATTAGGACGTTTACTTACTGGGCGGTTTCATGATTCACTCATACCTATCGCAGATGTATAAAAGAGAAGAGATATTTGGAAAATAAATATGTAATCGCACCGATTCCTTTGTTCACAAGCTAAACTAAATCTAAGTTCAGTGCATCTTTTTCTTTAAAAAACAAAAGAACAGAAGATAAAATATTAGTTTAGTCCTGTCAAATTAAGATACTCCATAGACAAGTTACGAAGTGATAAAAAAAATGGCTACTAAAAATACGTCAATTTACGTCAGGCACTGACGAATTTGACAGGAATAAACTAATATTTATCTATTTACAGAAAGAAAAAGATGATAGAAGACTAATAATAAAATTAAAGAGTTTGTTTGTTTTTTCGTTTGTTTACATTTGATAGCCTAATTTTTGAGGAAGGCTACAAGAGAGAAGCCGAAGGCATATCGTATTACCTGGGTTGTGGAGGTCAGATAGGCAGTCGCTCCATGTAAAATACTAGTATTCACCTGCGTCCGCTTAGACTGGAAGCCGACCCCAATATAGTTGGGAAAAGGCTAAGCAGATGGTGAGATAATGATGATGATATGTATTTTGTAAAAAGCTGTTATTTTGACATTACAAACAGAGACTTAAATTTTATTTATTTGTATAGATCACAAATTTACATCCCACTAACTGTAAAAAGAGTTTTTTTTGGAATGGATTCGAAAATCTATACTAAAATACTTGATAGTATAAAAAATATGCCCCTATCAAAGTTTAAGAAAGAAGCTCTCACCTCGCTATTAATAGAAAAATATTATTATACTGTTCCAGATATTAGTTTTTTTGTTTTTTCTGTTAGCTTTTTAATTTTTTTTTTATTGTTTGTTTTTATTTTCTACAATATTTGTACGCCTTCACGGCAAAACATAGCGCCCATATGATTAACCTAAGACCTTTATGTAAATACCTATGTTTCAAAAATAAATATTCTGATTCTGATTCTGACTATGATTAATTCCTAAGTACCCACTACATTAAACAAATGAACGTGAATTTGCACACAACGAAATACTTCACTCCCTTTAAGTGCAATATAAACCCGCTACTTATTACAAGTACAGAATGAATAAAAGCCAGCTATTCGAGCCATACGTTTGTTTAAGTGTTGGAACGGGACCGGTACGGCAGCACTCGTGCCGGAACGGGACCGGTACGGCTGCACTCGTGCCGGTACGGGACCGGTACGGCTGCACTCGTGCCGGAACGGAACCGGTACGGCTGCACTCGTGCCGGAACAGGACCGGTACGGCAGCACTCGTGCCGGAACGGGACCGGTACGGCTGCACTCGTGCCGGAACGGGACCGGTACGGCTGCACTCGTGCCGGTACGGGACTGGTACGGCAGCGCTCGTGCAGAAACGGGACCAAAACGTCAAGTAGACACTCCAAAACTACAAAAAACACGTTGCCAAACCGCTTACCTACGCGCACGTATATGCATCCCTTTCTCTAAATTTTCTATAGAACACATTCAATTAGATTTTTAATTTGGTGCGTCTATTCAATTTCATCCTGTATTTGTTGAGTGAATGAAGAGAGAGAGCAACATACTATCACACCCTTTAAGACATGACGTAGAAGTTTATGCATAAGAGCGTAAGTGGCAAGTGCTACAAACATGAACTAACTTAATCCCCTTATCTCCGGTACAGTAACGTTAGCCTCCCGAGTCCGCCATATTTATGCGTCAAGATGTCGGAAAGACCGGTTGTCCTTAATAAAGGACAAAATGGGCCGTAAGTCCTGAGATTATACAACATTAATGAACATTTGAATTCTCATTGGTTGACTAAATCGGGTGTAGCAGCGCCGATTTTAAACGAAAAACTAATATGTGTGTTAGGAAGTACTCCGGTGACATACGATAATTTGTCTAAACAATACAAAGCATATTTGGGAAATACGACGTTGACAACAGTTGACAACAAGAAAACTTGTACAAAACAGCTGTTGTTATTGAGTTGACCGTCCGCCATATTGTTAGCTCTTCGACTTCGGGTGGTTAATTTTTTAAACTAATAGTTAATTATTTGACTATTGGATAAAGTAACAACTGAACAAAAAATACATTTTTCCAAAATTTAACCATTAGGTACTATTTTTAACAATTGGTTGACTTAACTACGGATAAAAAAACCAGGCTTAGAGATGTGTTGATAATTTTTATGATAATAATTCTATAAATAAAAAATTGTGACGGCCGCGAATCATATTTAGGTCAACATACAGTCTGTTACCTGCAAATTGCACAACATGTTCAAAATCATGTACCTACTGAGGCTACGTTGGTAGCGCGTGGTTGTCCCTGCCATA
Organism: Eremobia ochroleuca; assembly: GCA_949629135.1. NCBI lineage: Eukaryota > Metazoa > Arthropoda > Insecta > Lepidoptera > Noctuidae > Eremobia > Eremobia ochroleuca. The sequence goes on along the minus strand of OX451409.1, from coordinate 7,691,600 downwards.
CTGCATAGAGTCGGCCCAGAAATTGTCTACGAGCTTAGAACCTTCACTAGCGTCCATCGATTTCTGTAACAGAACACGGTAAAGACGATTTAAGTGTCCTATTGTTTGTGGGACAGCACCACGTTTCCACTGCAGGGCGGAGACAACTGTGAATCTTCAACTGAGCATGTTTTTTTTGCTTCGGCCGGCCTGAGTCCAGAGTCTATTAATTAAAGACTTCCAGGTAAACCAAATCCACTCATGTCTAGGTGGGAGATATTCAGCAAGTGGAACGAATGGGGTTGAGTTAGCACGTCAGCGCATAATTAAGCTTATCTAAGCCACACACTAAAGTTATCGCACATTGTACGCGCTCATAAGCTTTATCCGTGTGTTTCCAGTCTTTATTACGAAGACCGCGCTAAGTATCTACTCAATGTAAATAGAAACAGAAGTATCAAAGATTACACTAGTTTATAAAATAAAATAAAGGTCATGTCCTTCCAGTGAATTTCATGTTGCTTTATTTAGTGGCAGTAATTTAGCGCAAACATATTTTTTTTTTGTTTTTATCACGTCAAAAAATTAAGTTATCATCACATTTTATTATAAAACTACTAACAAATTGGTTCCGAATTCATTCTAAAAATTTTACGCAGTATTCAGTTAAATAAATGTTTGTGTTTAAAATGTCAAAAAGGTTTTGTAAAATACATCCTGACCGATTTGGTTACGTTTGCGGTGAGCTTATTATATCTAAGAAAGGATATCACATAAAGGAATCACTCAAAGAAGCATACTATTATTATTTCAAAATTTCGGTCTCAGCAAGATAAAAAATGAGCTCCTCACGTTTTTTGTGAAAGATGTAGAAAAACGCTTAGCTCCTAGGCTACAGGTAAAAAAAGATTTTTGAATTTTAATATGCCAATGATCGTTGACAATGACGTCCAACCACGAAAATGACTGTTACTTCTGTGTCACTAAGACATTTGGATTTAATCGAAAGAACAAAGATATATAAGAGACATTGACACAAATAAAATACAAAAAAAGCTAAAGCAATACATTTTTTATTTTTTTTTAAATATTTTTGTAGGCATTTTTTTTGTAAATCAAAAATAATAAATACTTCGATTTTTTTTTGTATTTTTTTTTAAACTCAGTCCACCTCAAATGTAAAGAGAAAACACTTTTCATTTCAAGGAGAAAAACCATGTAAACTAGTGTTATCGTCGCTAGAAAACGAAAGATAGAAAGATAACAAGTTAGAATATTGGCTGGCTGTGAACAAGCCATAGGTAATGGACAAGTTTACAGATAAACCCAGAATTTGGTGAGATTTTTTGTCCAAATTATTATATATTCGAACTGATTTTTGTTGTTGATTGATTGTTGTTATCTATTGTTTGGTGAGTTTTGTGGTTCTTGTTATTTAGTTGTTGATTGATTGTTTTTGTTTTTGATTGATTGTTGTATAATTTTTTTTATTCTCATTTATTTATTTACTAACCCGATTAGATACTGATTAATAAAAAGCTGACGAAGTTAAGTGTTTAAAAAATACGAGTAAAAGAAACAATTATAATATTCGATACGAAACAGTGACATTATAAATGGCCAATGATAATAAAAAAGTGGTCAAGAGCAACACAACACATCAAGTGTTGTATTGATCCCACACTTTTTTATTTTTAAGGGATTACCAGAGGTGACTGCTTCGTTGGTCCTGCGGCCGCAAGCTGTACTGCAGAACGTGAGCTACTGGGCTCGATTGTCGGGCTGGGCAAATTGTTATTTGGTTTTTACATCTGGAATTTCTCAGTAGCAACCCACAGTCTGGATTTGTGTCCGGTTGATGGCACTAGGGTCGCCCCTATTACATGGGACATAAAAATACCTGATGAAGTGTGCCTGAATTGTAGGTTCACCTCTGCCTATCTCTTCGGGGAATACCGACGGTGTGGCAGAGGTGAACCAGCGGCGCAGACTAAGGAGTTGTACGTCGTGGGTTCGCACCCAGTTAGGAGCTTTAATTTTTGTTATTTATTTCATCACCCTCAAAACCGGTGAAGGAGAACATCGTGAGGAAACATATGTCCTAGAACCAAAAATTCGAAGAAATGTGACATCTACCAACCCGCACTGGGTACGCGTGGTGTATTACGGCCCAATCCCTCTCACCGAGAGGAGGCCTGTGTCCCAGCAGTGGGAACGTTTTAGGCTGATTATGAGTACGAAATAAAAAATTTAAAAAAATCTATATTTATGTCTGTTATGTTAATGGTGTACATAATAAAGAGTATTCTATTCTATTCTATTCCATTCTATTCTAGCAGAGCTGTAGATACAATTAAGTAAAGAGTACAGTCTCATGAATATCTATCAAACTAATAGATGTAAGTGCTGCCGGTCGATTCTGTAAAAATCTCACCGTGAAATCATAAGTGAAGTGAGCACTTAATAGTGACAATCCTTAGCGAATGACACGGAGACAAAATAGAAATCACGTATATAATTACTTAAGGTAATAATCCCCGGACGAGGTCTTGCACAAAGACCTGAGGGGAAACTCCCGTAATTCTAAAAAGAACGTTCACATTCTGACAGGTCTTAATCTGTCAAAAGTACGTCTAATTTTCGTACATTATTGACAGCTTTTTGATATCGATTGTCGTTGAGATGACATTATGACTTGAATTTGAAGGTTTTTTAAGTATTAGGATTGGCCTTCTGCCGGTCGATTCTGTAAAAAGGGGAATGCCCACCGTCCGTAGACAATTTGGCCTCGAGTGCACACATTTTAAAGTATATGGATAAGATAATGTACAATTTAAATAATTGACTGGTCAAGGAATTGTTATGAAAATAAGTTCGGATTTTTAAGATACAACAGTTTTTATTCTTAACAAACATAATTGTTTTACAATAATTTTAACCTGATTGTTTTATAATATTATACATCATTAATCATCATTTCTATCATATACAACTAGAACATTGTCCAAGAATTGAGCAGGAGGAAAAATATTACTCTGTTGCCGTGCGTGATAATTTGTGGATATTGAGTCAAAGTTCGTGCTGGGATTATCGTGAGAAGCGGGAGCGGGATCCATGTTCAGGCCAGCGTCGTCAGGGTTAAAAGAATCGTAGGAGTCCATTTAATAAGCTTATTCGTTGGTTAAAATAACAAATCCGCAAGAAAATAAGCTCAGTGAGGCAAATGCAAACAAAGCAGGTAGATTTTTGTGATTTCATTTGACACTTGACTTGACAGCCGGCCGGCGTAACTCAATGTTGCCACACCAGACACAAAAAATAATAAATTGATATCGATTTTTTATTCGAGTCATAATTTAATACAAAATTATAATCACCATTGAAACTCCAATCAAGTAATGTAGTATTTATGTTAGTACATTTTATTTAACATGTTATTATTCCATCTATATTGTGCTGAACAGATTAAGAATGATTATTAAAATGTGTGGTAGCGTTTTTGCTATGATCTTACATTCACTATTATAATATGAACCATCAATTCGCTTGTTCCTTTAATATGAAAAGTAAAAACGTAACACCGTATGTATTTATTTTAAAACACATATAAATCATAAGTGAAGTGAGCACTTAATAGTGTTAATCTTTAGCAAATGACAGCTCACTCCACGCTCACTTCACCCAAGCTTTCACGGTGAGATGGTTACAGAATCGCATGGCTGTACGGGTGTAAGCTATTTACTCCTTTCAGAGTTGACCTTTTGCTCTGCAGCCTCAGATGGTATAATCCATTTAAATAGTAGCTGCCGTACTACGAGGTGCCTCCTTATCTAAGTTGATGTTTATTTTGAACAACATACGCTAAGTGGGGACTAACCGGGATTATGTGAACGTCTGTGTCAAGACGAGAACTTGTTGAGTAGGAGCGGAGAAAGAAATAAGGAAATATTTCATTGGAAAAAGAAAATGTGATTTGCATCAAACCAGCGGAATAATTGCATAACACACATAACATGGCAATTGTTCACTAAATTTTTAATTTTGACAGTTTGGCCACGTTCATTGCGTTGTTTATGCTGCTGAGCAGACAATTTTTTTTAACCTTTGAAGCAATGGATTTGATTTCCTTTGTTTGTGATTGAAAGCATGTTACTAAATTAGGGTACTATTTTCCTGAGGGGTATGGAACAGGAAAAAAAAGTATCGGCATTCCCGATTCAGGTAAGCAACTTTTCAAAATAGTTTGAATGCAGTTTTACTTATGTTCGAAAAAAAAAACAGTTTTTTCTTTGAGTATAATTTTGTAAAATCAATATTTAGGGTACTTTCTCTGCAGGGCCCGCTTCAATTTCCCACCCTGTATGGTCACTACTATGAAAAACATCGTGAGGAAACCAGCACCCTAATTGCATAACACATTTTCAATAACAATCTGAATAATTTTAAAGAATATTGCTCGTGCATTTTCTGTGTGAAAAGAGGCCATTGACCTCTCAGGACGAGCCGAATATGTGTGCTGCACCCCTGGTTCACAATGTGTAATAAAATCAATCAAGCTATCGTAATAATAAATATCAATGTTTTGGTTATAAAGCGTAAAAAAATGATTATAACCAAAAATCTAAGCTCAACGTCACACAAGCCACAGGAGATTACTTTCCACCCACATGGGATTGAAATATCATAGCTTTTCCAACAAAGCTTAAATTCTTCACAAAATATTCTTCTTAAGTTCACAATAAATTCCGATTCAATCTACCCGGGACCAATATGGCCGACCCCTCGACCATCTTTTCAGGTTTCCCTAACAAAATCCTTTAGGGTACCCATTTTATATTTAAGATGCGTCCCCGTTACGCAGATACTCGTAAAAATATATTGGTGTTAACATTGTGAGTTTGGTCATAAGAAAAGATGTATTTTTAAAGGACGGGTTTTATTCAGATTCGGAGAACCTAAACCTATGTTAGTTTAGGTTCCGAGGTTCTGAATAGAAGGTTTTAGGTTAAAGAATTGGTCCGGTATGTTTTATAACCGTAAAATATCTGATTCTCTACTTTCTACGTATACCTACAGGCTGGCTTGTAATTTGACGTATTCCTTCCACGTCAAAAATACATAAAATATGGGTATTTTTTTTTTCTAAAGAATTTTTGCCTATGCTTTATGGGGTGCTTCATTGTTGCAAATGGGTCACACTATCACGTCCTGGAAGAAATACGTCAAATTAGAAGTCAGCCTGTATACAGCACGTATCTGAAAGGTGTGGTCAAAATTATGGGCCATCAAACTGAAGAACTTTAAAAAATTATCACTCCTTTCATATATGTATAATTTCAATACTACTCGACCCAAATCTATGGAGCAGCTGGTATTTTTTTCGCGATTGCGATATGGATTCCATGGAGAAAGTTGTTCAATTTGATGGTCTGAACCACACCCTTAAAATTACTACAATCACAATATAATACACACAAGTAGCTCGGCAATACCTAATATCTGATTTCATGATGCATTCATTAATATCTGTCGTCAAGATCACGGGAAATATATGTGATCATTTCATCAAGGCATATACTAGTATATAATTTAATTAGTTATAATTATAACTAATTAGATAAGAACAGAATACTCTTTCTTATGTACACCATATAAATTACAGACATAAATATATAAATTTTACAAAGGGTGACAGAATGTGCGGTCTTATCGCTAAGAGCGATCTTTTAAAGACAACATTTGGATGTATTGAAAAGGGAAGGAGAGACAAATACTGTAGGCAGTCTGTGGTGAACCATTTACACAATAAGCAGATTTTTTTCGTGATTTCAGAGTTGGTCCCATAGTGAAAGTTGTTCAAATTCATGGGCAGAACACCCTGTAAAAATTTGGAGCCGGTAAAAAACATCATCCAGTTTACAGTAAATAAAGCTTTTGAAGGCATGTATTCAATCGAAACTCTAATATTCCCATTTTGTGCTCCTGAAAATATCAAAACACTCAAAAAAAGTAAAAATATTTTTGTGAACCTCAAATAATTCTTATACTAGATAGCCAAGTAACTGCGACCAACTGGGATGTAGCTCGGTTGGTCAATCAAAATCAAGGAAAAAATCAAGGAAAAAATCAAGGAAAATCCTCATGGATTTCCGCCGCCCCGAGGAGGGCGGCGGGGTCTGTCAGGCTCTTAATGACTAAAAGCTACCCCGGTGTTCCCTCTCTCACCTACGCCGGGGGTCGCGGGAACGAACGATACTTCCGCAACCCCCGGCTGGTGCTGGCCCGCACCTGCGGGCCTCCTTGTGTCAGAGTTGGGAGTGAGGTGTTAAACTCCCCCCCGTGACGTCTAAGAGGGGCGCGCGTAGAACACTACGCGCCGCCTCCTCGGGTCCTGATGTGTGGAGGGCGATGGACGTCCCCAAGCCCGTCGCCCCTGGACCCATTTAGGGGGGCTGGAAGAGGGCGTTGTCCGCCCTCCACCGACGCCCGGTGCGCCTGGTGCGGGCCGGGTGAGGGGTCGAGATCTCCATCTCCCTTTCCGCAGCCTCCTTCTGCGAGACGACTGTTTCGCAGAAAGAAACCACCGCCGAGATGCTGAAGGCCGGAATATGTGGAGGATAAGTGGAGAATAAGTGGGAGAGCGCATCGCGAGGGCTGCTTTGGCCAAAGAAAATGCAGAGTCATCAACCACGACCACTCTGTCAAGAGTGAACGACTAAGAAGGAGCATTTATTTCAAAGCAGAAAGCAGCAACGCTTTTAAGCGAGAGAAACATAGGTATGGTATGAATGCTTTGGCAGGCCTGTTGGTCTAGTGGTCAGTGAACCTGACTGCTATACGCAAGGTCGTGGGTTCGATTCCCACCCAGGACAAATGTTTGTGTGTTGAGCACGATCATTTGTTCTTTGTCTGGAAATCCAGACAAAGAACAAATGATCGTGCTCATCACTCAAACATTTATGTATAATATGTATGTATTTAGAAATATAATGTATGTCTATCAGTTGTCTAGTACTCATAGCACAAGCTCTGCTTAGTTTGGGACTAGATGGCGTTGTGTGAAAGTTGTGGAATATTATTATCATTATTAGTTCCCGGAGCAAGCTCCTTCACAAACAACTCTACTCCTACTACAAATTATATCTCACTTAATTTTCCCCGAGCCCAAAAATAGCTCACTACCTCCTTCATAATATAGTGCCTTTTAATGCTGAAACCTCAATTCTTGCTCGCTGCCGACATTTACCGGGATTAAATATAATATTCGACGGTAAAGTATTCTTCGCTGCGTCCACAAAATGGCGACGAAAATAGCGAAGTAGTTGGTCTATTTTAAAGATAAGAAAACCGGCCAAGTGCGTGTCGGAACACGCGCAATGAAGGGTTCTGTAGTTGGAATGAATTTATCCAAAGAACAAACTTAACGTTGCAGTTGAAAATCATGTTCTTCCATACGTTGTAACTTCAAATGTAAGTTGGTCGACTATTACTCGTAAACTTGTAAAGCCTACTTAGCTGTGATAGTTTTCCTTTTAACTTCGTTATATATACTACTATCGTGAATTTTTTCACATATCCAAAAACAACCATTTAGCTGGCTAACTGGTTGTTTTTAGATCTATTGGGAACAAAACTAAAGAAAACAAAAATATTCATAACTTTTAGGGCAATTGAAATATGGCCATGCTGTAGAAAGATTTTTTGTTGGAAATGACCTCCTTTATCTCCCTGTTTCGTTAGATCTACGACTTTTTGGCCACCCTGTATATTTCACCAGTTATGTATGTTTAAGATCCTGCCATAAATCGGAAACAAATCCAGATTTTCGGAAACAAATCCAGATTCCAGGCTGCTACTGAGAAGTCCCAGAAGAAAAAACCCAATAACATTTTGCCTGACCGGGGAATCGAATCCAAGACCTCACGTTCAGCAGTGGCGCTTGCGATCCGTAGACCAATGCGGCAATGAGGTAATACTCTTAATCCTACTAATATTATAAACGTGAAAGTTTGTGAGGATGGATGGATGGATGGATGTTTGTTACTCTTTCACGCAAAAATCGCTAAACGGATTTGGATGAAATTTGGCACACAGATGGTTTATAACCAAGATTAACACAAGATATTTTTTTATCCCGATATCCCCACGGGATCGAAACTTATGCGGGTGAAACCACGGGGCGCAGTCTATTATAACGGACACACACTTCCCTATGTTTTTGTTATTCTAGCGTGCACTCGTGGGTTGCAGCTGAAAATCAGCATCACGAACACTTAGCTAATATCCTTTTGGCATTTTTGTTTCCGGTTTTTGTATATTTTTAAGGTGTATTTTTTTGCTGTAATGCCAATAAACGCATTTTTCTTTTTTCTTTTTTTCAGGGAGAAAACAAAAGATATTTTGATAAAATCTTATATTTACGAAATATGATTGCAAATACCAATCTCTCAATCCTTCATCGATTGGAAGACACTGGGACAATATCTACTGGCCTCTTAAATTCCTTTCAACTATGTTTCACTGCCAAATATTTGTGTACTCTCAATGGCACAATCCTCCCTTTAACAGACTGCAAAAACAAAACGTGCTGTATTCGACGGTTTTTATTTTCATCGATTACGAGTATCTCTTGACGTCAATTCACAAGGTTTCTGGCTGACAGCGTATTAATCCTAGGCTTATCCGGAGCATACGATTATGAGTCTTACTGGTCAGGGATTAAAGATTAGAGTGGGCTGTGTTTATGAATTATAATTCAGTTGTAATTATCTTTGGGGAATGAAGAAGACTAATCTAATTGGAGGTTGTGTAAGGTTTCATTTATAGAGGTATTTTTAATTCGATATTTTTGAGATAGATAAATAAGCTTAATGGCGCTGGATAGCCTTTACCAGAAGAGATCATCGTACTAGTTCAGCAATTTCAATATCATCAGGACTATAGCAGTTTTTCATGGACGTGGTACGACAGCGGCCCCCTGAAGTCTTCGGGAGACAACCGCCACGCAACCATCGATACGATGCTCTGCTAGAGTAAAGGCTCCTACACACAATGCCGGCGGGTATTCAAGCCGGCTTGCCGCACACACGAGCCGCCATTTTCTATATTGCAAACTTAGGCGCACCCAAAACCTTCTCTTTCTTTTATATTTTTTCTTATTAAAATAAAAATTTCAACTGCGATGGCAGTGCGGATTTCTTTATTCATCGTAACCAACGACAAATGTGCACTTCACTAGCATTCTACACGACTGTCGCAACTGGAATTATGCTTGGCGACATGTGCTTGCATATGCCGGCGGCATGGCCGCTCGGCAAAAAGCCGGCGTCGGTGATTCCAGTAACTTTATAACAAAACTAGACGGTGCTGTTCCATCTACCGTATTGGTTCGTTGGTTAGAGGCGCGGGTACCAAGCGTGTCTTGACCTGGATTAGATTCTCAAGTCGTATTAACAGCGATCTTAGTTTTGTTGTAGGCATGACTTGGGACGTCCCTAGTCGAAAGATACCCTGTACTTTCACTAGCACATTGGAATTGTTAAAGCTTATGCTTGGTTGGGAAAGTACTACCATATAAAAACTCACGGCTTCTTCCTATAGGGGTTGGCAGAATCTACAGAACTTGCTATGAACCTCACATACTGCTTTTGCTTCGTTTACGTTCATGCATCAGGACTGGGCGTGGGCATACACGCACGCCGTTGGCGAGTACTCACGCATCTGCCGGTCGATTCTGAAAAAATCTCTCCGTGATAACTAAGGTGAAGTGAGCTTAGAGTGAGCTGTGAGTTCTGCTGATGCTAGGGATTGACACTATTGCCGACTCACGCTCATTTCACCAAAGTTTTCACGGTGAGATGGTTACAGAATCGCACGGCTGATCTTTCTTTTTCACAGGAAGCTCTACCAGTCTATCTCATATCAACAATTCAACGACACAAAACCTCTCCTCTTACAGATACACGTACAATACAAAGTACCCAATAAAAGTTATTTATAGCCCTCTTTTACTACAGCGGCTGAAATCCCGCCCTAGATATCAGTCCGCACTTATTTACGATTTATTAAACTTTCTTATGCCCTGCCTCTGTGTTTTGTACAGACGCCAGCACATCAAGCTACTACAATTTGTCAAATTTATTTAATAGATTTTCAACTTTATCGTTGAAGAATAAGGTTCAAAGTTGATTGGGAAAATATGACAGTTTCGGGTAGCTTGGTGTGCTGCCGTCTGTATAAGTGTCAAAACACACTATGCCGAAGTTACGCGACCGAAGTTCAGCCGAATACGTCGGATCGTAAAATCAACCGATTTTACGATCCGACGTATTCGGCTGATATGACACCATAAGTGCCGAACTTACGCGGCAGAAATTCAGTTCCGAAACTTTGTGTGTGTATTAAGTGTCTCGAGCGCTGTCGTGTCGTGTTATCTACACAGTTGGACAGGCAGACGCAAAACAAAGTGATCTTGTTATTACTTTCGAGGTGCGAAACCCGAACTTACGCCCGACCGAAGTTAGGCTGTACGCTATGACGCGACGTAATTTCGGCATAGTGTGTCGTCAATAATTCAAATAGCATTGCAGGCGTAATTGTGCTGAACTTCGGTCGCGTAACTTCGGCATAGTGTGTTTAGACACTAAGAGTCACGTCGCATCGTCGCTTCACGCCTGTCTGCGGGAGCCTCATTGATCAATGTGTCTCCATCAAATAAGTAAACATGCCATAGTAAAATTCAAATGTGATTTTCTCTAAGAGTATCGATTCAAATGTAGAAATGATTATACAAACCATGTATGTTCGTGTTTAAAGATTCTGTCTTCACAACTCTTCATAATTTCAATCAACAGTTTCAGAGAAAATCGTAGCTGAATTCCACTAAATGTACACTTACTTTGCTCCTGAATGTACCTACTTAGGTACAAAATAAATTAATTTGCGCCATTTTCCTTTACGTTTTGTGGCAAATAACTTTGGATTCAGTGGGTGGAAACTTTAGGAAATGGAAGATTTCAAAACCGCGACGCTTCGACGAACAGTTCTCTGGGTTTTATGTTTTACAATTTACTTAATATTAGAAGTTACTACAAATAAATATGAATACATTAGATACGGGATAAATAACAATCGGTACAGCAGAAAACTTATGTGAACTTATGAAAATATGTATGTGTTATAAAACGAATGTGAGAAAATAGAAAAAGAAAAAGAATACGCAAAATACGCGCATTGACATGGAATTGCGGACACCAGCCCGTATTACCTATTACCTAAGTATGTATATGAGAAAATTTGTATTTGGCACTACCGTATAGTTTTTCACATAAACTTCAAGCAGTCTGTACAATGTTCGTTTCGCGCGACAAAGACGTAACAGATCTTTTCAATTTTATTTTTCGCTCAGTTCTTTCAACAACTTCTTCAAGTATTTTTTTTAAAATAAATCCTTTCTATAATATGATAGCCACAGCTTCCATGAATTAAACAAATATTCTATTAGGGTTTAAAGGTCAAAACAGAAGGATTCATTTAATTTTAAACGAGTCATGGCAACATTAATCTTTGAAGGGACACTTATATTTTACTCGAAAGGCGCCGAATTAAATAAATTGGGCATATTTAAATACTAACCCATTTTGGGTATGTTTGATTTCGTTTGCCTAAAATTATTTGAGTGGAACCTTAATTTAAATAATAATAGGCTGAATAAGGTATTACGAAAAGGTATAATACCTAATGTATGTATTTGTGAGGAATTAGGTTAGCAAGTATTATATTAGAACGTCTCTTAATTAACCTTAATTAAATCGTTATAAGCACTAAGCTGGGGTGCAGTTTGTTGATTTTGCCTTAACGCGTATTTTCTCTGTTTTGATGTTTATGAGAAAGATAATTATATATTTTATAGTACCCATTCATAATATTAAATACGATGTTGTCCTGATTAAATTCTGCGATTTAATTTAATATAGTATTGGTCACGTGTTCTGTGTACTAGTATTTATTTATTTATTTATTTATTTATTTTACCATTTATGTACACACATATATAAACAGACAAGAAAAAACAGAACAGAAAAATAGGTACAAAGGTGATGCTTATTTCTTAAGAAATCTCTTCCAGCATACCTGCGATAGGACAATAGATAGAGAGATGTAGACAGCGTGTGAAAGAGTAAAGGAGACAAAAAGAATACATAAAATCGTAATCAATTATTCACTTAAAAAACGAAACAAATACAATGAGAATATACTTACATACATACATACAAATAAGCATACATACTTACTTCTAAAATAAATATCACTATGAAGTTAATAAATATCACGTAATCAAAATAATAAATACATACACAACTATGATGAAGTGGAAAGATAGTGTTCTTTTACTCTTCTTTAAAAAACTGCAATTGTTTGGCAGTCCCTAATGTCAGGCGGTAGTGAATTCCACAACCGCACCGCGTGTACTGTGAAGGAGTAGGAATAGAAGTCGGTGGAGTGGGGAGGGGACTTAAGGAGTATATTATTTTTATGTCACAGAGGCACGTTATATAATATATTATTACAATATAACTTTAGGTATGTGCATTATGTCACTCCTATTGGGATTTATAAAGTGTGTCCGTGGCATCACAGCGGGCAATAGAATACCAGCGCTGTGGTAGGTATTTTTATATATTTTTTTTAATATTATGCTGCCTTTTCGGCTTCGCACATGCCTTTTTTTTTGTTTTTAATGTAATTTTGTGAGTTTCAAATGCTACATTTTTACTGTTTGTATTTCCTGTGCGGCTGCCAAATAAAATATTTTTCAGTATTTCCATGTAGGTAGGTATATGAAAAATAAACACAAGCCAATAAATTATTGTTGTATTCTCAAAATGGCTTGAGAAGTGAAATGCCGCCGATTAAAAATATGTAATGAGTTGGATTTCAGGTCTATGAATTATCGCCACTAATTTCAAGTAGCTCGTGTCTAATAACAGCCGCACGGGTTGATCGATCAGGTTAAGCTACGCTTGCCACGGTCAGTCCGTGGATGGGTGACGTGACATCTTTACATACCGAGACCCCTCCGTACCTCGGAAAGCACGTTAAGCCATTGGTCCAGGCTATCATTGGATCTTTGACAGTCGTTACGTATCATCAGAAGCCCGAAAGTCTGACAACCCGTCTTACCAAGGGGTATCGTGGTCTGGGTTGTGGAGGTCGGATATTCAGTCGCTCCATGTAAAACACTGTTATTCAGCTGCATCTGGTTAGACTGGAAGCCGACTCCAACATAGTTGGGAAATGGCTAGGCAGATTGATGGAAGTATCACAAAAAAAAAAAAAAATTCGATCGAAGGTGAGGCGATTTATAGATATGTAAGCGGTCACGCCCTTTCCACCTGGAGGCTTTTATTTAATTTTGAATTATTATTTTTTTGCTTGAGTACGTTTAGTTTTTTATTGTTATTTGTTGGTATATTGGCGTAGCTAGCTGACATATAGCAAATAATTTATTTTAGTGTTCTGTGTCTTGTAATATTAATTACTTTGCATACCTTGTATTGTATTCAATCAAGTATTTTCTAACAGAACAGACAGCTGTGCTGCTGGGGAGTTAGTTGCGCCACTTCTTCTCCCCAGCGAAAGCACTAGGAAGTGGTGAAGGGCGGGCGTTTTGTGGGACTGTCTTTTGTAATTTTGATGTTCTAAAAGTGCTGATTCTCAGACTAGTTTGAATAAATGACTTTTATACTACACCTGCTTGGAAAGTACCTTGATACTTTATCAAATTTACGGTAGAAAGTACGTCATTGCATATCGAACAAATATGCGGGGAGAAAACGCATCTGAGCGGGAGAGAAAAGTGTATGAAAATCCATTTCTTACGTGGTTTTACTTTTTTAATTTTGGGTAAGACTATGCGCCGGTAACCTAAATATAAAAAGCCAAAAAGTTTTTACAGTGAGTTTTTATCTCCAAGTTCGCAAAATGACACTGGCCACTAGCTGTGTGTTGGATGGTGTCGGGCTGGCACATAGACATGGCTGGCAGTGCGAACCTGCGGCGGCAGGATAAACAATTTGAAAAAAGAACATGTGAAAATTGCAGACGCCATTGGCGCCATTTCCAATTTGTGTGTTGTTTGAGGATTCAGTTTTCGTAGAAAGTAAAATAAAGATTTCGTTTTTTATTTTCCTCGTAGGTGTAGTATAAAGCACTATGTATCACTCGAGAGAAAGTGCGATTCCCGATCTCGGGTGTTTTAAAGCCGTCGCCTACGGCTCGGGCTTCAAACGACACCCTCGACGGTAATCGGTCACTTTCTCCTCTCGGTGAACAATGTACTATTGATTTTGATTTTGTAAACTGCGCTTTCCTCAGTCGGTTCGTGGATAGATGACCATCCGTTACATATCAAGACTCCTCAGTGCAACGTTAAGCTCCTGATCCCGCCTGTCATTCGTAGATCTTTGATTGTCGTTACGGTTAGTCAGAAGCCTGAAACTCTGACAACCAGTCTTACCAAGGGGTATCGCTTTACCCAGTTATTGGATTGGGGAGGTCAGATAGGCAGTCGCTCCATGTAAAATACTGGTATCCAGCTGAATCCGGTTAGACTGGATGTCGACACCAACATAGTTGGAAAAGGCAAGGCACATTGACGTATTTAGAAAAAACTTACAGAAAAGGTACGAAGCCCTAATATGTTTATAATGTCCCACTTCCAATCAGCGAGACGACGCAATCTCATCTCAAATTGCAAATAAGAAAACTCCATTTAATCCGGACAAAGGGGACAGAGGGACAGATTTAATTTGTCAAGCAGCCCATTCACTAGGCAAGCGCGCCAGAACAATAGTATTGTTAATGAATTGCCTTCCTTAGGCCATACTCGAGACGCTTATGTTTTTTTTTTTCTTCAAAGGCTTTCTGCACAAAGTGGCGTGTACGGTTTTGTAAAAAGTTTGCTGAATTCTTTTTTTGAACTGTGTCTACTTTTTATGGTGCTTGTTTACATCTGGTTTTCTGTGACAGTTAATCTCTTTTGTTTTTTTATAAAAGGATATGAGTTTTGGGACTTCTTGATGGTGATTTATTTATGTTTCGAATTACAGCCAATATTTGATTGCTTTAAGCTTTGGTTTCCTAAGAAAGCGGTTAACGGGCACACAATAACGGCTAGGATGTGAGTTTGACATATTAATGTCAAATACTAGTGAAAATGACAGATTTTCATAAAGGGTTAGGTACAGACGGCAGCACATCAAGCTACCCGAAACTGTCAGATTTTCCCAATCAACTTTGAACCTTATGCTTTAGCGCTAAAGTTGAAAATCTATTAAAGAAATCTGACAGATTGTAGTAGCTTGATGTGCTGACGTCTGTACCATAGATAATAGGTAACACGGGCTGGTGTCCGCAACTCCACGTCAATGCGCGTATTTTGCGTACGGAGTATTAATATTTTAATATTTATTAATATTTTCTGTACCATAATCTTGACAGTAATCACTTTTTAACTAAATCGCTCATAGTTTTCAGGGGTAGGGGTCTCTATATGTAATGGATGGTCACCCATCCGCGAACCGACTGCAGTAAGCCTAGCTTAACATTCGATCGACCCGTGCGACTGTTATTATTTAGCCACGAGAAACAATGCGAAATCTGGATGATATCTTTTCAGAATTTACATTTCAAAATGAAAAACTAAACCCTTTGCTGAACAACCTTATTTTAGAAATATTTTATTCTGTTTCTTTCATTACTTTAAAAAACAAAAAAAAACCTTGCTCCACACTAGGAATTTCTCCTGTATTGTGGGTGCGTTTACAAACATTTAAACTCACATACACAAACAGCCAGACACACACAGACAGACTTTCCATCAAATTAATATGTTCAATAACAAATATTGGATATTTTAAACTCAGTCCACCATTTGCAAAAGACGGTTCTATATTAGACTTCTTTTCATTTTTGTGTAACTATAAATATTTGTTGGAATTTACATTACGTTTGTTACAGAATTGAAAAGAAGCCTTTTACAGGTAAGTGGGTATTTGAAATGGATTTGGTTGTTCACAACAAGACCTATCCTAAGTTGCGTGACATCGGGTATCCGGTCCGGCTTCGTACGGGTGCAATGGAGAAACACTGATAATTTTAGAGCCATTATTTCTCGTAAAAAGTATAGGATAAAAAATGGTTATTGTGGGTTATCCCTTTTGTAGATCTTTTTAAGGTGTACAATACTGTAGTACATTATTTTGATCTATCTCGACGGGTTCAGCCAGCGTTTACAATGTAAGCGCAAAATAATGTGTTTATTTACGACATTACATTAGAAACCTCTAAATTTATCAGTGTTCCTCTACTATATTATGCATGTATCATACATATAAACCTTCCTCTTGAATCACTCTATCTATTAAAAAAACCGCATCAAAATCCGTTACGCAGTTTTAAAGATCTAAGCATATATAGGGACAGACAGACAGGGAAGCGACTTTGTTTTATACTATGTAGTGATATTTAATTCAATTTCAAATAATTTCGTTTTTACTTTCCTATAAGAATTATTGAACACTCTAATAATTGCGCATATTTTTGTGAACCTTAAATAATTCTTATATTGGTGCCCTAAAAATACTAAATAACTAAGTATCTACGACCAACTTTAATGTAGTGCTCATTTATCAAAGCACTAGGAAGTGGTGAAGGGCGGGCATTTTCGGGGAATGTTTTATGTAATTTTGACGTTCGACAAGTGCTGATTTGAATAAATGTCTTTTGATTTTGTAACCACAAAGGACCGATTTTCAGACTTTTAGACTTCAGTCTAAACAAAGTACGCGCAGTTTAACAAAACTCGACACAATATTTAGAAGAAAATGTAGATTTTATTACAGTTCCAGTTACCTTCTTCAATATTCATGAGACGGAATGAATACTCTTAGCAAAGTCGGTGACATAGCCGAACTTAGTTGAACGTAATTCACTTGAAATGAAACTTAGTTGTGTTCACCACGGTAAATAATTGCTTCTAAACTCATTGCTGAAGTTACATCTCTGATATATTTTGTACAACTGCCGTGACAACTAACTGGTTCTGTGACAATCACTACAAAGTATAAAACAAAGTCGCTTCCCGCTGTCTGTCTGTCCCTATGTATGCTTAGATCTTTAAAACTACTCAACGGATTTTGATACGGTTTGTTTTTAATAGATAGAGTGATTCAAGAGGAAGCTTTATATGTATAATATATGCATAATATAGTAGAGAAACATTGATAATTTTAGAGGTTTCTAATGTGATGTCGAAAATAAACACATTTTTTTACGCTTACATTGCTAACAAAGAGCTAGATCAAAATAATGTACTACAGTATTGTACACCTTAAAAAGGTCTACAAAAAAGTCCGCAATGGTATATGTCGATCTCTTAGGATATAGCTTATAACCCACAATTTACACAATATTTTTTATCCTATACTTTTTACGAGAAATAATGGCTCTATAATTATCAGTGTTTCTCTGTTGCACCCGTGCGAAGCTGGGGCGGATCGCTAGTAATTATACAACGTGTAACGTTAAATGCGCAAAACCTCAGACACCCCAACTGATTTTTAATTCAATTGACCTATTTCAGAAAATAAGTCATTAAAAAAATTGTAAAGGTTTTATATGCTGTTTTAGTTTTACTGGCCATTCTGATCGTTTCTTGCGTCTGCGACGACGCTTTATCGAGGGAGGAGTCGTCACCGGGCTGTTGCGCCGCGCTGACATTGGCTTGCTTGACCTATTAATAAATAGACACGGCAACGTTTTTAATGAAGATTTTTTGAAAAATGTGACGTATGTTAAAAAGTGGTTCAATTAATTCTGCTCGTTATTCTGATCAAACTATTTTCGGGTTTTGCGCATTTAACGTTACACGTTGTATAAGCATGGGATTCTTGGTTCGATCCCCGGGTCACAAAATCAGTCTATAATGTTCCCACTGCTGGGACAAGGCCTCCTCTCAGTGAGAGGAAGTAGGCCATAATCCACCACGTGAGCCCATTGCGGGTTGTTAGATGTCACATGTCTTCGAATTTTTGGTTCTAACATGTTTTCCTTCACCGTTTTAAGAGCATTGGTGATGAAATCATTTACACAAAATAAAGTGCCTTCTTGGAAATTGAAATGAAGTCGTTTGTCTTGGTATGAACATGTAAAGAGGAGGGATGAAACGCATGTAACGAAAAGAGTGATGAATATGAATGTAGATGGATGGAGAGGGAGAGGAAGGCCAAAGAAAAGATGGATGGACGGTATGAGGAATTATATGAAATAGAAAGGAGTAAATGATGCCATGACGTCTAACAGGGAAGAATGGAAGAAGAAAACGTGTTGCGCCGACCCCAAATAAAATGAGACAAGGGCAGGAAGAAGAAGAAGAAATTACCTGACGGGGCTCGAACCTACGTCCTACAACTCGTAAGTCGCGGTCAAGACGCCGACACTTCGTGTGCAGTAGTAAATAATAATAATAATAATAAATCCCTGGACATTTCACACAGCACCATTTGTCCCAAGCTAAGCAACCTAATGCTTGTGTTATGGTAACAAGATGGCTGATAAACTACTTATATTCATTTTTTTTTTTTGTAAATACATACATATTATAGATAGAAAAACACCCAGACTCGGAACAAATACATGTAGGTCATACAAATATTTGTTCCGTGCGGGAATCGAACCCGCGACACGCAGCGCAGCAGTCAAGAGCTTAACCACTGCGCCAACCGTGCCGTCGTAGTTTTAGTTTGTTATGTTGTATGTATCTATAGTAGTTTTAAGTTATATTATTATAGTGTTGTATTTGTGATATTTTTTTTATGTATTATTTTATAAGTATTCTTATGTTTGTAGTAGTATGTATTATTTTTTTCTATTGGCCCTAGTTGCCTGTATTAAGGAATAAATAAATAAATAATACCATTGGACCACCACTGTTCTTGATTGTTGGCAAATATTTTTATTGATTGATTTGTTAATTAGAAGCATGCAGCAGCCCAAAGTCTAAATTTGTGGCTTTTTATTTATAACTAGCTACGCTCTGCGGTTTTACCCGAATAAGTCTCGATCCAGTAGGAATCGGGATAAAAAATATATATTCTATGTGTTAATCCTGGTTATAAACTATCTGTGTGCCAAATTTCAAATTGGTCCAGCCGTTTGAGCGTGAAGAAGTAACAAACACACACACACAACTCACAAACTGTCGCCTTTATAATATTAGTGTGATAGCTTATGGTTGCGAAAATTTCTTGTTTTAACATAAAAAACCATTTGACAGGCCTGTTAGTCTAGTAGTCAGTGGCCCTGACTGCTATGCGCAAGGTCGTGGGTTCGATTCCCACCCAGGACAAATGTTTGTGTGATGAGCACGATCATTTGTTCTTTGCCTGGCTGTAATTTATCTATAATATGTGTGTATTTAGAAATATATATGTATGTTTATCAGTTGTCTAGTACTCATAGCAAAAGCTCTGCTTAGTTTGGGACTAGATGGCGTTGTGTGAAAGTTGTGGAATATTATTATTATTATTATGTGGCAGAGACATCATCGCGCAAATTGCGAACATGAATTCAGCACATGATTCTTAATCCCCTATAGCGTAGAGTAGCGCCCTTAGCACCCAGTGCGGGTTAGTTTTAATAGTAAAAGGTACACGAGCAAATATTTCTGATGGCCTGTTTCCAGCAGTTGACATGCCAAAGACCGAAGTATCTTGAAACTATTCTGAAGTCTTCGAGTTAAAATGTCCGAACTATGAAGGGAAGAGACCAAGGCAAGGCACTAGTAGAAATACTTCGACCGATATTTGACGGAGTTGGTAAAGAATGTGAACTTTCTACTCTGTCGACCCCTTTGTAGGTTAACGGGATGAGTAATACAACTTCAATTTGGTAAGACAAAGGAAAATGGGCTAAGGAAGCTATTATTAGATAAATTTCATGTTTATATTCGGCTGTAGGCGTGTTTACCAGCGCCTCTGTTAAAATTATGTCAATCCTTAATTCTGACACTTGGGGTCGCCATCTTGGATGATCTCGAAGTGTTTTGTAGTGATCATATTAACTTTCTCAGTAACAGATTTGTGTCCGGTTTATGGCAATATGCTTAGGGGAGGCCGGGGCTGGAAGTTCCCGGGGTACGTTGTTCCGACAGTAATAACTTTGTAAAGAAAAGAGGTAGCAATACACGAGAAGTGCGTCGTTTAAGCATCAGGTGACACGCCGCGCTGGCGACCATCTTAGTTGCTCCGACGGCGGCGGAAGAGTGGCTGTGTGCACCGTGCTATTAGAACACCACGTGAGTAAATTTTTTCGTATTTAAACTTTTTGGTTTATTTTTCTTTATTATTGGCCGATTTATGTGCATCTTTCCAATTTTAGAGTGGCATTAGTTAGGTATCTTATAGCTTGAATGTTTTTTCAATTGAATTTGTTAATTTGCTAACATGACTGTTTTTATACAAAAATATAATTTGGGGCTACAAGTTCCCTCCTAAAGGGGCTGGTTGTTCCCCGGAACAACTTACCCCAATCGATCCTTAAATGGTGAATCTTAAATGAGTCAGATGAAGAATTTAACGATGAATAAAAATAAAATTTACCAAAGTTGATTACGACTAATTTAATGATAATTTGATAACTTCAAGATGATAAATAATATTGACGTTAGCAGTTTCATTTTGGTATTTGATTATAATTGTGAGTTTTGATCTCACTTATCATTAAATTTATTAATGAAACGTGTGTATGAAGGTTACCTGTTGTGTTATGTAGTTAAAATAAGTGCAGTTATGTTTGTGATAATTTTTTTAACTTGATAAATCTCTATTATAGTTGAATTAATAAAAGAAACATTTATCTGAAGATTTCCAGTTATATTTTGCTGTCTTTTTTAAGTTCTGTTATGGAATTGCCAATATTTTTAGTTATAAAAAAAGTGTTTATCTCGAGTATCCTTTCCAGTACGATTTTTTTGTATCCTTAAGTATGTAGGTCGTAAGATTTATAAGCTAATAGATCTCAATTTTTGTAAACCAATACAAAATGTGAATCTAGTTGTAGCTAGTAATGTTTTTTCGTTGTTTTTTAAAGTTTATAGCATTGCATAACAACTAAATAAATGAACCTAACTATAGAAATGATTTATTGTTTTATTTAACCAGAGAAACCATACATTATCCTTATACTTTATTAATATTATCTAAGTGGCACAATTTGCCCCACACATGGAACAACTCGCCCCAAAGTGGGGTTGAATGTTCCCTTCCGAAATTTTGCAAAAATATGCCCGTACAAAAAAAAATATAGAGAAACTAGCAGAAATGACTTTACTATTACGGAGACCGATTAAGACTTTTTAATAAAATCTAATATCAATATTGAAATCTTATCATTTTCATCATAAATTTTCATGTTATTTGAAAATCGGAACTTTCAGCCCCGGCCTCCCCTACCCCCTATTACATGGGACTTAAACATAAATGACAAAATGTGTAATGTGTGTGTGTGTCTGTCTGTGTTCGTGTGTGTGTGTAACATTGACTTAAGTGTTATAACATTTTGGTGTAAATAAAACCGGCCAAGTGGGAGTCGGATTCGCGCACGAAGGGTTCCACACACAACACAAAAAATCATGTCTGTTGTATGGGAGCCCCCTTAAATATTTATTTTATTCTGTTTTTTAGTATTTGTTGTTATAGCGGCAACAGAAATACATCATCTTTGAAAATTTCAACTGTCTAACTGTCACGGTTCATGAGATACCGCCTGGTGACAGACAGACGGACAGCGGAGTCTTAGTAATAGGGTCCCGTTTTACCCTTTGGATACGGAATCCTAACTAAATATTCAATGTGAAATAATTATTCAAAGTCAAAGTCAAACCATCATCATCTGCCTAACCTTTTCCCAACTATGTTGGGGTCGGCTTCCAGTCTAACCGGATGCAGCTGAATACCAGTATTTTACATGGAGCGACTGCCTATCTGACCTCCTCAACCCAGTTACTGGGTTATACGATACCCCTAGGTAAGACTGGTCGTCAGATTTTCGGGTCTCTGACTACCCGTAACGACTGTCAAAGATCCACGAATGACAGCCGGGACCAACGGCTTAACGTGCTTTCCGAGGCACGGAGGAAAAGAAGGAAAAGGAGGAGGGTATTTGGAAAGTCAAAGTCAAACCATTTATTTGAAATAGGCACATAACAGGTACTGTTGAACGTCAAAATTCACAAAAAAAATACAATTGATTCGCCCCCCTTCCAAAAGCGTCATGTCCCCTCCATGTGCCTTCCTCTCTCTCTTTCGAGTGTGTCTGTGCGTGCGAGTATCTTGATCCCCCGACCGCACACGATTTTTTTTTTTAAACAAACCTTTCTGAAAATCGAGCCTCTTTGTTTACCTACATCATAAGTGATGTTGGATGTACCAGTCTGACCTAGAGGCAGCGTATTACCCAGTTACTGCGGTTGAAAAGGTCAGATAGGCAGTCGCTCCATGTAAAATACTGAAGCTGACCCCAACATATTTAGGAAAAGGCTAGACGGATGATGATGTGTACAACCTAAATCTGCTCCACGTACTTTAACGATAAAAAAATAGGTAAAAAAATGAAAATACAATTAAACTCGAGTTCGCGAATGAAAGCTATTTAACGAACAAATTAATGGTAATGATTTAATAGCTGTGTGTAACCATTACTGTCCATAAAATCGAACAGTTAAATAGAATTTATTATAGGTTTTGTTTTAATTGCCAACATTTTGTGTTAGTGTCTAAACACACAATGCCGAAGTTACGCGACCGAAGTTTAGCGGCTGATTTTACGATCCGACGTATTCGGCTGATATGACACACCATAAGTGCCGAACTTACGCGGCAGAAATTCAGTTCCGAAACTTTGTGTGTGTATTAAGTGTCTCGAGCGCTGTCTTGGCGTCGTGTCGTGTTATCTACACAGTTGGACAGACAGACGCAAAACAAAGTGATCTTGTTATTACTTTCGAGGTGCGAAACCCGAACTTACGCCCGACCGAAGTTAGGCTGTACGCAATGACGCGACGTAATTTCGGCATAGTGTGTCGTCAATAATTCAAATAGCATTGCAGGCGTAATTGTGCTGAACTTCGGTCGCGTAACTTCGGCATAGTGTGTTTAGACACTTAATGTTATATTGATTATTATGTTGTTTTAATCATATTTTTTTGTATGTGGCTAAATCAGGAATAAAATTATCCGGAAAAGAACCGGAGTAACCGACATAGCTTGCAGAGTAAGCAAACTGAAGTGGCAGTGGGCTGGCCATGTCTGTCGAAGGGCCGATGGCCGGTGGAGCAGACGAGTCCTGGAGTGGAGACCGCGTATCGGCAAGCGTAGTGTGGGACGCACCCCAGCTAGATGGACGGACGACCTAAAGAAGGTAGCTGGGGTAGACTGGATGCGGAAGGCGGAGAACAGGCTGTTGTGGCGCAGTGTGGGAGAGGCCTATGTCCAGCAGTGGACTGTGATAAGCTGATTTGATTGAAATGATAACATCCACACGTAGTTGAAGGTTAAGCAACGCTTGCCGCTGTCAGACCGTGGATCAGTGACCATACCGAGACCCCTCCGTAGTTCGGAAAGCAAGGTAAACCGTTGTTCCCGGCTGTCATCGTAGATCTTTGACAGGGGTAGTCAGAAGCACGAAAAATCTGCAAATACAGTCTTGCCACGTGGTATCGCGTTACCCTACAACTTCCTGGCTGAGGGTCAGATAGGCAGTCGCTCCATGTTAAATACTGGTATTCAACTGCATCCAGTTAGACTGGAAGCCGACCCACCAATATAGTTAAGAAAAGTCTAGGCAGATTGATCCACATTGCTTTTATCAATTATAAAGCCGGCAATTTTTTTGTTTGAGACACGAAAACAATTACATACTTTCATGTTTTACGAGTATATTGTATAAAATTCATGCATTTCCATTTAAACTCTGACTTAATATATTATGACAAGTTATGACAAGTTAGATTTGTCAAGTCAGTCGTAACTGAGATGAAGGTAAGCAAGTACAGACGCCAGCACGTCAAGCTACCCGAAAATGACAATTTTTCCCAATCCACTTTGAACCGTATGCTTCAGCGATAAAGTTGAAAATCTATTAAAGAAATTTGACAGATATTACTAGCTTGATGAGCTGGCGTCTGTACATAATTGATATCTTTAGCAGTTTATACTAGGTACTAAATTAAATGATTAACTTTCTATCTATACAAATGAACACAAAAACAAAAGGACAATTACGCGTCGAAGTACTCGTCCGCAGCGCTGTCATCCGGAAACGTGCCCAGAAGACAGGCAATGCTAATTCTTTGGCCAAAGAAGTTTCTAGGTACGATAGTAGATTGACAATAATTATATAATATTCCCACTGCTGGGACATAGGCTGTGAGAGGGAGCTGGTCCAGTGTGCGTCACAAGTCACAAGTCACAGATGTTACAAGTCTTCGATTTTTTGATTCTAGGATATACCGGTTTCCTCACGATGTTTTCCTTCACCGTTGTAACCCTCTATCACTCATAAGCTGGGATTTATTTGATTTTTTGGATTGGAGATGATTACAAAAAAATAAAATACACGTATTTCTGGGTTTTCATTATTTTTAATTATTTGGAAACTAAATTACAAAAATTGCAACAATCACTTTTACCAACAAAAACAAAATAAAATGTGAAAAGTATTCAAAAATAACGTTACAAAATAAAGTTCAAACACTTACCTCTCCAATTAATCAGTATAATACACAAGACACGAGCAGATCAATTTTTTATATATTTTTTAAATCACAGTGAACCGCCACGTTTCCTACCTAAATACCGACTGTCGTAACACAAATCTCAATTTGTAACAAGAAGCGCCGTCTAGTCGTATTTTTTGGTACTAGTTCATTAGTTCGGAGTGTAAACTACGAGTTACAGTGTGCGATTACGTTATGAAATCAATTATTTTAAATTTCGAGGTGTTTGTACGGTATGTTGCCTACAGTCTACACTATTGTATAGAGGGTTAAGAGCACTGGTAATGAAATAATTTACACGAAGTAATGCGCCTGTCTGGGTACGAACCTACTCAAACTCAAACTCAAACTCAAAGCATTTATTTCAAGTAAACCAATTACAGGCACTTTTGAATTGTCAAGGGGTCGGTCAGTCAGAAAGATGAAGCTAGTTGCCCATTCCAAAGCGTAGTAGGTATCTGTGGAGAAGAACGGGCAAGAAACTCCACGGACACTCTTTTAAATCATAAAAATCGTTACAAAATTTTGGTTACATCATTCAAGTTGAAATAATACATGTGAGAACGATGAATGACAGGTAAGACGAACCTACGACGTACGTCACGGCTGTTAGCCTGTTACCCACTGGATACCACTGCACAAATCGGCAATAAATGCTTGAAATATAAGCTAAGCGACAAACAGCACAGTTGTCCTATGCTAGATCAATTTACGGTGAAATAGAGCTAGTTGCATCAGCAAAAACCCCGGAGCTCTGGGTCAGGCTTAGCTTGTCACAACGTAGTTCTAACCTTCAATAAATCGCTATATTTACTGCTAACCCAGTATCTAGCTGGCTCATAGGTACAGTATTTTTAATATATTTATAACACATTTGCTCGTAAAAGGTCTCTTACTGCACCAATTTCAATATCGTAATATATCTCATTACGTACTTGTGCGTAATTGTAATGTAAAGCGCACGGTTTATCAAGATGCTCCGTCTAAAACGAACGGTACTTTTTTAAATCTTAGCAAAGAGTTTTTATGTCAGAAAAGTGGTCAACATTTTATGAATAAAATTAACTTTGGGAGATAAAATATAATAAATAAACATTTAATTCTTTAATTTAATTAATTTTGACAATTAATTACATCCATTTATCTGTAACAAAAACACAAAAGTATTTATTTACTTTATTTGTGTCTTTGCCATAAACAAAAGACGCTGATGCGCGCGCATCGCTAATTTGTGAAAAAGTAAAAATTATTATTATTAAAAATTATTATTTCATTTATTTCCTCACAAATGTGTTATAAAACGTCGTATGACATACGTGCGGTTTGATAATTACAGCCTCTGCTTTCTTATAGCCCTCACCTACGGCTCGGGCTAGCAATATCGCCTCAGCTGTAATTTTCAACTTACCGCACTTATATCATAATGTACTATTGTTGGTTTTATCACCGGAGGGGCCCGTGGCTAAATAATAACAGCCGCACAGGTCGATCGATCAGGTTAAGCTACGCTTGCCGCGGTTGGTCTGTGGATGAGTGACCATATTTATATGCCGAGACCCTTGGTCCCGGCTGTAATTCGTGGCTCTTTGACAGTCGTTACGGGTAGTCAGAAGCCTGCAAGTCTGACAACCAGTCTTACAGAGGGGTATCGTTACCCAGTAGCTGGGTTTTGGAGGTCAGATAGGCAGTCGCTCCATGTAAAATACTGGTATTCAGGTGCATCTGGATAGACTAGAAGCCTACCTCAACATAGGTTGGAAAAGGCTAGGCAGATGATGGATAGGAGCCCCACGAAATCCGTTGTTTCGACTGAAGTTACGGGCGTTTCGTACTCCGTAACACCTACGGATATAAGATTCTATTCTATTTTTAACCAACCAAAAAAAGGAGGAGGTTCTTCTCAAGTCGTCGTGTATTTACATGTTTTTCTTATATGTGACCACGTATTTTCCATGTCAATGGAGCCGATATCGACCAGTCTGCCAATGTCAGAGGACCTAACAATGAATGACAACACGATTTGACAGTTATGCCTACTCTTGATGTGTTATTTATTGCCCGTCCGAGAAAGTTAATTAATCGGGACTATGGTTCACTCCCAATTTTCGAACTTCTTTCGGAGGGCCAGTATCTTTCTTTAGGGCCCCAGATTAGTACTGTAGAGATTATAACCTATTTGGTGCTTATATGCAATTTCCGCGAGTCAGTTAAAAGTTATTAGCATGAAATACGGGACAAACATTAACTTAGTTTAAGATAAGAAGAGACTGGGTGTCAGATTTGGCTGACAAGCCAAAAGAAAAAGATGTAAAATACGTAGAATAGTTTCTAGGAATAATTACTGAACATACGTGATAAACCGTGGTTTCAGTGACTCCTCCCAGTACCCTACTGACAGCTCGTAGACAGCTACATAGTACTGCAAAAACTGCGGACCAAGCGACGCGTTTAAAAACTGTTAAACTCCCTACTTTGAACAAAAATTGTTATCAGCCTTCCGCCTGGGCACGCGCTACCGTAGCCGACTTGGAAGTCTCTGACTTCGAACCCAAGTCGTCCATAGCAAAGACAATCTCCACAGATGGGGCTCACGGACGGCTCAGACCTCAAGTGCATATGCGGCACCCACCCACATACAATCGCCCACCTTTCATCCTGAGCCGCATGCCCTGTCACCTATGCACTTGATGATCTTATAACTGCGTCTGTGAGAGGAGTTTACGCAGCTGAAGTTTTTTACCATCGATATGCTAAGAAGAAGAGTGAGGTTGTGAATTTATAAAGGCTTAAACTACCCCGGTGGCCGTTGTCATGGTAGGACACGTTTTAGGAATGCAGAATCTAAAGGAAACCGCAGTGCCGAAAATGCTTGATGTCAAAATATCATAGTTTGTTCTACAAGCCCTTTCTTCTTTTCCTTTTTACAACCTAACAGTTTAAGCTGCAGCTACTAATTTTTTTGGGCTAGTCATAGCATGTTTTTTTTTTCACATATCTCTATCAGTCGTCATCTTAGCATTCACTATCTTTCTAGCCACACCATCTTTCACACACATCGTCCACCGTTTCTTTGGTTCTCTTTCGTATTCATCTATATTCATACTGCAAATTTTTTTTCACCGGGACTGGTCATGAGAAAAGCTTATCACTCATTCAAATTCAAATTCATTTATTGGTGTGATTTTCGGTACATTTTACATGAGATCTTAATAATAAATAATTAGTTCCTCAAAAATCTACCTTAAAGGTGTACACTCTTTCACATAGTCAGTAATTATTATAAGAAGAGAATTGTGAACATATTAAAATAAAATAATAATTACAATAAAACCCAAAATAACTTAAGACAGAAAAAACAAGCAAAAACATTAACAATTAACAAATAATGAATGGAATTAAAGATAATACAATGTCAATAATAGAATATAAAAAGAATAAAATGTACAATGTCCATTAATAAATATTAATGTCAAATCATTTACAATTTCTCATTAAGGAATTCGTCAATGGTATAATAACATTTTTCCAATAGTAGATGTCTTAATTTGTTTTTAAAATGAATAATGTTTAAGTCCTTAATTCCATTTGGTATCTTATTAAATATTTTTGGGGCCATGCAAAGTATGCTCTTGTGCATCAAGGCGGTCTTTGATGGCCGAACGCATAATTCATGTCTATATTCTGGTCTAATAATTTTATAGCGATTTTCAGATGCTTTTCGGAATAAATGCATGTTCTTTTTAACAAATAAAGCAGTCTCAAATATGTACAAGGAAGGTAAAGTCATTCCTTTTAACAATTTATCAGATAAACCAATTCTTCTCCAATTTTCCGTACAAAGAAAGTGTCCGTAAATTCCTGACATTTTTTTATAAACCTTTTTCCATAGAGGCTTATTGCGCAGAAAACGCTGCGTTTTTTCGTCCAGATCGATAAAAGAAACCAACGTAGAAAAATACGTCATAATCCAATAACCTGGGCCCTTAATGAAACCTAGATTCAATTGATAATGTATTGAATCAATAATTATAATCGTGCCTTATTCATTGGAGAACACAATGAAGTCAATGAATTCAATTGATCGAGTTTTCATTTGCAAATATTAATATCCGTTAATATGACGTTTTCGCGTATTATAAATCATATTTCGTTTGTTTGAGTGTCAAAATTATGTGGGTAAAAGTATTAGTTGATTTTTCATTGGGTTGTTTGAATTGATTTTTTTTTTCATTTGGTTTAATCGAATGAAACCAATCGAATATTATTTTATCAAATCAATCGTCTTGCCGGATATTTTAATTTTTTTTATCCAACAAATGAATTTCAACTGAATTTTATTTAATACATTAGGTAACCAATTTCAAATACGCCTCGTGTAATGCAAGCCCATTGTAACTGAGACTTAATAAAAAAACAAAAAGAAAAAAAAAATAGGCGCATGAGCTGCGTAAGATTTAGCAAAAAGAAAAAAGTAATATCAGTCGCAGAACTTTAATTTTCTTTACGAAAATAACACGAAATTAAAAATATGAAATGTTACCTATTTTCTATGGAATAGAGATACGCATTTACTTAATCCCTATAGCCACGTGAAAGATCCGGTCCTTTGACTATAAAGATAGATATATTTTTCGACAAAAAATGTGTAAACGTTGTCCGAGGTATGAAATAAAATATAAATCCATGATCTTAAAAGACTCACCTGTTGTCGGCCGAAAGTCGCCCACCTGATGCCACAAACACTCTCCTCGCAATAAAAAAAAAAGAATACGCGCGTCGATTAATTAAATTTAAATCGTTAAAAAAACCCTGAAAAAAAAATAATTTATTGTCTTCGTTCCAAAAATTTTTATCAACGTCAAAAGTTCATATCTGACGCGCGTTCGAAAATGGAAGTCGGTGTTCGGATTTGAAAATTATTGTCCGTTTTTATCGTTATTGTCGGAAGGAGACGTGCGCGAGCCAGGCCGTCGAGGGTTAGACTGAAATGTGGGCTGAAAACAGGGGCTGTAGCTACATGGTTCTATGAGTGGGTGTCTCTAGAGCGAGATGGCAAGATGTTGATCTTGTTTCAAAGAAGGGGATGGGGAGAATGTCGTAGGGGGACCACCGTCACGTACTAGCTCTGCGTGCCAGGAAGAATTTGTAGGCGTTCATAATTGTACCTTTGATTGAAGTTTCCGAATTTAATATGTTGTCTTTGGTGACATCTTGACGTGACTGCTGCAACATGATGAATAAATAGTCTTCACCGATCTTATTGAAGAAGGCGAAATAAGGCACGTTATTTCTTTTGCTAGGTATTTATTTATTTATATTTATTAACAAGTAAAACAGGACTCAAATGAATTTAACCTACAAACATAATCTAATACTGCAATATGTTTATTGTCACTAGATGTTTATTTCAGTTTTTTTTTATTTTTTTTATTTTGCGTTTCGTTTTTTCTGTAATTGGGATTTCAATCTTTTGCCTCACGAATAGAGAATACAATTCCGGGATACTAATCCCGGGATCCCGAGATCCCGGCCGTTTTCTGCCCCCAAAAATCCCTACACTGTACTTGGCCAATCTCGGGATTTTCAGGAGTTGCTCGCGGGATCTTGGGATTAGGATCCCGGGATTGTATTCTCTAGTCATGAGTGTCTGACTCATAACTAGAGAATACACCCCCCTTAAATTAAATTAATTAAATTTAAAAAGTTTTTTGTTTATTTAACTTAAAACGTAGCGGACGTGACTTAGACAATCAAAAAACTGTCGATTCTGTAAAAATCTCACCGTGAAAACTTGCGTGGAGTGAGCTGTCAGTGTGATCCCACTGATGCTAGTGATTGACCAAGCATACATTTACAATCATAATCGAGATTTTAATAATATTTTTTATGCTAATTTTATTGATCATTTTAAATAATTTTAAAGCCAGTATTTTAGTTGACAAAAAAATTACTATTTTGGAGTATTATATAAAACAAATATTAATAGAATTAGCATACAAAATATACAAAATATGACACTGACAGCTCACTCCACTCAAGTTTTCACGGTGAGATTTTTACAGAATCGACATGCTGAAGTGGATGTAGGCAGGTCATGTCATCAAGAGTAAAAACGAAAGATGGGCCTGAGAAGTGACAGAATGGTATCCCAGAGAAGGAAAGAGGAAAAGAGGAAGAGCATTTCAAAGATGGGAAGACGACCTGAAAACTACTGCGGGAGGGGCATTGAGGAGAAAAACTCACGATCGGGAGCTATGGAAAAGCCTGAGGGATTTTGGATGTCTAAACTCTTAATTTAAATATATTGTGAAACTAGTTTGTAAGATTGCTAATAAAAACTATGTATTTGAATTTGAAAGTTAAATAGTGATTAGCAATTGTTTAACCAAACAGCTTTGACGTTTAAACGTCACTCAACTTTAATTCATCTTCATCATTTCAGTCGAAAGACGTCGACTGCTGGAGTTACGCCCACCGCCTTGCTACCTGCATCAGGTGCTTTTGGAAGCTTTTGGGATGTGGTATTCCACCGGTTTCGCGGAAAAGTGCCACCGGAGCGCACAAAGACTCAGTGCAACTAAGTGATACTAACATAGTAATTAAGTTTTATTTACTAACACAATTGTTTTATTGTTATATGTATACTTAAGTTAAGGTCTATGGGATCTATGGGTATTTGTTACCTGAAAACAAATGTTTTTATTATTATTATTTATTATAACTATCGTTCATAAATAAACGTCGATGTCACCTGCCTTTAGCTTCATTTTTGTCTGTCACAATTCTGTTTTTCCTAGAACTAGGTTTAGTTGGTTCCGTAGGCGCGGCCTTGCAGACGGCAAGCAATAGGCAGTTCGCCGTCCAGTAATGTCCAGGCCCGGGTCGACGGCGCGTTTTGTTCCACGCGCGCCTCAAAGAGATGTCAGCAGTAACTGACGGGGTTTGCTAGGGCCGATGCCTGCCAGGGTCGCGGGTTGTTCGAAAGAGTTACCGTGGCCCTTGGCACAGGCAACTGAACTGAACACGGGTGCGTTTTAGTCAGTAAAACTCTGACACACTCTTCCGCACCGCCCAGAGCGGGAGAAGTTATTTGATAATTTCCCACCCAAAAAACAAAATGGCTTAGTTGTTTTCATTTCTGCAAACCAACAAGGAATCTGATATTCCCGTGTTATATTGTTATCTGTTACCGAGATTTTCAATGTAATTAAATTTTCTCAGAAACGTTGTCAGTTCGGGGTATTATTACGACAGGAATATCAGGTCACTAATTCTTGTTTCAGAGTAATTAATGGAATTTATTCATTTATAATAAATATTATCGTCATTTCCGCCGAAAGACGTCCAGTGCTGGACATATGCCTCCCCTAAGCACCTCCAGTCCGACTGGATTTGTGCTTCGCGCATCAAACAGTTTCCTGCGGCCATTGCATGTATGTGATTCATGTGGCATTTGTATTTTTTTTAATTTAAATTGTGTTTTATTGGGTGTACCGGAAAGTTCTGTCGGTTTTTGTAAATAAAACTCGTGGTTAGTTCTTAAAGCTATTATTTATATTTTAATCAATTACATACTGTCCCTGATTTTCTACTACACGTTCAGATACACACTCGAGTCCAAAAACACTATACAAATTTCTACAGGCTGTAGCAGCGTTATTCCCCTTCTGGAACTCATGCCTCAAATGAACTTTATCGTTGGCACTCATGTTGACACTGCGGCTACTCAGAAGTGAATGATAAATTATTGCGCAATACGCGTATTTATAGTCCGTAACCCAGAAATTATGACGCAATATTATTCAATACTTTTAACGTATTGGTATAGAGAAAAATTCGAAAAATTTCTATGTACTACCAAAACCGACAGAACTTTCCGGTACACCCAAATATTAACATCTATTTTTAAAGCACGTAAACCGTATTAATTAAGGTTGAAGAGAAACTGCGATACACAGTTTTTTTTTAAGGTCAATCTGACGATAACATTTAGCATATCTGCCTAGACTTTTCCCAGTTATGATGGGGTCGGCTTCCAATCTAACCGAATGCAGCGGAGTACCCGTATAGTACAGGATCCATATAAGGATGACCTTCACCGATCGAGTAACCTGACGAAATGTGTTTTTTACGGAATGAAATATGTTAACGAAAGTAACGGTGATGGGTTGCCTAATGAAATCCTGTCAAGGATATTTTAGTTTTTTTTTTCGATACCTTCACCGACGGAGTAACCAAAAAAATTTAACGCTAATCGAAAGTACCTATGAACGCTATAGAATATGTAAACATAGAGTTACCTACCTTTTTTTTATTAAGGCTGTAGGGTTGCTTAGTTTAAACATGTGAATCGAAAATGTTACCTTCACCGATCGAGTAACCAAATAAATTATATATCAAAATGAAGATTATTTTTTTGCGAATACGATGGTATAAGGTTGCATATGAAAAACCTGTCAACAATCAGGATTATCTGTTACATTATTAATTAAAAATATCCTTGACAGGATTTCATTAGGCAACCCATCGTCGTTAGTTTCATTAGCATATTTTATTACATAAAAAGCACATTTCATCCGGCTACTCGATCGGTGAAGGTCGTTCCTCTACGTATCTTAGACTAGTATTTTACATGGAGCGACTGTCTATCTGACTTACAAGGAAACCTCGCGAGGTGTCCCTCACCGATTTAGTTGCGGCTTTACTATAATAATCTACATGAAAAATAATGAGATACGTATTTTTTCTTTTTTGCTAACAAACGTTTTAAAGGGGTGAAAATCACTCTCAAAGTTCGTACCCCAAAATGGTGGTTTGCAGTTTTTACATATTTCTAATAAATTTTTTCCAAAATGACTTTAACCATTAAAAAGAGCATAAAAAATTATGAAAAATACCTTTATTCAAATATTTATAAGAGTTGTGGATATATATTTTTTTTAAATTAAAAATAACAAAAAATTCATTTATTATTTTTTAATGGGACCAATTTGAAATCTTATAAATATGTCAATTTTGATGAAATTTGGCACACAGATAGTTTATAACCAGGATTACAGATTAGAAATACTTTTTAGCCCGATATTCCTACGGGATCGAGACTTATGCGGGTGAAACCGCGGGGCGTAACTAGTCTTATTATATGCCCAGTTTGGCAATAAAAAAATGCTACCATCGGCAAGCAATACGATTCATTTTTTTTATAGGAACCTAGCACTAGTGGCTCATTTGCAGTGTTAAAACTGTGTTGTCTCAATATTTAGAAATTCGAACGGTGTCTCGTCGTGTATCCGCGATGAATTGAGTTTAAAAACAAATGAGTTCGCTTTCGAATTATGAGCGCTCACATGAGTGAGGTTCCAAGTAAACTTTACAGAATAACACTGCAGATGTTATTTTTAGGTAAAATATCCAATTAACCTATCATAAAATTCTACAAACAATAAATGTTCTAAGTATTTTTAGGGTTCCGTACATTAAAAGGGAAAACGGAACCCTTATAAAATCACTTCGTTGTCCGTCTGTCTGTCTGTGTGTCAAGACCCTTTTTCTCACAAACGCGTGGAGTTATCAAGTTAAAATTAATATCAAGTACTCAAGGCTGCAATTCCTTGAAGCAATGAAAAAATCAAACTTCTAAGTCAACGCATTCAAAAGGTACGGGCGTTTATGTTACGTTTATGCCGCATTTGATACTCGCAAGGGAATCAAAACCTATAGGGTACTTCCCGTTGACCTAGAATCATGAAATTTAACAAGAAGCAATGTCATGAAGCACAGGTAAAGAACAACCAAAAACCATAAATTTGTAGTTACATACCTATAAAGTTGTACGGAACCCTCGGTGCGCGACTCCGGCTCGCACTTGACCGGTTTTTTTGTTTTCTAATAAAAAAGTTAGGCATCGCAAAGAATCCACCTAAATTATATCTGTAATATTCTTTATTACTTTTATGGCGATCGTTTAAACAATATATTACTTGCAAAAGTTATGAAAGGCGGTAATAATTATATGGATTTTTAAGAAAGAAAGAAAGAAAAATGCGTTTATTGGCATTACAACAAAATAAATACACCTTAAAACTAAAACTATAAATCAGAAAACAAAGATAAAAATGCCAAACGCCTCAGTCAGCTCTGCATATTGTCAGTTGACAAAATAAAAAATAATTACACCACAAACCACCACTTGTAAAACTCACCATCTTTCTGTTTATATTGAAAATCATTGTGAAAAGTGACTTTTGCAGCTTAGGTACTTCAATATTTTAATTACCACTCCTGAGCGTGGAGTACTGGGTTCGATTTCCAGGTCGGGGCCTACGACCTATTGAGTTTTTGCCATTAGGAATTTCTCAGTCCGGAGTTTGGAAGATGGCGGTGTGGTTGGTGGATACCCTTGTGCCTCGGAAAGCCAGTTAAGCCGTTGGTCCTGCACCTGCCGTGCGATTCTGTATCACCGTGAAAACTTGGGTGAAGTGAGCGTGGAGTGAGTCGTCAATAGTGTCAATCCCTAGCATCAGCATGACTCACAGCTCACTCTAAGCTCACTTCACCTTAGTTATCACGGTGAGATTTTTCCAGAATCGACCAGCTGATCTCTTTCGGGTCGTGCCGGATTGTCGTCCCATTGTACTATGAGAGTGAGGGAAGAATGAGTGCACCTGTGTCTGCGCACACATTTGTGCACTATAAATAATAGTCTAGACTAGTCTCCACGGATATCGAGTCTCCGTTGAGATTGCTGCTAGGGCCATATGTGCCGCGTAGATGACTAGTCTCCACGGATATCGAGTCTCCGTTGAGATTGCTGCTAGGGCCATATGTGCCGCGTAGATGACTAGTCTCCACGGATATCGAGTCTCCGTTGAGATTGCTGCTAGGGCCATATGTGCCGCGTAGATGACTAGTCTCCACGGATATCGAGTCTCCGTTGAGATTGCTGCTAGGGCCATATGTGCCGCGTAGATGACTAGTCTCCACGGATATCGAGTCTCCGTTGAGATTGCTGCTAGGGCCATATGTGCCGCGTAGATGACTAGTCTCCACGGATATCGAGTCTCCGTTGAGATTGCTGCTAGGGCCATATGTGCCGCGTAGATGACTAGTCTCCACGGATATCGAGTCTCCGTTGAGATTGCTGCTAGGGCCATATGTGCCGCGTAGATGACTAGTCTCCACGGATATCGAGTCTCCGTTGAGATTGCTGCTAGGGCCATATGTGCCGCGTAGATGACTAGTCTCCACGGATATCGAGTCTCCGTTGAGATTGCTGCTAGGGTCATATGTGCCGCGTAGATGACTAGTCTCCACGGATATCGAGTCTCCGTTGAGATTGCTGCTAGGGTCATATGTGCCGCGTAGATGACTAGTCTCCACGGATATCGAGTCTCCGTTGAGATTGCTGCTAAGGCCGAAATATGCTGTGGAGGACTACATTTTAAAATTATTTAAATGAATGGAATCAAAATACGCACCGAACATAGGCGCGTGTTACAATATAGAATAGAATACTTATCCCATATTACCTACACGGAGAGAAAAATCTTAGAAAAATTACTGTGCTTTCTCATAATCTGAGTGCATTTGAGTGGTAATGGAAAAATTACCATGCTAGCAAAGTAAAAATTCTTATGCTGTACAGTAAAATGTATTGGATATTTGTCCAATACATGAATTTTTCCTAATCTCACTCAGAAAATTTTCTGTAGATGTCACTTGCACTCACTTTACAGTGACGAGCACAGTCATTTTTCTAAGAATTTTCTCTCTGAGTAGGTAATATGGGATAGTATTCGCAACACCACGTCAAAGCGCGTATTTTGCGTACGAATAGAATACTTACTCTTTGTTATATACAGACGCCAGCACAGCACATCTAGCTCCCCGCAACTGTCAAAATTTCCAAATCAACGTAGAACCCTATGCTTTAGCGATAAAGTTCAGAATCTGTTAAAGACATTTGACAGATTCTAGTAGCTTGATGTGCTGGCGTCTGTACATAACAAGACCCCTCCGTGCCTCGGAAAGCACGTAAAGCCGTTGATCCCGGCTGTCATTCGTGGATCTTTGACAGTCACGGGTTGTCAGAAGCCAGAAAGTCTGACAACCAGTCCTTACCAAGGGGTATCGTATTACCTAGTAACTGGGTTGTGGAATTGGTACAAGTGATAGAGAGGCACGATCGGCATAAGCGTTCGGCTTGTGACACATCTATCTCTCTTCCACTGCATCGTTATCACGTAAAATTATCGACCGTAAACCGACTTTACAGATAACCAATTTTTTTTTTTTTTACTTTAATCGTATTTATTTATTCCTTTATTTCAGGCAGCTAGGGCCTACTACTACAAACATAAGAATACTTATAAACTAATACATAAAAAATTATCACAAATGCAATGCTATAATAATATAACTTAAAAATACTATAAATAACACTGGTCAACAAGGTTTTTGCCCAACGATAATGAGTTGTAATATCAACAAGTACGCAGCAACTACCTATCAACCATATACGTTTCGCAGTTGGCTTAGCTCGAATTTTTGAGATAATACGCTCATGGTGTACATGTCGAAACTTGTACTACTTGTACTTGTTCAAAATTATGTACCCACGAGCTACTGAGAGCTTGCGTCATCTAGAATACTATTGCGCAATATTACCTACATTATTTATTAATGTGGAATATATATTCGGGATTTGCGAAACGGGTAGAACTTTTGCACACACCCAATACAAAAACAAACTAACAGAGTACTTTGATTGAACGTGTATATCGTTACATCTGTAGCTAACAAATGGTGTGAATAGTAATATATTAACCCTTAAATGCATGATTTTTTATTTAGTTATGAAAAAAATATTTCCGTGTAGTTTTTGTGTCACAGATAAAGGGAAAAATAATTTAAAAAATCGTGGTTGGAATAAAAAGTATATTTTTGAAAATAAACAGTATGTAGACATTTGGCTACATTATGCGTTTAGGGAAAAACAAATAATAGTACGGTAGTTGAGATCAAATTCTAATAACCATAAATCCATGAACTTATTTTGTGTGAAACGCAGCAAAACAATTTCTGTCTTTGGTATGGCAAAGGGCTACCTGACACTTGATACATTCTGTGCGGGAAAACCCCTTGCATCCTGGTAATTTGCACCTATTTTTCGTATCACACCTTCTCTCGTTGTGGTCAACCCCATCAGTTCTAACATTCTTTGGTGGAACAGGCTTCATAGGCCCTCGGTGCTTTTTTGCATCAAATTCTCGTTCTAAACTACTACTGGATGGTCTTCCTCTTTTATTTTCGGCAGATTTTTTATAGCTACATAAAGTCTCTGCTAACTCAGACCTAAACTCCCCAAGGTTCATAATTTTTTTGGTCCCCTTATTTATATGGACTTCTTTATACAACACCCAAGAATTTATAACGGCCATGTCTATCGTGTGATAAAAAAGACGAAGGTACCATTTTCAACTTTTTATTCTGATCCTGTATCTTCCCAAGAAACTGTCCGTAAGGTCTACTCCTCCCATATGAGCATTGTAGTCCTTTATGATTTTTGGGCATGGTATGGCGATTTCTTTTTTTTCTTTTTTGTCAAATCTCTTTACTATGCCTGTGGGCTCAGCACCAACATAGGTAGACGCCAGAGTTACAAGCTTGTTGTCCTTCCAACAAGTGACTGATATATCTACACCTTCGTAGTCTGCAACTTGTTCTTCAAACGTACCCCGAGGTATAGAATCCTTCATAAATTCCTTTTGGGTCGGTAGTTTGCAATTTTTACCGAGGCGGTTTCTTTGAATCGTACCCAATGCGTAAATACCCTGACGATATAAGTAGTAAAGCAAAGGAATCGAAGTGTAAAAGTTGTCGAAGTAGAGTATGTGATTAATTCTTCGAGGAATTGGACGACACAATCGTATGACAGTGTTTCCTACAGCC
The DNA here is from genome assembly GCA_949629135.1 of Eremobia ochroleuca. Lineage (NCBI taxonomy): Eukaryota > Metazoa > Arthropoda > Insecta > Lepidoptera > Noctuidae > Eremobia > Eremobia ochroleuca. The sequence goes on along the minus strand of OX451409.1, from coordinate 7,652,836 downwards.
CCTAGATCTGGTTCATCGGGTAACAGGCAATCATTTTGTTTACCAGAGTAAATCTCAAAATTATACGCATAACCAGATAGAGAGCAGAGTACAAAAAGCTTGAAACCCCACTTATGGGGCTTCTTGGGCAAATATTGCTTCATAAAATGACCGATTTTTGAAGAACACATTTGCTCATCAAGTGAAAGTCTCTGCTCTAATGGGGCAGCATTTATGAATTTGGTGTTGAGATGCTCTATAATAGGCCTAATCTTGTGCAGACGGTCATGCTGAGGATGTCCAACTGGCTTGTGATTTTCATTATTGTTAAAATGAATAACGGATCTTATCTTTTCAAAGCGGTTCAATGTCATTGTCTGCATAATATGTATAAAACCATACTTTGACCAATATGACCTGACGTTAGGGTAGTGGTAAACTGACATGAAAATAATGATGCCTAAAAATTGATTAATTTCAATGGAATTGACAAAACATCTACTGCTATTACAATCTTTTTGAGTAATGTATAAATTTGTTTCATCCACAATTTTAGAAACAATGTCCTCATTTATAAACTTGCTAAAGAATTGAAAGGGCTCTTCTAGGTCAAATAATTCAGTGGGCAGCTCCGAATGCCCTAAAAAAGCAATGCGATCATCGTTCCATGGTAAATTTTGCTTTTTCCATATAAGCTCCCGGCTTCGTGACCTCCAAGCCGCTATTCCAGGGATACCTGAGCTTTGAGATGAAGTTCCTTCATCTGTCAATTGTTCCTCTTCATAGACTATGGGAGGATCATCTATGGGTTCATCTTCCAGCTCATGCAATAAGGCCCCTTCGGTTGAGTAATAATCAATATTATCATCATCTAACTCTTCACCATCTTCGGAAACCTCACCATCATTTAAAGCAGCAAGATCTGCCTCAATTTCCTTTTCAGCCAACGAGCCAGACATGCTAAAAACAAAAGCCAAATAAGCAAAATAGCAAAACTATCCCCAAATAGACAAAGTACCACAAACGCATGGTGTAGACATTTGGCAACATACACAAAAATCAACCTACAGACACATTCAGGATTTATTGCCAAAATAAACGTTACAATAGTGGTTTCTTACCTTATTTCTAATATATTTGTTATTTTTTTAACTTCTTTCAGCAATTATTTCTCACTAAATCTCAATTCAAAAGTCACAAATTTTCACACAACTAACTTTTCCCACCTTCACATTCGTTATGTCAAATTGCGTTCAAAGTTTATTTTCAAATCACCTTCTTTGGCGTTTATTTTTTTTATTATGATGTTGGCTATGATATAAACATTCGTTCGGAAACACATGTCACATGTGTCACTTTTTAAAAGTAAAAAAGTAGTTTGTAGACTTTTGGCAACAATATGCATTTAAGGGTTAAGTGAATTTTATACCTGTTTTAATTGATTTTGTATTTTTTTTTCATTTATATCATTTTGTATTCTAAGTATTTCATCAACATAATGCCTCGTAGTTGTTTAAGTAATTTTTTTGATTGGCTGTCTGGCCGTCGATCAAGTTTATCTTTTGCAACACCAACGCGGTGGAAAGAACAAAAAGATCCTCTTCAAGATTGTTATTTTTGCGTGAATAAAACTGCAGGGATCAATACTCGTAAAAAAAGAAAATATCATTACATTGAAACAACATCAGCTCTAAGACCTCAACCATATGACGAACACCATCCAATTCGTACAGCGCCTTTGGGCGAAGGAACTGACGATGATACGGAAAACGCTGACCCCACAGATCAGTATTTCGTTCTTCAAGTTACCTTGTATAATGAAAAACTTTGCAAAATATCTTATCGTTCCCAAAAATTGTAGATGCAAAATTAAAGGAAGGGATTTTTATAGGCCCTCAAATACGGAAGTTGCTTAAGGACAATACATTTAATAGTAAATTAAATAAAAATGAGAGTAAGGCTTGGAAATCTATGGTACAAGTTTTTACTAATTGAAATTGAATAAAATTGAATAAAAGACCTGTAAAAGATATGATTGAAGCGTTGTACGCTATTGGCTGTAAAATGTCTCACAAAATACATATTTTGGACTAACATTTACATTTTTTACCTCGAAATATGGGAGATGTTAGCGATGAGCATAGTGAGCGTTTTCACCAGGAAATAGCGGGCATGAAACGGTGATATCAAGGAAAGTGGAGTCCTGCTATGCTAGCAGATTATTGTTGGACGTTAAGAAGAGAAGCTGTAGATGTCAATTATAAAAATAAAAAATTTTATATAAAAAAAAAACAACCGACTTCCAAAAAACACTACAAAGTGAAAAATAATTTTAATTTTGGAAGTCGGTGTCGTTGGTTCCGCATTTTGGTTTTTTGACACCGACTTCCGAAATTAAAATTATTTTTCACTTTGTAGTGTTTTTTGGAAGTCGGTTGTTTTTTTTTTATATAAAATTTTTTATTTTTCTCTTTTTAGTTATATCTACCCCAATCAAATTCATATAAACACTACTTGCTATGTAAATATCAGTGACAGGAAGCTGCATCTGCGTTTATAGGGTACAGACGTGATGTTATTTTGTGCGATTGCGTAAACAATGCATACATATGCGATAGCAGCAATCGCGGTTGTTTTACTGGTATTAATTATTATTATAATAAAAAAAATTATGTAGTGAGTACAGGCGTGATATTATGTTGTGTGATGGTGTAAACAATGCTTAGATATGCTATAGCAACAATCGCGGTTAATCTGCTGTTATTTATTGAAGAGTTCCCCAGATTTCTACAAGATCCCATCATCAGATATTGAAATGGTGACAATGGGACCACACGGGAAGCACCAGCTTTCAAATAAAAAAAGAATCATGTAAATCGGTTCACCCAGTCGGTTATTATGAGGTAACAAACATAAAAAAAAAAAAAAAAAAAAAAAAAAAAAAAAATACAGTCGAATTGATAACCTCCTCCTTTTTTTGAAGTCGGTTAAAAAAAGTAGTTCAACTGTACACGTTTAAAATGATTAAAATTTATTAATACAACGTGTAACGTTAAATGCGCAAAACCTCAGACACCCCAAATAATTTTTAATTCAATTGACCTATTTCAAAGAGAAAATAAGTCATTAAAAAAATTGTAAAGGTTTTATGTGTGGTTTTAGCTTTACTGGCCATTCTGATCGTTTCTTGCGTCTGCGACGACGCTATACCGAGGGATGAGTCGTCACCGGGCCGCTGCGCCGCGCTGACATTGGCTTGCTTGACCTATTAATAAATAGACACGGCAACGTTTTTAATGAAGATTTTTTGAAAAATGTGACCTATATTAAAAAGTGGTTCAATTAATTTTGCTTGTTATTCTGATCAAACTATTTTCAGGTTTTGCGCATTTAACGTTACACGTTGTATAAATACATTTTTAACTGGGTGGTAAGTCTTTTTATTGATATCCACAAAAAACCCCAGCTAACCAAGACGTAAAATTAGTATCAGTGTGAATGTTTTTAATGCTCTCTTAAAAACAGTTCAACTTATTTCATGGACTTACAAAAGTTGTTTTTTTGTTGACCAGTGTAATTATAACATCAATCAACTCAGCCTATCGCAGTCCACTGCTGGAGATAGGCCTCTCCCACACTGCGCCACAACACCCTGTCCTCCGCCTTCCGCATCCAGTCCACCCCAGCCACCTTCTTTAGGTCGTCCAACACAAAACAAAACAATTGAATTGAATTGAATTACAACATAACAAACTAAAACTACTGCACACGAAGTGTGGGCGTCGTGTTTCGATAGTAAGTTATCATCTGCATCTAGCATTTTCCCAACAATTTTTAGAGTCAGCCCCCAGTCTAACCGGATGCAGCTGAATACCAGTATTTAACGTAGAATGACTGCCTATCTGATCTCTAAAACCCAGTTACTGGGTATAGTGTTACCGAAAGTCTGAAAACCAGTCTTACCAAGGGGTATACCCTAGGTAAGACTGGTTGTCAGACTTTGGGGCTTTTGACGACCCGTAACGACTGTCAAGCATCCATGAATGACAGCCGGGACCAACGGCTTAATGTGCTTCGCGGGGCAGGGAGGGATCTTGGTGTGTAAAAATAGCCACTCATCCACGGACCGACCATGGAAAGCGTAGCTTAACCTGATCGATCTACCCGTGCGCCTGTTATTACTTAGCCATGAGTCCCTCAGGTAAAGTAAGTATAATTTTTATTTATTTTTATTACATTATTTACTTACTAAGTAAATAATGTTGGCAAGTAAGTATCAACAAATTATAAATTCCCTTTTCGAGGAAAACAACTAAGGCTTACGAAACGGCTGTCTCGGAATTCCACTGTTTCGAAGTCAAAATTATATGAAGTGAAGTTCGGAACTTATTTCATCAACTTGGAATTGAATTTCAACAGTGAAAATCTTATCAGAAAGGATGTTACAGTCTGTACACTCTCCCAACCGGTTAAAACTGCTTTTAACTGGTTTTACTCAAAATATTTATTAGGTTAAAACGCCTTTTTTCTATTATTACAAAAACAAGATATTACGTAACTAGCAAAAAAACTACTTTTTTTTAAATAATTGTTTATGCAAATGCACCTAATAATTGTTTATGTTTGTTTATAAATGCATCTGCCATCTAATCTCTTCACCACCCTTGGTTGACTGGTAGAGAATGCCTAAGGCATTAAGTCCGCCTTTGTACGTTTTGTGCGAGAAGTTTAAATAAATAAATAAATAAATGTAAAAATGGGTTGATACAAACAATTCTTTAAAATAAGCTGCAATGGAGTTTTCTTGTCCTTCTTTCTTCATGATTACCTAGTTTTGGAACGGACAACTACTTTTCTCACTAACGTATTTAACTGACAAACCTAATTCAAAAGAATGCCTAGTCTTGTCTTTCTGTGCTTCATCATCACTACATAGTATAAAACAAAGACGCTTCCCTGTCTGTCTGTCCCTATATATGCTTAGACCTTTAAAACTACGCAACGGATTTTGATGCGGTTTTTTTTAATAGATAGAGTGATTCAAGAGGAAGGTTTATATGTATAATACATGCATAATATAGTAGAGCAACACTGATAATTTTAGAGGTTTCTAATGTGATGTCGTAAATAAACACATTTTTTTGCGCTTACATTGTAAACGCTGGCTGAACCCGTCGAGATAGATCAAAATAATGTACTACAGTATTGTACACCTTAAAAAGGTCTACAAAAAAGGCCGCGATAGTATATGTCTGTCTCTTAGGGATAACCCACAATAACCATTTTTATCCTATACTTTTTACGAGAAATAATGGCTCTAAAATTATCAGTGTTTCTCCATTGCACCCGTGCGAAGCCGGGGCGGGTCGCTAGTTTCTTCATAAAACCTTTTCCTTATACACCATATTCATAGGTACTTCATACACAGTAAATAACTAGTAACCATTCTGACACCCAAAGCTTGCTAATTAAGCTGATTTTATAAGCGTTGGTGTGTAAAAATGGTCACCCATCCACGGACCAACCGCGGCAAGCGTAGCTTAACCTGATCAATCAACTCGTGCGGCTGTTATTACTTAGCAAGAAAGTTATTGTTTATAACAAACCTTTAAGGATATAATATTTCTTACCATTTTGTTTCTCTTTGTTGAGCAGTTACAAAGTAATCTAAGATTCGGGGTCCAAAAATAGCTATTTCTATTTTTGGACTGATTATGGAATTTGCGTGGGACGTTCCTAACTATCAGAAGGATATTGAAACTGTTTTGATAGTGATTTTATTTTCGAGATGATCTAAATATTTGGAAATGGTAAAACTGAATCGTTTTCCGACGAAACTGTTAAATGATTTGTAGAATTCGTTACTTTACAATATTTTGAGTGACACATACTTAGTTAAATATGGATTAATAAATATAGGATATTGTTCAATATGATATTAATGCAAGAAGTTACTAAAACCATTGAATTCCACTGAATAATATTTACAAAATAGTTAGCTTAAAATGTTTTCCATTGGATTCCAGTGATAAATATTATAAAAATAAAGGATGAAGGGTAATAATAATAATAAATAAACATTTATTTCTCTTCAACGAAGAAGACACTAAAGCTGATAAATACTTTGTGGGAGACTGGTACCTGCACTAGGAAAAACCTGTCACAAAGATTGCCAGCCCTCTCTCAAAAACAATGATTGTGTATTAGAGGTTTCCGGCTACTGGGACCGCAATTAACTAGGACCGCGGTCCCAATCGCCGGATCCGTAAAAATTAAATAATTTTCTTCCGGCGACTGGGACCACTCATAAATGATAACTGAAATAAAAAAAATGTACAGTCAAACGAAAAATTTTAGCTGTAATAATTGAAGAAAAATCCTTATTGATTTAAAAACATCATTTATTGATATAAAAAACAGCCCTTGAATACAGTTCTGTTGTAATATGTGTATGTTTTTATTACGAAAGTTTTAAATAACAGAACTGCCGTGCGATTCTGTAACCATCTCACCGTGAAAGCTTGGGTGAAGTGAGCGTGGAGTAAGCTGTCATTCGCTAGGTATTAACACTATTAAGTGCTCACTTCACTTATGATTTCACGGTGAGATTTTTACAGAATCGACCGGCTGTAGTCAACATGCTAACAATAATCAAAAAAAAAAATAACATAAATCGTGCTTATAATAATAATCAACAATTTTCAAACAATTAACATTCAGAAAGTAAGTAATTATTTATCCCAAAATCAGCCTTTAAGTGGTCCGTAAATATTAAAAAAAAATAACGTAAACCTTTGTGTGTGAATGTTGTGCATGTGTGAATTTTGTAAAAACGGGCTAGCTTATCTATTACTAAGCGCATAGGATAAAATCATGTCTAGAACGAGTCAATGATATTCATAGGGGATAAATATAATGACCACCATAAAATGCTTTGATACCCTTAGTTTTGTAACCAAAAATATCTACTTAACACCAGAAAAATAAACTACTTTTGTCTGCTATTTGTTACTATATCTGGTGGTAAGTTAAACATAAGCCATATTCATATAAATAATTTAGAATTTTTTTCGTTTGACTGTACCGATTTTGGCTTGAATAATAAATTTTTTAAGTTATCTATGAGTGGTCCCAGTCGCCGGAAGAAAAATATTTAATTTTTACGGATCTGGCGACTGGGACCGTGGTCCCAGTTAATTGCGGTCCCAGTAGCCGGAAGCCTCGTGTATTAAATCTTAAGGTTAGTGAAGTGGTGTGATATGATGTGGTGCGGTGTGGTGTCTTAACACAATTATGAGGCTTTCAGTGCTATCGTAATCAAGGTTCAGTAGCTATTGTATTTAATTTTAGGGTGAAGGTAAACATGGTAAGAATTTACGAATTTCTATTTATTAAAAAAAAAAAAATAGATATTATGTGAATTTAAATAACAACAAAGTCTACAAACAATACAGCGTGTAACAGAAGGGGGGTATCAACCCTGAAGGAGGTGAATGTGCTCATGAAACTCAACAACTTTCCCCAAAGAACATAGGTCGAAATATGAAAAAAAAATTTGGCCCTCCCTTACAAAACTGACTACCAGCTGATTGATTTACTATGGGAGGGCCAAATTTTTTTTTCATATTTCGACCTATGTTCTTTGGGGAAAGTTGTTGAGTTTCATGAGCACATTCACCTCCTTCAGGGTTGATACCCCCCTTCCGTTACACGCTGTATACTGCCTGGAAGAGATCGTAGAAAGCGATAAGGCCGTCCATTGTTTATTTTACAGGTTTTCTGTGTAGCAGCCCGGAGTTTAGATTTATATCCGGTTGATGACAAAAAGCTCAGGGCCCGTGACTAAATAATAACAGCCGCTGAGGTCAATCGATCAGGTTAAGCTACGCTTGCTGCGGTTGGCCTGTGAATGGGTGACCATCTTTACATACCGAGACCCCTCCGTGCCTCGGAAAGCACGTTAAGCCGTTGGTCCCGGCTGTCATTCGTAGATCTTTGACAGTCGTAACGGGTAGTGAGAAACCCGAAAGTCTGACAACCAGTCTTACCAAAGGGTATCGTATTACCTAGTAACGGGTTGTGGAGGTCAAATAGGCAGTCGCTCCATGTAAAATACTGGTATTCAGATGCAACCGGTTAGACTGGAAGCCGACCACAACATAGTTGGGAAAAGGCTAGGCAGGTGATGTTGATGACAAAAGACTCGCCCCTTACCCATGGGACTTAAAGATAACTAGTGGAATGTGAAGATCGTCAAACTATAGGTACGCCTTAACTCTTCAGTCCATTTTTAGGGTTCCATACCCAAAGGGTAAAATGGGACCCTGTTACTAAGACTCCGCTGTCCGTCCGTCCGTCTGTCACCAGGCTGTATCTCATGAACCGTGATAGTTAGACAGTTGAAATTTTCACAGATGATGTATTTCTGTTGCCGCTATAACAACAAATACAAAAAAACAGAATGAAATAAATATTTAAGGGGGCTCCCATACAACAGACATGATTTTTTTGCCGTTTTTAGGGTTTCGTACCCAAAGGGTAAAAAGGAACCCTATTACTCCCGCTCCGCTGTCCGTCCGTTCGTCCGAAGGCCTGTCACCAGGCTGTATCTCATGAACCGTGATAGTTAGACAGTTTAAAATTTCAAAGATGATGTGTAACAAAAAATACTAAAAAACAGAATGAAATAAATATTTAAGGCGGTTCCCATACAATAGAGATGATTTTTTTTACCGTTTTTATAGGTAACGGTACGGAACCCTTCGTGCGCGAATTCGACTCGCACTTGGCCTGTTTTTTCGTACAGTTTTCCTGAAAATTTAATAATTTCCACCAAATATCATAAGAGTCATCATCATCTGCCTAGCCTTTTCCCAACTAGGTTAGGGTCGGCTTCCAGTCTAACCGAATGCAGCTGAGTACCAGTATTATAAATGGAGCGACTGCCTATCTGACCTCCAAATATGAGAGTATTTTTTAAATACACTATGAATGGCCACTCAAATCGAATGAAGGCGTAACTGCATTTCATTCAATCGTTCTTTTATAAATGGGCGGCCGGCAGCGATAACTTTTTGTTCTTTTTTATTCACGATTCTTTGTGGAGCGTTCTGTACATGGATTTAAAATGGCATTGGAAATTTGGAATGTAGCTTTAAGTGTTTTTAGTAAAAGCGGTTTTTGGTAGTGCGTAGCATAGATTTTAATAAAGTCTTTCATGTTTTTGCATAGAGTAAAAAATATTGAGTGTTATGCCTTCGTTTAGTTTTGAGAATCGCTGTGCTCTCGGCTCTGCCAGTTTTTAAGTTTCCTAAAATAAAGGTTTTAAGTCTTTATTAAATAAAAATTCTGTTAAGCGCTGATGATTATTTTGTTCCGGGATGTTTAGGCATTCTATTGTCTTCAAAACATTTTTTCTAAGGTAGCCAAAAAAGTTACGGTACAAATAGTGAGGCCTCGCCTTTTATGCACGAGGTTGTCAAATCCAGGCAAGTACCAATGTGACTTTTAAAATCCTTTTCATAATATGTACTCTCTGAGTTTAGCTTGGACATTACTGACATTGCTGAAGGCAAACTTCTTGAGTAAATCAGAACTTATAGTTAACATACATAAGTCTGAAATCACCAATCCATTTTGAGCAAGCGTGGTGTACAATGTTCGTGAGAAGAGGCATTTGCCCTGGAGCGAGATAAAAAAGGATGGTATTGTAAAACACTTGGATTATTAAACAACACTTATACAACAAAATAAATAAATCATAAATATTTATTCTGAAACAAAATCTAGTTGCAATAGAGCTTTAAATCGCTTGATTACCAAAAAACCGAAGACTTATTGATAGTACCCAAATAGGGTCAAAGCCCTAATTACCCATCATAGCTGTTACCCAACCATATCTCGCAACACAGTCACACAAAACTAAACACTCGCCAATCACATTTACACCCTCACTCACAATCATTCACAATTCGCATAGTCATGGATACACCTCATACGCCCACACACATATATCTTTTTAATCTTTGTATGTACAGACGCCAGCACATCAAGCTACTACAATCTGTCAAATTTATTTAATAAATTTTCAACTTTATCGCTAAAGCATTAGGTTCAAAGTTGATTGGGAAAATTTGACAGTTTCGGGTAGCTTGGTGTGCTGGCATCTGTAATATTTTTTAATTTACTAGATGTTTTTGTTCTGTGAACTTTTTCGATTTACCTGTAATTGTTATCTCCTAGTCATTTCTACAAAAATCTCACAGAGGTGCCCTCACCTCGGTGAGATTTTTGTAGAAATGACCTGGTGACCTGTAACACAGGTTTTATTCATAAAACCTAATTCGTTCCATTTATAAATTAAGTCCCAGACACTCCCTCAGAGACAAATTTAAAGAGATTAATATAATGACTGTGCCTTCTCAGTACATTTATGATAATCTTTTGTATGCACATAAAAATATTAATCTGTTTAAGAAATACAGTGATATCCATAATATAAATACTAGGAACAAACATAAATTTGTTGTTCCTACAACAAGGCTCAAGAAAATAGGTGGCTCGTTTAGATGCCAATGTATACGTTTTTATAATAAACTTCCTAGCCACATTCAAGAACTAAGCATTAATAAATTCAAATCTTTTATAAAGCTAAAACTATGCCAGAAAGCCTATTATAACAGTATAATAGGCTTTCTGGCATAGTTTTAGCTTTATAAAAGATTTGAATTTATTAATGCTTAGTTCTTGAATGTGGCTAGAAAAGACTATATTGAGGACAAAAACGCTTGGGATTGAGCTGCTCCAATAGGTCTAGACAGTGAATGTTGTTTATTTTTTATTTTGCTGATTTACACTTTTGTTATTTTTTTTCTTTCTAAATATCTATTTATGACATGACATGAACATTTACTGTTTAAAGTCTTATATTATTTTAATTATTGTGAATGTGAGGACTATGTGGGTCATTGTTTCCGTTTTAATCATGGTCTGGCAGTTTGAGTGGTTTATGCGGTCTACACAAATGTTCTGTCCTTGGTATTGCTCGTCGAATCGTTGAGCTCCTTAAGTTCTGAGTTGAGCTGCACGGTTACTGACGAATGCGTGCACTGACTGCACAGGTCCACTCAATCTGTGTGGTTCTTCCCTCAAAATACCACTTCAGACACCAATCTGCATGGTCCTCAAAGATCAAAGATGATGTCCGGATTTTTATATACACATTGACATTGATGAATTTTATATAAACAATGACATGGATATTTACTTTGTATAGTATCTTATTTTTTATTATTATTATTGTGAGTGTGAAGACTATGTGGGTCATTTCTTTTTTCTTTTTTCCTTCTTAGTTAGTTTTAATCATGGTCTGGCAGTTTGAGTAATTTATGCGGCCTACCCAAATGTCCTTTCATTGGTATTGTTCGTCGAATCGTAAGGCTCCTCAAGTTCTGAGTTGAGCTACACAATTTTTGACAAATGCGTGCACTGACTGGACAGGTCCGCTCAATCTGTGTGGTTCTTTACTCAAAAGACCATTTCAGACACCAATCTGCATGGTCTTCACATGATCTGACCAAGATTATGTCTGGACTTTAAAAGAGACTGTGACCTCTGAGTTTGTTTCGGCCTTTCTTCTCAGAGTAGTCAGATAGGAAACGCCGACCTCATCTAGTTTAAAAAATATGATTGACATGTAAAAGTGTTTGTACAAACCTACTTACAGAAAATAAATCATTTATCATTTATCATTTACTTCAGGCACCGGTCTCTTACAAAGGTGGGAAATGTTTTGCAGTTTTAAATTTGCACTATTGTTAAGGCCACTTATTGTGAAGAGAGAATTAATGATTATTATTATTATGTCATTTATTTAATTTATAAATAATTTATTTATTTATAATTTATTTATAAATTAATAAATAAATGACATAATAATAATAATCAATATTATTATTGTTATTTATTATACATTTAGTAAATCCTGAACAGGCACAAACAAAACACACAGTCAAAGTCTAAATCCCAGATTAGCACATCCGGAATAGAAAGCAATTCATTCAAAAAGTTGGTCTCCAAACTTGGATCTCTACTCCAGCCGTTTAAAAATAATCTGTCTAGCTTACGTAGGCGGTAATCTGCGCTCCACAGCCCCAACCTACGCTAATATAAAAATATTTTTCGCGTAGTTAAAACTTCTGAAAATATTCATTCTTATTTCACGTCAGTGAATTTCTTCATTAAATTAATTGTTTCGATCTTATGCACTTAGAGCGTGGGTGAAGCTCGTTAGTTATTTTTACGGGTGGTCAGAAAATCTGAAGTCGGTCAGTCAGGTTTCAATTAAACTTTACATTAAAGTACTTACTACTGCCGGTGGATTCTGTAAAAATCTCACCGTGAAATCATAAGTGAGCACTTAATAGTGTTAATCCCTAGCGAATGACAGCTCACTCCACGCTCACTTCACCCAAGCTTTCACGGTGAGATGGTTACAGAATCGCACGGCTGGTTTTTGACAAAGAAAATGTAGGTTGTAGGTGATTTTGTAAAATTTATAGGTAATGGATCTAATGTAAATCTACCAATCTTTTTCATATTTTCGCAAATTCTATGTACCGAATTCCAGTGAAAGCTTCTTGGGACAAATAAATTTTTTATCTACTACTTTTTACTGCCAGTCATATCAAGGGGTATCGTGTTACCCAGTTGCTGAGTTGTGAAGGTCAGAGCCGGCGCTCGATGTAAAATACTTATAATCAGCTGCATCCAGTTAGACTGAAAGTCGACCCCAACATAGTTTGGAAAAGGCTAGACTGATTTATGTTAATAGGATAGAAAAATATTTTTACAAAAGGACATCTCGCACGGTTCCCTGCCTCGCCTTTTCCCAACTATGTTGGGGTCGGCTTCCAGTCTAACCGGATGCAGCTGAATACCAGTATTTTACATGGAGCGATTGCCTATCTGACCTCCACAACCCAGTTACTGGGTAATACGATACCCCTTGGTAAGACTGGTTGTCAGACTTTCGGGCTACTGACGACCCGTAACGACAATCAAAGATCTACGAATGACAGCCGGGACCAAAGGCTTAACGTGCTTTCCGAGGCACGGAGGGGTCTTGGTATGTGAAGATGGTCACCCATCCACGGACCAACCGCGGCAAGCGTAGCTTAACCTGATCGATCGACCCGTGCGGCTAGGACATCTCGCACGGTAAACAATTTTATGTAAATCAATCAACTCAGCCTATCGCAGTCCACTGCTGGACATAGACCTCTCCCAGACTGCGCCACAACACCCTGTCCTCCGCCTTCCGCATGCAGTCCGTCCCAGCCACTTTCTTTTGGAAGTCGGTCCATCTAGCTGGAGGCGTTCCACGCTACGCTTGCCGATACGCGGTCTCCACTCCAGGACTCATCTACTCCACCGGCTAACGGTCCTTTGACACACTCACTCACTCAATTTAGTTATCTGGCTCTGCAAGCTATGTCGGTAACTCCAGATGGAAATTCCCGTAATTAAATACGTTCAAAATGTAGTCCCAATTCCGTCTCAGCGACAATCAATGTCAAAAACTGGTCACAAATGTAGGGATTTTAAAGGTATTTTTGACAGATTAATGCTGCCTGTCCATTTTGGCGGAGCGAGGCTGCGGAGCGGGGAAACGGAGAAATATTAACCAATAGGATTGCATAAAATCTCAATGTCATTTTTCTATTGTCTAATATTTCTCCGTTTCTCTGCTCCGCGTCCTCGCTCCGCGTCAATGGACACGCAGCCTTAGGCCTCATTTACGGAGACGCGGGGCGTCTCGCGTCGCGTGTGGCGTGGCGTCTCGCGGCGCGTCGGACGTTTTTTCTGTTTACGGTGGGGCGGCGCGTGAAGCGGCACGCATCATCGCACGCGTAAACACAAACTTATAGCAATATACGACCATGTTCATAGAGAAGCGAGACGGGAAGCGTGGCGGTGCCCGCCGCGGCGCCCGCGGCGAATCCTCTTGCGTGTAGCGAAGCACGCCTCGGACATAGCTTCATCGAGAATTGCCGCTGCGTGCGCCGCCGCGATAAACGCCGCGTGGGACGCGTCGGTGCCATCCGCGAGCTCGGCCGCAAAAAACGCCCTAATTCAAACAAACGCGTCTAAAATCGCTTCTCCGTAAACGCACTCATACAACGCCATATATTTGAATTCAGTGCGGGCCGCGCCGCTCAACGCAACGCGCGACGCCCCGCGTCTCCGTAAATGAGGCCTAAGACTGAGATCAGATTGTGAACGTTCCCCTCAGTTTTTTTTCCGGATTTTTTAATTCTTGATTTTATGTAAAATGTATTAAATTTAATAATTTATAAAAAAAAATGCCCACGCTTTTGGTAGTAGTAGGTAAACGTTCGTTAGTCAGATTGTGAACGTTCCTACAATTACGAGAATAGACCCTCAGTTTTTTCCGGAAAATTTAATTCCTGGTTTTATGTAAACTGTATTAAAATTAATAAATTATAAAACAAAAGGCCCACGCTTTGTTTAGTATTACGTAATGAATCTATTAATCTACCCACGCTTTCCGGATATGCATCTGTTACCCGCCTTCCGCAAAATATGATAAACTTACGCGTTAAAATGTCGACCGATTTTGTAAATAGAATTAATGGATTCCATTAAAGTTATTTTGGGAATGAATGGCACTTTAATATTTTCTGTCATATATTTTAAATATATGTACAGACGCGCACATCAAGCTACCCGAAACTGTCCAATTTTCCCAATCAACTTTGGACCTTATGCTTTAGTAATAAAGTTGAAAATCTATTAAAGAAATTTGACAGATTGTAGTAGCTTGATGTGCTGGCATCTGTACATGTGGATTGCGTTGTGGTGCCAGTTGACCATTTACGAAAATTATTATCTGCCTAGCCTTTTCTCAACTTTTTTCAGATGCAGCTGATTACCATTATTTTACATGGAGCGACTGCCTCTCTGACGTTCAAGATACCCTTGGTAAAACTGGTTATCAGACTTTCGGGCTACTGACTGTCAAAGATCCACGAATGATAGCTGGGACCAACGGCTTAGCGTGCTTTGAGGCACAGAGGGGTCTCGGTATGTAAAGATGGTCACCCATCCACAGAACAACCACGGCAAGCGTAGCTTTTATCAAAAATCGGGAATTTTCATCTCTACAGCTTTGGTCTCCTAGGAAAGTGGTTCGGTCCTATTATAACAGCCATCATGGAAATCTGTCATTTTCACCAGTGTTTGACATTAAGGTGTCAAAAACGCCTTCGATCAACAATAGTAGGTACTAGATTTCCGATGAGCGCATCAAAACGGCCGTAAAAATAAGACCACAGATAATGGTTGTGGTCTTATTTTGCAACATTGTTTTTTCAACCTTATGGCTTAGAAATTATGTTTTATTATATATAAAATTTATATTATAGTAAATAGTATGTATGTGTATTATAGATTTTTAACCTATTTATGTATTTTTGTAGGTTTTTTATTTATAATTTAATCGTTTTAATAGTTTTGTTTTTGGTCATTGTTCGGCTCAACCAAAGCACATGCCATCTAATCTCTTCGCCACCCTTGATTGACTGGTAGAGAATGCCTAAGGCATTAAGTCCGCCTTTGTACCTTTTTGTGTGCGAAAAGATTAAATAAATAAATAAATAAACTTAACCAATACGTTTGGTTGTACCCTAGCTTAGTTGAACCAATTGTAAGAAAAGACCAGAAAGTTATAAAGAGTCTAAATTATTCAATTAAGAGGGTTCATCCGTTAGAGCCATGTTGGAGATTCAAAATTGATGATTTCCGACGGACAATAAAACCATAATGTGTTTTATTTATAGATGAGATATTGACGTCATATTATTGGGAATTTTATAATCTAGTGCATGGTTGAAAAATATTTTCAATTTTTTGTTTATTTTTCTCATCAGAAACGTTTTTATGCAAGCCTTTTTTTAAACTAGCGATCAACGGTCTAAGCAGATGCGAGATATTAGTAAAACCATATACGTCAAACTTATAACAACATTACTTTATAAAAAATAATAACATTGATTAGTGCATGGCTGAAAAAAAAACAAGATTACCGTAAGTTTTCATTCAAGATAAGTATATTCAAAAGTGTCAATTGTAGCCACTTTTCGAGATATTAAACGTGTTAGTTTAGGATGAAATCTGAAATATTTATATTTTCTTTTAGTACCTAGTAAATTAATACATTTATGTTCTAAAACATGGTTCAAATATTTTTTTAATAACTTATATGTTTATTTTACTATGAATTATTTAGTATTGCTATATAATCGGCGCGGATTCACGCCACCGCTCAGCGCGCCGCTCTGGAATAACGCTCTTAAGTGTGCATCAATAGAATCGCAAAAAGTTTTCAGAGGATCAGTTAGATATTTCCCAAGAATACTGTTTACCTAATAGGTTAATATTTAAGTTATTTACTAACTTTAGAACAGAAATAAAGTACACATTGTAATATCGGCTTTGTGTAACTTTAATTTATTGGCGGATCCCTCATCTTTAACCCGTGAGAAGGCGCGCCTAATTTTCTTACACGAGTAGGCGCGTGCGAGCAAATTGCTCACACTATCATAAAATGTTTATATTTTTAGTATTTCTATATTTATTGGCTTATAATGTATTTAAATAAATAACACAAGGTTTAGTAAGTAAGAAAACAAGTATTTTAATCAAAACTATTGAACATAATAGCAACTTCTAACGCAAATAACAAAACAACCTAGTATTAATTAATTTTTTTGGCACGTTTCATAAAAATCACAATAAAAACTGTTCCATAACAAAAACTAAAAAGTGTTATTCATCCATTAAATCTACACTAATGTGCCTCTCGAAACACACTGAACACATGTATTTTACATGTTCGGTGCAAAGTAATTGCTGGGCGCGTGATGAGCAAATTGCCGCACGTTGGTACACGGCCTCCACAAACGCCTTGCTGCGCGGTCGCAACGCCACTGAGCGGATCGAGAATTGCGTCAGGGGAGAGGGGATGAATATTTAGGAAGGTACTTAAGTGCTTGAATTGGTATGGCATGGGAAAGACAAAAAATTTTTGAATTAGATTTTTGTGTGAGCAAATTGCTCATAGCGCGCCTTCTCACGGGTTAATAAATAACCCGTCTAAATTAATCTTACCCGTTTAATTTATAGCTTGGGGTTATCTGCCATCCTTAATACAAGTTTTATAGCGAATAATTTGATGTTTAGGGAAAGGGGCTCCTCACAGAGTTTATTTCGCTCTTTCTAATCAGAGGTAGTTATATTAGTATGTATATAGGAAACTAGCATTCGCCCGCAACTTCGTTTGCGTAGAATTCGGAATTCTCGCCGTTTAAATCCTATTACCCGTTTTCCCGTAGGAATGAAGCATTTTCCCGCGGTAAAATTTAGCCTATGTTCATCAGGGATAATGTCGGCTTCTAATGGTAAAAAAGTTTTTCAAATCGGTCCAGCAGTTTCGGAGCCTATTCAATACAAACAAACAATCAAATCTTTCCTCTTTATAATATTAGTGTAGATTACGACTTCATCTAGCTTATTTTGTTTTTGTATTTCGTGTATATGTGATCATCTTTACATACCGAGACCCCTTCGTGCCTCGGAAAGCACGTTAAGCCGTTGGTCCCGACAGTCGTTACGGGTAGTCAGAAGCCCAGAGTCTGACAACCAGCCTTACCAAGGGTATCGTATTACCTAGTAACTGGTTTGTGAAGCTGCATCGGGTTAGGTTCGAAGCCAACCCCAATATAGTTGGGAAAAGGCTAGGCAGATGATGAATAATATTTCCACCATCTTAATTTTCAGTTACTTGTAGCTGCGTCTCTAACATAACATAAAGTCAAGCTTGTAATCCTCAAAGGATTTGTCAGAGGTGCACTTACAGTTCACCCACATTTTACAGTCGAGCTTAATTGCCATCAACCGGAGACAAATCCAGACTCCACGCTGCTACTAAGAAATTCACTTCACAACACAGTAACAATTTGCTCGACCTGGGAATCGAACCCAGGATCTCATGTTTAGCAGATGGCTAGCGACAACTAGACGAGGCATCTTCAATTCTTCCGGAATATCTATGATTTACCCAATTCAACCTCCATTCTACCTAAATAATTTCATGACCAATAACCCTGTATGAGATTATATTCAATCAATCAAGACAATGGCATGCACAAACTGAATTCTACGCCGTACGCCTTCATCTCAGTAGATATTACACGTATTACTTGCAAAGTGAACAACAAAAGGTTCATTTTATTTGTCAAAATACTGACTGTAAAAAATGTAATCTCAAGAACTACACAAAATAATAAGTCCATCATAAGCTTAACTACTTTTTTATTTTCAAGTTTTTTAACCTGAATAGAAGAAATAGTTAACCAAAACGATCGTCACAATCATTTTGTTAAGTGGACCCGATCGCGTGGTCATGCCTTTTTCCCGAACAAAAACTTACATACAGCGTGTCCGGTAATTAATGGATAAACTTGAAATAGATTATAGCAGAACTTACGGCCGTTCAGAAAAAAATACAAAACCAATTATATGTTTTTTTTTTTTAAAGGACTACATTTTTTTACCTTTTTTATATTATTGTACGCTACAACATCAATTGAATGAATTCCATCGGTTTTTGTTGTTCTTCTGTTATACGCTAACTATGCCGATAGATAGGCAGTAAATAGTATGACTAGTTATTGCAATTTAATAAAAAAAAAAACTTCAGTGAAAAATTAATTTAAAACATATGTTCGGTACTACTTAGGATATATTTGGTTTTGTATTTTTTTCTGAACGGCCATTAGTTCTGCTATAAGCCATTTCAAGGTTAACCATTAATTACCGGACATCCTGTATAAATGCGACGATCGCGTAATCGCGTGAACGATCATTTTGATTAGGACGCGGCCTACGACATCGGTCTTTTTTATTAGCGGACATATTATTATTTAGTTCAGATTTCGTACTTTTCGTAGAGTTTGTAGAACAGGTCCCAGAATCCCATTCTGTGATGGGCCGGTCTTGATCCCAGAAAAAGGTCAGGGTTTATATCTACGTATGGATGAATTAGCATCAAAATATTATTAAAATTTCGATTATGATTGTAAATGTATGCTTGGTCAATCCCTAGTATCGGGTGGGATGACACTGACAGCTCACTCCACGGCCACTTCACCTAACTTTTAAAGTGAGATACATAGAGGTTACAGAATCGCACTGCTTAACATATTTGGGAAAAGGCTAGGCAGATCATGATGATGACGTTCACTAACCTTGACAGCCTAAAGTGGATATTCTATTTTTTCTGTACGATTCCTATCTCCGCAACCCGATATCTTTCAACTGTTGCCACTGAATAGATGCTGATTTGATTTGCTACAAAGCTTTCACGTACAGCCGTACAAACATACATTTTATTCATATTCAATATTTTACTGGCGAAATATTATGAGGTTGTGTGCCTTTTCAAATTCTTTTAAAAATACCTTTTAAATTCATATCTTTAAAAATGTCAATCCTTTCTCCTATTGTTATCACAGAGTTTCTTTGATTATTGTATTATCTGTGCTTGACAGTATTATCATGTAACATGACAGTTCGAAAGGCATACCTACTATCGCGCCATTTGATGTTTTTCAAAATGTCGGCCTCGCCTGAAAGCTATATAAATCGATAGCTGACATCAATGCAAACAGAAAATATATTGGGACCAATCCCCGTGAAGCATCACGTTTCCGAGATATTAACGTTCAAAGTTGATCATGGTACAGACGCCAGCACATCAAGTTTAGTAAAATCTGTCAAATTTCATTTATACATTTTCAACTTTATCGCTGAAGCATAAGGTTCAAAGTTGATTGGGAAAATTTGACAGTTTCGGGTAGCTTGATGTGCTGGCGTCTGTACAAAGATGATTGGGAAAATTTGACAGTTTCTGGTAGCTTGATGTGCTGGCGTCTGTACATCCGTATTTTTTGAACATGCGTATATCTTGTTGCTTAGAACTTTAAACTTTCAGAGTGATTATTTCATAGTGGCCGCTATTTTGATATGATGATTTTGACTTGATAACGTCTTATAAATCGATGAACGCCTGATGCACGCACAAAAAAGCATGACTCATTGCCACGTTCCGCCTGAGCCGAGCGTGCAAGCGAGAGCGCGGAACAAGCGAGAGCGCGGAACAAGCGATAGAGAGGCACGATCGGCCTAAGCGTTCGGCTTGTGACGCATCTATCTCTCTTCCACTCCATCGGCCGATGCGTCCGAGTAGAAGAGAGACAGCGGCAGCACACAACCTACACGTGAAATGTTTTGTTAACTGTTTATAAAGTGAAGTGAAAAGTTAATGTGGTTTCCATCAATTTTTTCTTATGACGTTATCACGTAAAATTTTTGTCCGTAAACCGACTTTACAGACAACCAATTTTTTTTTTCAACAGGTCAGGTAGGCGTGGCACGGACCTTCAAAAAGCCCTTTAAAAAAGGGTGAGGGTTTGTAGATCATCGTTTCTGTCACTAATAGCCATGTGACAGTCTGTTTCTGAAGCTTGAAGTTTCATTTTAATGCCAGGGGTACTGTATACAGTCCATTCAAAGTTATATTACTTCTGATTTTGCATCACTGACTAAATCACAATAATCTTTATTCTCATTCTAATAAGGTTGATGTTGGGTTGCTGCCACCGAAAAGTCTGTCAAAATCATTTTGATCTTTTTTTTCGTTATAATAAGGTTGCTGTTCGGTTGCTGCTGTCAGAGATAAAATAAATGTGAAAGGATTGTATAATGCCACAAGGATCTTTTGGCGCTCAAAAGTCGTTGACAGGGAGGGGGGCGCTGTTAGTCAACATTTATCACAGACATTAGCGCAATTATTTTGTGAAATTCACGTCTGTGAGGACGTGCACGTGCGTCACCGAGTACGAGATGACGGTGCTGAAGTAGCGATACATTATTTTACATGACATTGATAGCATCTACTCTGGCCGCGTGCCCACCACACGTACGTCACCCGAACGCCATCATCTAGTCTGCCGAAGTTTTGAGTAGTTCGGCACCACAAGCAAAATGAAGAGCAAATGTTTAATTTTATTTCGTTAAAATATCAGTATTCTAATAAATAAAATGAACCTTTTGCTGTGCCCGAAGCTTAGCCCACTCTTGTGGAAAGCAGAAATAAGTTTGTATTTAATTGTATTTCTCAAAGAAACTGTGAAAAACAATTCTTTTTCTGCGTTTTTTGAACTCAAAACAGCTGTAACTGAAAATATCCTGATCTCTAGAAGTACACGACTTAATAAGTCCATCATAAATTCAACTACTTTTTTTGCTGACATGGTTTTATTATTGTTGTTGTTAGTTATTATTTTAATTTAAACTTAATTTATGTATTTTATTTAATTGTGACATTTATTCATTTATTTTTTATTGGATTTTAATTTTGTTTTTTCCGTACAGGACCATGTCTGAAATAAATGAATTAATAATAATAATAATAGTTAGTAATAACCTGTTTATTTATTTCACTTCGATGGTCCTAGTTTATCATCAATATTAACTAACTTATAGCATAATAAATAAGTAGTATAAGGATAATGATCTCAATATAATAATATGATTTAATTTAGAGACACATTTTAATTATTAATCATTTTTAATTTATTATTTTGTTCCCAAAAATTTTATAATATAAAATTAGGATGACATTGTTTTTATTTTATTTATTTTAATTGTTTGTAAGTTTTACTGTGCCCTACAGGGTCCATAATTGTATCTTTAGCTTTAAGTCATTATTGTAACATCTGTAATGACATTATGGTATGCAAATAAAGATGAATATGAATGTGAATCATTTGTGAATTCAAGTGACAGCTATGTAACCAGAACCCAGCATTGCATAAATATGTAAGCTGTCACGCCCTTTATACCTGGAGGCTTTTATTTAGGTGGTAAGTTTTTGTTTACATTTTAAATTTTTATTTATTATTTAAAAGCTTGAGTACGTATAGTTTTTATTGTATTTGTAGATAATATATTGGCGTGGCTGGCTTACATATGGCGAATAATTTAATTTAATGTTCTGTGTTTTGTAATGTTAATTGCTTTGCATACCTAGTATTGTATACAATCAAGTATTTTCTAAATGTTGCACCACTTCTTTTCCCCAGCAAAAGCACTAGGTAGTGGTGAAGGGCGGGCGTTTTGGGCGACTTTCTTTTGTAATTTTGACGTTCGAAAAGTGCTGATTCTCAGCCTAGTTTGAATAAATTACTTTTAATTTGATTGATTTGATTTTTATTTTCAAGCTTTTTTTACTAACTAGAAGGCTGTGTCCTAACCAAAACGATTGTCGCGCTCATTTTGTGAGGTAGACCCGAACGCGTGCTCGCTCCGACAGAGGGTACTTGCGGCTTCCAGAAATAAAAATGACATAATTTTACGATCGTGTAATCGCGCAAACGATCATTTTGGTTAGGACGCTGCCTACGACATCGGTCTTTTTTATCAGCAGACATAATTATTTATTTCTTCCAGCTCAGATTTCGTACTTTTCATAGAGTTTGTAGAACAGGTCCCAGAATGCCATTCTGTCATGGGTCGGTCTTGCTCCCAGAAAAAGGTCAAAGTTTATATCTAAGTATGAATGCGAAGTCTTGGAAATTGGGTCCCATTTAATCGGAAGCAACTCAGTTTTCTCGGGTGTGGGATCCCTGAAAATAAAAACGTATAGGTATAAATACATTGAAAGGGCCTCGACAAGTGGCAATCGCTTTAAAAGCGTTTCGTATGTCTACAACGATTTTCAATAGGATTGACGTAAGCATTTCAGTACCTTGTGTCAATCCCATACGTTTTTGACTTTCCCATTATCGTTATTTCTGATAATTAATGTCACTTTGTCTGGGCTCTGCAGACCGCATTGCCGAAAGGTCATTGGGCACCTTAGTATGGAAACCATACCCATGGCGGACACAAACGAAATATAGCAGAGTGTATTGATATATGGCTCTGATTTACTATGGCATTAGTCACATTAATGTGAGCCACGGGAATCTCGAAAAATTCGTGTTATAAACTGATATAGGGAAGATGAATAAAATGCTAATTCATTAGAATATTTTTTATTCAATTTGATCCAAATCAAGCATAAGATCATTTAAAAAGGCAGCGGGTGCATCTGTTGCTTCCTGATGTCTTGCCCAAGACAGATAATAAACTATGCTTGCGATATGGGCGCAGCTCCCGACAGTGCGGCGGCCATGTATACTTGAGTAGTAATACTCTTCTATACTTTGTCTTCCATGTTGTGTCGGGTTTAACATAATATATGTATAGTACTGTTTCATTCGGATATGACGTGACGAAGGACTGCGCGGAGGGCGGTGAGACAGTGCGCGAGCGCAACTAAACTTGTTCTACCTGTCTAATGTGTGAAAGAGACAGCGTATACATGCCTCTGAACAGTCTGAACATTGGCGCATCCGTGCACCATGCTGTATGGTATCGGAATTCTTTTTATGCCTTTATAAGATTAAATAAAATCCTCTGAAACCGTTTGTTTTTTATATTTTTTAAACGATCCTGTACAATTTTCTCCATCGATTTTTAATTAAATAATTATATGCAATGAAAGGTCATATTATTCCCCTTAGTTTAAAACTATTTTGGTTAATGTCCGCCACTCTTCGCTAAGCGGGTCAGATATGCCCAATGACCTTTGAGAGTAAATACTCTGTTGAAAGTCACAGTGGGCCTTGTCTGTTCTTGGATTCACATTTTGGCTGGCTTTTAAAGAATTTCTTAATAGTAACAATACAAGGTTTGTAACGCTTTCATAAAAATAACAAGGAACACGGTTTATCTCAATGAGATTATTCATCAATGGGTATACAACGTTGTAAAAACTCACCCGAACTTAGCAAAATTGGTCCAAATGGATGTCATTCTATCAATCATGAGCTGGTCTTCGGGACTTGTTTCTCCGTGGAACATTTCGAAATCAAACAAATAACCGAGTTCGTCAGCGTGAGTCGCTCCCGTTGAATTCATTTTTAGCGGCACCTTCAACAAATTTCTACCACCACTGTACGAGAAAATGTACCGATACACAGTGCTTGCACCATTCCGTAAAAGTAGGTCTGCCATTCTTTGGGTTGGATAACCGAAAGAGAAATCTGATGCAAAGTTGGAAAGACTGTCTTTAACATTCTCAGTGATTTTCTCGTCTCCTACAAAAAATTGTCTGACAGCATCCACAGCTTCATCTAAATCGTTATTAAAATCAAACCCTAAACGTAAATAGTCTTCAAAATTGAAAGTTTTGTAAAATTCATCATCTGCGAACTCAAAACCGATAGCAGACTCGTTATCATTGTATCCAATAATAACAGGGGTTGTTCTTGCTTTTGATGATACGATGCTCCTTGGATGTTTTGTTATGAAATTCTCTATTCCTTCAAACTCTTTTTCTATGCACGGCACAGCTGTCAGAATATTATTACCCTCAACAACAATAATTGCATTTGCTAAATCGTTAGCTACTTTAATTATTGTATGTGCATCAATAGATGAAAGATATTCCAGAGCTTCATGTATGTCAGATGTATTAAAAGCTAATTCTCTGGCCAGTTTAATAGCTTCCGTATTATCAGATACTCTTTTCCAAATGGGAGTTAAGGCTGGGCCGCTCTGAATGATTGCTCTCTTGAATAATTTTTCATATGATGACAAAAGATGTAGATTAACAGATATGCCACCAGCACTTTCACCAAACACGGTGATTTCTTTAGAATTTCCTCCGAAAGCTTCGATATTCTCGTTGACCCACCTCAGAGCTAACACCTGATCTTTAAGTCCTTGATTTCCTGGTACTTCTGGAATGTCGAGGCACATGAAGCCGTAAACACCAAGTCTGTAATTGATTGTTACAACAATGACGTCATTTCTCAGCAAAAAGATTGGAGTACTGCCGTCACTATCTGCGCTACCTTTGGTAAAACCACCTCCGTGTATCCATACCATCACTGGCAGGCGGTGTCGAGAGTCAGCGATACTTGGCACGTAGATGTTCAAGGTGAGACAATCGATAGTACCGATGGGTACATCGTTCTCTACTTGAGGGCACACGTTTCTCTCGTAGGCTTCGAAGATGCCGTCAAAGCCAGGATGTGGTTGTGATTGCTGTGAAGCAGTTTAATCGTTTTTAATTTCCATATGATATCGATGACTTATTTGTCTAACCAAATATGTAAGGTATTTTATTACTGAGCCAAAATAACGAATTCAAATTATTTACCGGTAGATTCAAAACGTTGGAAGGATTCTTAAGATTGATGCAATTGCTCTCGATGTAAGCCTTGAATGAGGCCAAGTTAAGATCAAAAATGTTTCTACCTTAATAGAAAGAAACAACAAAGATCCTAAAACATATTAAAGCTTACCCCGAATGGATTCTTTTCATCTACCATTGCATAAGGAACACCCAAGAATTTGGCGTACCCATCTCCAAACGGCAGTCCTCTAATCAAGCCTCCTTTGGTAGAAACTAGAGGATCTATTCTGGATAGTCCTTGAACTGTTGCACATATTGATATTAACACTAATAAATACAACATCATGTTCGATTTGTGTAAACCTTGTGGCATTACTGTTGGAATTTCGCAACTTGTCATCTCGCCATATCGCGAGAGTTAAGATAAAAGATAAAACAGCATCTTGAAGATCAATCGATATTGTTTCGATAAGTGTGGTAATATATTTTTTTAAGATTAATATTTATATCCATGTACCAAGACTAGATACAGCATGATTTTTTTACCGACTCCAAATGTTTACAGGGTGCTCCACCCATGAATATGAATAACTTTCACTATGGAACCAACTCTGAGATCACGAAAAAAAAATCAGCTGTTTCATACATTTTGCTCAAGTATTGAACTTTTTTTATTAAACAGCTGATTTTGTTTTAGTGATTTCAGAGTTGGTTCCATAGTGAAAGTTGTTCATATTCATGAGTAGAACACCCTGTAAAAATTTGGAACCTGAAAAAAAATCATCCAGTATATTACATAAGCAGTTTATAATGTTCCCACTGCTGAGACACAAATCTCCTTTCATTAGAAAGAGAGTGGGCCGTAATCCACCACGCGGCCCAGTGCGGGTTGGTAAATGTCACGTGTCTTTAAATGTTTTGGTTCTAGGACACGGCCGGTTTTCTCATGATCTTTTCCCTCACCGTTGTGAGAATAACGGTGATGAAATAAAAATATACAAAGTAACTCGCCTGACTGGGTTGGAACCCACGACTCGCAAGACGCGGCCGTTACCACTGTGCTACCGCTGGTTAACGTAAAAAAAGAGAGTTATTTCAAAAATCACGTGTAGTCGACGTCTTAATTGCTTTATCACACATTGCAATATGCTTTGTGACAGGCCTGTTAGTCTAGTAGTCAGTGGCCCTGACTGCTATGCGCAAGGTCGTGGGTTCGATTCCCACCTAGGACAAATGTTTGTGTGATGAGCACGATCATTTGTTCTTTGTCTAGGTGTAATTTATCTATAATATGTATACAGGGCTATTATGAAACCCTTAGCTATTTTAACAGAACCTCATCTAAAATAAACATATTATTTGCTCATTTTATTTTTATTGGTTAATGATTAACAAAAAAGCAATAAATACTTCTCAAAGTTATCTAACAAAATAGCGAACTTTATTGTCAACGCTCGTCACTTCGCAATGGTACCTACAGCGGTCACTGACCGAGCGCCCAGCAGGCGATCGTACTTTTGCCGTAAGCCGAGCAATTATGTTACGTACATGATTGTCATAAGGTGCAATTTTTCCTTCATACTTTTACGGGCTTAGGACCGTCAAAATACGAAATTATTTTTCGCTGTATTCAGGCGTATTTAAAAAATTGGAATCACCTTATGTACAGACGCCAGCACATCAAGCTACCCGAAACTGTCAGATTTTCCCAATCAACTTTGAACCTTATGCTTTAGCGATAAAGTTGAAAATCTATTAAAGAAATCTGACAGATTGTAGTAGCTTGATGTGCTGGCGTCTGTACAATAATTAATAATGAATAAAAATCAAAATGAAACGAAAATAAAAAAGTCAATTAAACATACTGCAATAATTGCTCGAAGTGGAGTCCGTTTCTCTCTAGACACAATCTTGCACGTTTAATTTGGTTTGAGCGCAGTCTATCGAGCACTACACTGTTACTTTTAACTGTGTCAAATGCATTAATAATTTTCAGTTTTAGTTGCTCTACACTATGCACTTCATCGCGATACACAAGACGTTTAATCTCACCCCAAAATCAAAATCAAAATCAAAATCAAAAGTCATTTATTCAAACTAGGCTGAGAATCAGCACTTTTCGAACGTCAAAATTACAAAAGACAGTCCCCCAAAACGCCCGCCCTTCACCACTTCCTAGTGCTTTCGCTGGGAAGAAGAAGTGGCGCAACAAACTCCCCAGCAGCACAGCTGTCTGTTCAGTTAGAAAATATAATTGACTGAATACAATACAAGGTATGCAAAGCAATTAACATTACAAGACACAGAACGCTAAATTAAATGATTTGCCATATGTCAGCTAGCAACGCCAATATACCAAGAAATACAATAAAAAACTATACGTACTCAAGCAAAAATTAATAAATGGAAATTAAATAAAAGCCTCCAGGTATAAAGGGCGTGACCGCTAACATATTTATGCAATGCTGGGTTCAGTTTACATAGCTGTCGCTTGAAGTCATAAATGATAAACTAGGACCATAAGGAAACTAAATAAACAAGTTATTAATAATGATAACAATGATAAAACCACCCACAAACAAAAATCACAGGGCGTGAGGTCCGGTGACCTAGGAGGCCAAGCTACGGGTCCGCCGCGGCCTATCCACCTTTCTCCATATTCACTGTCGAAGTACTCTCGCACAACGCGGGTGTAATGCGGAGGTGCACCGTCTTGTTGGTAGAAAAAATTACGTAAATACAGGAGAGGCACGTCTTCTAAAAACTCAGATATTACGCCCCGCAACATATCAAGGTAGGTGCCTCCAGTCAGGTGTCCTTCAATAAAATAAGGTCCAATAATGGTTCTACCAATTATGCCCGCCCACACATTAGCACTAAATCGTAATGGTGGTGTTCGCGAATCACATGTGGGTTTCGGAATGACCACCAGTGCTCGTTGTGTTGGTTGTACAGTCCAATCCTAGTGAAAAGCGCTTCATCAGTCCACAAAATGTTGACGTTTTGATTTTGTAACAACCATTCACAGAAATTACGGCGTTGTTGCGCATCGGCTTCATTTAATTGTTGAACCCTCTGATAGTGGTATGGATGTAGACTAGCCCTGTTCAGAATCTTCCAAACTGTCGGCTGGCTCAAATTAAAAACACGTGCGGCATCGTTGGTACTTGCTCTCGGATTTCGCTCGAAGTAGTTAAAGATGACGTCTTCTTGTCCGATTGTGATTATGGGTGAACGACCAGAACCGCGGGCGTGTGTCGGCACTGTAAACTGACCATAATCTAGGAGATGTTGGTTTGCCGCAAGAATTGTGTTACGGTGAGGAACCGTTGGATTCGGAAGTCCTTGGGCACGTAACCGAGGGATACTTTCCGACTCGTAGCGCCTTCGAGCTGAATAGAGACTTTCACCACTTTCTATGTAGGCTCTCACCATTTCGTAATATTCCCGATGACTGTACATTTTCGAGTTTTTATAACGGGCGCGTGCCTGCGCGCGATTCCCTAATGGCGACGTACGCGCACGAAACACAACTGTTTATTGCGCAGTGCGCGGTTACGATCGCCTGGCACCACCCCCGCCCTTATGCGCGCCCCTCGCTCCCCTCGCATTGTTTGCGAGGAGCGAGCCTTTTTTTTTAGCCTTTTTACCGTTTCTGTGTAGTAGTGTGTGTAGGCGATTGCGCATTTACAACCCGTGCGTGCAGCCACCCTCCCGCTTCCCCGCTCCGTGGCCCGCGTTCTCCTTGAGCGTTTAGTAGGTAGCATAAGGGAACGTAAGGTCATTCACTTTACTTTAGTATCCAATTTTCTTACAGTGATCAGGAAATTATTAGGACAAAATAAAAAAAATTAAAATGTTTTTTTTTCTTCTGTGATGTGTTTTGTTATCGATTCTGATTCAGAGAAAAAAAAATAGCTAAGGGTTTCATAATAACCCTATATATTTAGAAATATATGTACTGTATGTTTATCAGTTGTCTAGTACTCATAGCACAAGCTCTGCTTAGTTTGGGACTAGATAGCGTTGTGTGAAAGTTGTGGAATATTATTATTATTATTATTATCACCATAAGGGCGTCTATCCACCGCAGTCGTCACAGGTACGGCACCAAGAAACGAGATTATTCGAACCGAGCGTGACGCCGCGTACTGCTCTCAAAACGGTCAAGGAAAACATCGTGAGGAGACCGGAATGTCCTTGGACCAAAAATTGAAAGACATGTGACATCCACCAACCGGCACTGGGCCGCGTGGTGGATTACGGCCCACTCCCTCTCACAGAGTAGAGGCCGCCGTCCCAGTAGCGGGAATATTATAGGCTAATTATACTACGCTCATGCTGCACCTGACTTTTGGCTGTTTCTTGTAAATCTTAAGCATTTAACCTCTGCTTAAGCCGTCAAAGAACTTTGTCTCCTATATTTCCTCTAAAATAAAAATTAATCAGCTAATTTCCAACAAGGCATCTACACACGATACATCTTCCTAAGCGCTATAGGAACTACAAAATTCCTGAGTTGTTCGCATAAATACCTACTAATATTCTGGTACGCCGGGAATTAACGGAATCTTGGCAGAATTTATTGACATAGCATACTACCCACGTACCGATACGTAAAGGCACTTAGTGTAGTAGATACAACCGTATTATATGGATATTCGATTGGATATGTTGATTGTGTGCTGTCAAAGCCCACTTCACACGTATCCTTATCAAAAAACCGGCCAAGTGCGAGTCGGATTCGCGCACGAAGAGTTCCGTACCATTATCTATAAAAAACGGCAAAAAAAATCATGTCTGTTGTGTGGGAGCCCTCTTAAATATTTATTTTATTCTGTTTTTTAGTATTTGTTGTTATAGCGGCAACAGAAATACATCATCTGTGAAAATTTCAACTATCTAACTATCACGGTTCATGAGGTACGGGTGACAGACGGACGGACGGACGGACAGCGGAGTCTTAGTAATAGGGTCCCGTGTTACATAAGCATATTATAAGATTAAAGACTACGTTGAAGAGAAGGAAGTTGGGTAATAATTCCTTCTGCACATGTGGTTTCCCTGGCACCTCATTAACGACATAACTACGTAAATGTCTATTAACTGCTCCCAAATTACGATGTAATTTTTTATTTTTGTTTTTACATACTTCTTTGACATATTTTTATTTATTATTTGACATTATATACCTTTAATGGCAAATATATCATTTGGTTTTAATAGGTTTTTTTTAATAAATTTTTGTATTTTTATTTGCAGATGATTTTCCATTTTGTTAACCACCTGGTATTTCTTGACAGGCTGTCATCCCATACCTAATTACACAGCAATATGAAAACATTGTAAAAGCCAATTATCTTTAAATGAGTAACCGTGGAGTTTCTCGCCGGCTCTTCTCCATAGGAAACGACGAATTGGAAGCGTGCACCTAGCTTCTGACGTTTCATAAGTGCCCATGTAGGTTTATGTGAAATTAAATATTTTGATTTTAACGGGTATAATTTTACTTTTTAAATTTAATAGGAACAAAAAACAGCAGTGCAACTTTGTAACCATCTCACTGTGAAAACTCAGGTGAAGTGAGCGTGGAGTGAGCTGTCAGTGTCATCCCACCTGATAATCGAGATTTTAATAATATGTTTATGCTAATTCTATTGATCATTTTATATAATTTCAAAGCTAGTATTTTAGTTTCCAAAACATTACTATTTTGTGGTTTTGACGGCACGGTTATCGACTGCTGCGCTGCGTGTCGCGGGTTCGATTCCCGCACGTAACAAATATTTGTATGATCCACAAGTAGTTGTTCCGGGTCTGGCTGTTTGCGTATGTGAGTTTAAATGTGTGTAAACGCACCCACGATACAGGAGAAATTCCTAGTGCGGCAACGTTTAAAAAAAATTGTTGCCAAAACATTAGGTATTAGGCTTAGTCAGAATCTCAATGTTGTATTTTTTTTTCTTTTTTTTTTTAGACCAGTCCTTATATAGCGATGTTTTGGCAACTAAAATACTAGCTTCGACGCGCGTATTTCGGATTTTCAAGTTCAGCAAGGTTGAACGTGGATCTTTGACAGTCGTTACGAGTCGTCAGTAGTCCGAAAGTCTGACAACCAGTCTTACCTAGGGGTATCGTCTTACCCAGTAACTGGGTTGTGGAGGTCAGATAGGCAGTCGCTCCACGTAAAATACTGGTATTCAGCTGCATCCGGTTAGACTGGAAGCCGACCCCAACATAGTTGGGAAAAGGCTCGGCAGATGATGAAGTTCAGTAAGGTTCAAAACGCGCTGTTGCCACGCAGTCGACACATGTGATGACACACGCATTCGCGCGTCGACGTCACTTGGTAAGACTGGTTGTGAGACTTTTGGGATTCTGACTATCTGTAATGATTTCAAAGATCTCGAATGTTAGCCGGGTCCAACGGCCTCTCAACACATATACATACCTACAATATCAGGGGTGGTACACAAAATATATTCGAATAAAGGTACGTAGTTATGGAAGGCACGTACATAGTTATGAAGGGCACGCAGAAGTTTGCGCTAGCCGAATGAATGCCGATGAATGTTTTTAAAATAATGAATGATAGAGTATGCCATTGGACATAAAGTATTAAAAACATTGTAAAATTTTGCAAGTCCAATATCTGACTATGTATTGTCAAACTTCACTACTGACAATCCTAACTAATACACGACTCAATAAACTGTAGTAAACAAGGGTATTCATAGTAATTATTTTAATTTGAACACTTTTATGTAACATATTCCAAGCGTTCTTACCTTGGATATAATCCTCTAATTTGTAACATGGATTTGACATTTAAAAAGGTTTATAAAAACATAAACACGGCGTGAAAAACTCAGTTTCCCTAACTTTTAATCCTGCACGAGACTTATGATGAAACATATCCTAACTTAATATTGTAAAGAAAAAGTTGTGAAAATTCAGATTTCATAAGCAATAAAAATAAAAGTTTATAACATTTGTTTGGTTTCGGGGTTCGGCACATGGCATTTGCAGAAGGTACAAGAAAAATGTTTAAAAAAGCAGCCAAATGCGAGTCGGACTCGCACTCGAAGAGACCCGTACCACCGTAATAGTACATTATGATATAAGTGCGGTAAGTTGAAAATTACGGCTGAGGCGATATTGCTAGCCCGAGCCGTAGGTGAGGGCTATAAGAAAGCAGAGGGGCTGTAATTATCAAACCGCACGTATGTCATACGACGTTTTATAACACATTTGTGAGGAAATAAATAAAACTCGGACTTTCTTAAACGAATAAATCTTTAATTACTTGTTAAAACAGTTATAGCGTCTTTTGTTTATGGCAAAGGCACAAAAAACAGCCAGTATTACTAATAAAGTAAATTAATACTTTTGTTACAGATAAATGGTTGTAATTAATTGTCAAAATTAATGAATTAAATGTTTATTTATAATATTTTATCTCCCAAAGTTAATTTTATTCATAAAATGTTGACCACTTTTCTGACATAAAAACTCTTTGCTAAGATTTAAAAAAGTACCGTTCGTTTTAGACGGAGCATCTTGATAAACCGTGCGCTTTACATTACAATTACGCACAAGTACGTAATGAGATACATTACGATATTGAAATTGGTGCAGTAAGAGACCTTTTCCGAGCAAATGTGTTATAAAATATTTAACGCTTAACGCTGTATTATCACTACATAGTATAAAACAAAGTCGCTTCCCTGTCTGTCTGTCCCTATATATGCTTAGATATTTAAAACTACGCAACGGATTTTGATGCGGTTTTTTTTAATAGATAGAATGATTCAAGAGAAAGGTTTATATGTATAATACATGCATAATATAGTAGAGAAACACTGATAATTTTAGAGGTTTCTAATGTAATGTCGTAAATAAACACATTTTTTTGCGCTTACATTGTAAACGCTGGCTGAACCCGTCGAGATAGATCAAAATAATGTAGTACAGTATTGTACACCTTAAAAAAATCTACAAAAAAGTCCGCAATGGTATAGGTCTATCTCTTAGGGATAACCCACAGTAACCATTTTTTATCCTATACTTTTTACGAGAAATAATGGCTCTAAAATTCAGTGTTTCCCCATTGCACCAGTGCGAAGCCGGGGCGGGTCGCTAGTTACTTATAAACACCGAAAAACACGTTTCTTGTATGGGAGCCCCTTTAATTTATTTTTTGTTTTTTTTTTTTTTATAGCTGCCAAAGTAGTAAATATAATAGGTATTATGTGAAAATTTGAAGCGTCTATTTCTTACGGTTACGGTTCTCAAGATGCAGCCCTGTATTGGCACGCGTCGTGTGGGACCGAGAACCTTAAGAAGCTGGCTGGAACAGACTGGATGCGGGAGGCGGAGGACAGGGTCTTGTGGGACAGCCTGTGAGAGACCTATGTCCGGCAATGAACCGCGGTAGACTGAGTTGTTAAACCCTATGACAGACGACCGGACGGACAGTGGAGTTACACCATTTGGGTACTGAACCCAAAAACAGTTCGAAGTTATGTAATAATCGTGTTCTTACACGTGACTGAAAATTAAGCAATTTCTTACAAACTCGTGATGAAATTTGAGTAATCGTGTGATTCAACTTGGAAGTTGAAGGTTGTTTTGAATAAAATAACATCGTAACCTGTTTTTCCTAAAGGGTTGTACAGAAAATAAAAATAAATGTTATGGGTGCAATGAATTAACTGCGGATACATGTTGTATGTTGTGGAGGGGCTTGTGGCAAAATCATAGCAGCATGTCGATTCTGTAAAAATCTCACCGTGAAAACTTGCGTGGAGTGAGCTGTCAGTGTCATCCCACTGACGCAAGGGATTGACCAAGCATACATTTACAATCATAATCGAGATTTTAATAATATTTTTATGCTAATTTTTTTGATCATTTTATATGATTTCGAAGCTCTACGGATGACAGCTGAGACGCTTACGTGCTTTCTGAAAAGGACTTTTTCTACGTTTTACTTTCCTTTACTTTTCGCTGCTTCCCGTCAACTCGTTTTTAGTTGTTAGATTTCGCTACTCGCTTCTCTTTCATCGCCGTCAGTAGGACAGGTGCCGTAACAGGGGGCGAGTTTGATATAACTTCTACTATTTCATATTTTTGTCATAGTGAATTAAAGGCTGTCATTCGTAGATCTTTGACAGTCGTTACGGGTAGTCAGAAGCCCGAAAATCTGACAAGCAGTCTTACCTAGAGGTATCGTATTACCCAGTAACTGGGTTGTGGAGGTCAGGTAGGCAGTCGCTCCATGTAAAATACTGGTATTCAGCTGCATCCGGTGAGACTGGAAGCCGACCCCAACATAGTTGGGAAAAGTCTAGGCAGATGATGATGATGATGATGAATTAAACAAAAAACAAAGAAATATGTGAATTATTATTGATTGATGGTATGATATTGTTTTAATGATCATTTCTCGCATCCAGCGAATTCATGCAGCCTTCACCAGGTCATCGGTCCACATTGTGGAAGGCTTTCCGACGCAGCAATTCCAGTTGGTCGATGTAGCGACGCTTGGGGGTGGGTTATGTCCAGCATTGAACACCTTTCAGCTCATATATTCATAAGTTGTTGGACGTGGGACTAGATCGATCTCACAGAATGCGAAGTCTGTGAAGACAACCCCAAATTCAGGTTAGTTTTGGGAAGAGGGAACGGGGAAACCGAATCCACCACTTACCCGCGCAATTACTTCGTTTTCGCTGTGTTCTTTCTGAGTTTTTTTTTCTTTTTGCGCGGTTCCTAAGGATCCTAGCGTGATATTATATCGTCCGCTACCGTGTCTAAGAGTAGACGTGTGTTCAATTTTATTTAAAAAATATATATCACTTAGAGCGTATGCGATCCTAACCTTTGGGTAAATACCCAAAGTGGCTAAAATTACGTCAATTTTTCGCGCAAATTAAATTCGACACCTCGCTAAACAAGTGCCGCAAGCGCAAGGATTCTGCCCCGCACCCGCCGCCTTCACCTCCGTGGAAGCAGTGCTTTGGACATAATTGCCATCTCGCTCCATCCAAGCACGACCGATCCAACGACGCAACGTAACAGGCGCGGCTAGCTACGCTACGAGCATCTTGAACTTCCAACAGTGAGTAATACGGTCCACATTACTTTGCCCTGCCGTTCACGAGTACCTGACTGTCACTCATAATGCCCCGTATACAACGCTCGCCGCCACCGAATTCTTCTTCTACCAACATTGTACAAACAATGTCCGACTCAGATATTCCTCAACTGATATCGAGTAGTCCGTATGAAGATGGAAATATTACTATGCGTCATAAGCGTCCTCGTACATGCTGCTCCCCGGGTTCCGAATTGCAGGATTTCAAGAAGGAAATACAGCAAATGCTGCAGAATTGGAAAACGGATCAAGAAACCTATCTTACAAAATTCTGTAACGAGCAAACGACTACCCTAAATAAACTGGTTTCCGAATTGGCAGAGGTGAAATCACAAAACCTATCCATTCAAAAAATTAATATTGAGATAGAAAAAAACATCGCATTTATAAACAAGCAGTATGATGACATGATCAAACAAATTGATGCATTACAAAAAGAAAAACTATCGTATCGAGAAAGCATACTGAGCCTTGAAACAAAAATACAAGATCTCCAGCGTTTATCTCGACCCTCAAGTGTTGAAATCCGTAACGTGCCCTTTGTTGAGAGCGAGTCAGCGACGGATCTTGTGACAATTATTACCAAAGTCGGTTCAGCTATGGATATGCCGCTTAATAGCTCCAACTTGCGTGATGTTTACCGACTACCGGGTAAACCGGGCTCGGTCAGGCCAATAGTTGCTGAACTTACCAGCGTCCAAACTAAAAACCAATTCCTCGCCGCGGCCCGCAATTTCAATAAGATACATAGAAATGAGGACCGTCTCAGTTCTCTTAGCATTGGCCTGACGGGGGAAAGGCGACCGATCTTTATTTCTGAATATCTTCCCGCCAGCGCCAGAAAGCTATTCTTTGCAGCAAAGGAATTCGCAAAAATCCAAAAATATGAATTCTGCTGGAGCACAAATGGCAATATATTTTTGAGGAAAAGCACGGGAGCAAAACAAATACTCATTAAATCGGAGCAAACTCTGCGCGACCTGGGACACCCTACGGAACAATGACTATCGCATGAATCTAACTCTGTTTCAATGTTTAATAGCTGTTTACATTTAACTTCAAAAAAAAACAAATTGTCTGTCGAAGTTTTACATCTACCCTTTATTATTTTTCTCAGATTACCTGTATATCTCAACAATTTACAAACGAAACACCATATACCTACACTAAATTCTACATTAAACCACACACGTATACTTCTTGCTAAACATACTACTACCTACACTACACACAAAAATATACATTCGATGTTAATTAACACACTTGGCTTTGTACTCTTTCCTAAACCTAATTCATACTCTCTCCCACTCTGTCGCTACTGGCGAGTTGAAATAAACTACTTTACAATAAATAGTAATAACATTATAATTTACTCGTACTTATACAAAAGCCCCCGATCAAGTAAAATGGTCATTATATGTGCAATAAAACAATTATTTAATCAATGGCTTCCATAAATGAAATGAACAATGATTTAGACGATGTATCGGTGTCCCTCTCGTATGCCTGTCCACCTGAAGGCTGCTCTAATTATGTTAATCCAAGATCGTTTAATATTCTCCATATAAACATAAGAAGCATCAACAAAAACTTCCATGATTTTAATTGCCTTCTAGTGGCAATAAAAATTGAATGTGACGTCCTGATCTTGACTGAATGTTGGCTTAATAATTCTATGGCGATACCTACCTTAGCAGGTTATGCGGCTCACTATACTAAGAATTTAATTAATAAAAATGACGGTATAGTTATATATATTAGAGATCACCTGAGTTTTAGTATAACGGAACCGCAATTTTCCGACGCTAGCTGTTTCATATGCATTATTGAAAATAAACTAGCGATAGTTGCTCTATATAGATCACCGTCAATCAAAACCCTTGATAACTTTTTCAATAGCCTCCACGACGTACTTAGTAAGCTCAAACACTTTAGTACCACCACAGTAATTGGAGATGTTAATATAAATATTTGTCCTACCGGAAAAGATTCTCGTTCTCATCAGTATCTCAATCTAACGGCTTCCCACGGTCTTTTACCTGCACATCAACTTCCAACCCGACTAAACAACTGTTTGGATCACGTTTTATTGAAAACCAACAAAAAAGCGCTAACTTTAATCCTTGATACAACAGTTACTGATCACTCAGCAGTTTTATTAAGTCTTGATGCCTCCGATCCTGTAAATAAACCCAAAAGAAAATCCTTAGCTCGCTTTAATCTCTCAAATGCTATCAAGGATATCGAATGTTACGATTTTTCGAACATTATGACACTAAACGATCCCAACTTAGCAACGAATGAACTGATAGGTATTCTGTCTTCCATCATACTTAAAAACACAATCTACTATACCATTGCCAGCAAAGCAAGGATTATAAAGCCCTGGATTACTACCGGTCTATTGAGATGCATACGTAACCGAGACCAAATGCATAAAAAAACTAAGAAAGAACCTGAAAACTCCATTCTGAAAATAACATACCTACGTTACCGTAATTTTTGTAACAACTTACTAAAAAAACTTAAAATTGAATACGAGAGACAAGAGTTTATGAAAGCCAAGAATAATCCTAAAAAAATGTGGGAAACCATCAAAAACATTACTCATACTAAGCGTGACTCACCTCCACCCATAGAACTACTGAAGCCTCATCATCCACCCCTGAAATCGGTTGACTCTGTAAATTGTTATTTCACACAGGTTGGTAAAAACCTCGCAAATAAAATTACCCCTACCCAGAACTGTTCTCAATCGTTCTTCAAAAAAACACACGTTACTCTAAATTCGATGGTTCTGCTAGAGACGGATGAGAATGAAGTTGAGCGTATAATCAAAGAACTCCGCTCAGATAGTGCGTCGGGTTGGGATGGTATTTCTCCTAAGCTATTAAAATCTGCAAGCAACATACTAGTTCGACCAATTACACATATCTGTAATCTTTCTCTCTCTACGGGAATATTCCCGACAGCCCTAAAAAAGGCCCTAGTTCATCCAATTTACAAATCAGGTGACAGAGGCAGTGTCCATAATTATCGCCCAATTTCAGTACTGCCGTCGCTATCTAAAATCTTAGAAAAAATTCTACACAAGAACCTTAACAACTACGTAAATAAATATAAAATTATATCACAGAATCAGTACGGATTTCGAAGGGGGTTATCCACTGAGGATGCTGTGTCTACTTTACTTAACTGTGTTGTAGACAAGGTTGATAAAAAAATGAAGTGCCTGGGCATGTTTTTGGACCTCTCCAAAGCCTTTGACACTGTCTCTGTTCCCATTCTCCTATCAAAATTGGAATCAATTGGGGTGCGTGACAAGGCTCTCAGCATATTCGAGAGCTTCCTTTCCGGTCGAACTCAATGTGTCAAAATCGCAGATCACGTGAGTGGCGATGAGTCGATAGATTTCGGTGTGCCCCAAGGTAGCCTAGTCAGTCCTTTGCTCTTCTCTATCTACGTAAATGAGCTCTGTGAGCTCTCCCATCCATCAGCAAGTATAGTGACCTATGCCGATGACACGGCGATTATAGCATACGGTCGGGATTGGCAGACAGTTACGAACATTGCGGAAGCAGTCCTGAGGCAAGTCACTTTCTGGTTATCCAAAAACAGCCTCACCTTAAACGTTGAGAAAACAAAAATAATCACTTTCACCGCTCGACCTTCCGCGCAACCCCCGGAACACTCAATAAAAGTCAAAGCACACCAATGTGACATCCAGGATAGTGACTGTGCATGCCCTACCGTAACCAGGGTCCCGGTGATAAAATATCTCGGTCTGCAACTTGACGCCTGTCTATCCTGGAAAACCCACCTTCAATCACTTTCATCACGCATAAGAAAACTTATATTCGTGTTTAAAAAACTTAGACTATCAGCTCACATTGACACCTTAAAAATGGTCTACAGTGCACTCTGTGGATCAATTGTGGGGTACTGCATCACGGCCTGGGGTGGGGCGGCAAAGACGACTATCATGAAGGTGGAGCGTGCGCAGCGCGCCGTGATCAAAGTTCTCCTAGGTAAGCCTTTTCGCTATCCGACGCGTCAGTTATATACTGATTACAAAACTGTAACAGTGAGGCAGCAGTTTGTTCTCCACACAATCATGCGTAAACACGCTGCCCTCCCACCTCCTGCAACAAAAAGATTCCCTCCATCGAGAAGACCAATTCCTGCTTGTCCCAAGCTTCTTGTAAAGACGACTTTCGCTCAACGTCATTATCCATTCTTGAGCTCTCTACTATATAACAAATTGCACACAAAACTTAACCTACACTCATTAAACGTTCATGAATGCAGACAAAAAACGAAGGAATACCTTATGTCGCTAAACTATGATGAAACAGAAGAACTATTGAAACCACAATTTAAATGACAGTTCAACCGCTGTTGACAAAAATAACCATCAGGTAATCACTTATTTTTTGGTTCACTCGATAATTTCATTGGATATATATATTATATTGTTTTTACATACTAATTTAATAGCCGTAACCACATCACACCCACTATACTCATACACCAACACCACACACACACACACACACACACACACCATATCACCTCACACACTCCCATACACTCGTCTCCTTCAGACACACACACTTCCCTACACGGACACCCTCCACATACAAACCCCATCACACATAGGCAGTCATCATTTTAATATACGTATACTACTCCAAAAACATTATTAACTTTAATGCATAATGGACGAATGTCCCCATAACACAGGATTTTCCTAGCATGGGGGTCATTAATATATCAGTTTGTTAAATGTTTTTTTTATTTTAAGTGCTCTGTCTGTCTTGATTAATTTTATGTAAACGTTAATGAGAAATAAACATATTATTATTATTATTATTATTATTATTATTATAGCCTTTCTCAAGGATTGGGCTATTAAATACAAAAAGATTTTTTAAGCCCTAATGGCAATTGCAAAGATAAGCGCGTTGAAACAAAACAAAAACCGACCAAGTGCTCGCGCACGAAGGGTTCCATACCATCACACTATCACACTAATATTATAAAGACGAAATTTTGTGAGAGTGTGTGTGTGTGTTTGTGTGTGTATGTTTGTTACCTTTTCACGCTCAAACGGCTGGACCAATTTTGATGAAAGGTCATTGGGCACCTTAGTATGGAAACCATACCCATGGCGGACACAAACGAAATATAGCAGAGTGTATTGATATATGGCTCTGATTTACTATGGCATTAGTCACATTAATATGAGCCACGGGAATCTCGCAAAATTCGTGTTATAAACTGATATAGGGAAGATGAATAAAATGCTAATTCATTAGAATATTTTTTATTCAATTTGATCCAAATCAAGCATAAGATCATTTAAAAAGGCAGCGGGTGCATCTGTTGCTTCCTGATGTCTGGCCCAAGACAGATAATAAACTATGCTTGCGATATGGGCGCAGCTCCCGACAGTGCGGCGGCCATGTATACTTGAGCAGTAATACTCTTCTATACTTTGTCTTCCATGTTGTGTCGGGTTTAACATAATATATGTATAGTACTGTTTCATTCGGATATGACGTGACGAAGGACTGCGCGGAGGGCGGTGAGACAGTGCGCGAGCGCAACGAAACTTGTTCTACCTGTCTAATGTGTGAAAGAGACAGCGTATACATGCCTCTGAACAGTCTGAACATTGGCGCATCCGTGCACCATGCTGTATGGTATCGGAATTCTTTTTATGCCTTTATAAGATTAAATAAAATCCTCTGAAACCGTTTGTTTTATATATTTTTCAAACGATCCTGTACAATTTTCTCCATCGATTTTTAATTAAATAATTATATGCAATGAAAGGTCATATTATTCCCCTTAGTTTAAACCTATTTTGGTTAATGTCCGCCACTCTTCGCTAAGCGGGTCAGATATGCCCAATGACCTTTGGCACACAGATAGTTTATAACCAGTATTAACACATAGGATACTTTTTATCCCAATATTTCCAGGGGATCGAAACTTATGGGGGTGAAACCGCTGGGCGCTGCTAGTACGTATATAAAATCTAATAACATAAGTTTCACCATCCGCCAATTTGTTATGTGAAATAGTATCTCGCAATGTGAAAGCTCCGAACGTTTCCATAACAGTTTGTTGTGTAAGCAATAAAACTTGGAAACTGTGTATACAGCGTGTAACGGAAAGGGGGTATCAACCCTGAAGGAGGTGAATGTGCTCATGAAACTCAACAACTTTCCCCAAAGAACATAGGTCGAAATATGAAAAAAAAATTTGGCCCTCCCTTACAAAACTGACTAGGTACCAGCTGATTGATTTACTATGGGAGGGCCAAATTTTTTTTTCATATTTCGACCTATGTTCTTTGGGGAAAGTTGTTGAGTTTCATGAGCACATTCACCTCCTTCAGGGTTGATACCCCCTTCCGTTACACGCTGTATACACATAATACCTTGTGGCGCGTTGTATTGTGTGATCCACCGCAGCTATCATCTCGGTAGTCGGTACTTTCACGCAGTCCATCCATCGTTTTTTTTTTTTGTCTTCACCTACTCTTAACCCTTAAATGCATCGTGATGGAAATTTCCATCAACCAATCCAATGACATATTTTCGTTTCCATAGAGCACGGGGATTCCCCAATTGTTAGAGTTAAGCCCCGGATACACTAGGGAACATTTTGTCCCGCAACATGACGCGCAACACAAAATATACGTGACGCTGCAACGTTGCATAGTGTCCCGCAACATGACCCACAACATTTTACGTGACGCGGGACATGTTTCTTGCTCCCGCTCCGAGAGCGAGCGCACGGCGCGACATTCTCTCGGGACATTCACGTAGTTGCCGAGCGCCATGTTCCGCAACATGTCGCTCCATTTGTCCCCTAGTGTATTCGAGGCTATATTCAACTCATTTTGTTCCCAGTTGATTCGTTCTGATTACATAAAGATGTAAACTTCCACCAGGCCATTTAAAAAATAAAAAGTATTTTTACGAATATATTTTTTAAAATCTTTTTTCCTTACTATAGAGCTAATGTTACGTGCAAATAAATTTAATTTGCTTAAAAAGTAAAAATCATGACATTAAGGGTTAAAGTCTAATATCAATCGATTTTAGAGCACAACCCTTATCTATACCGGATTATTCAGGCTCCAGCAATTAGTATCAAAACTGCTAGAAACCCAAGTTTCGAAGCACTGTGGTTAGTTAAAAGTTACAGAAGCAATTTGCAGACTAGTTGAGACGAGATGTCGAGATAAACAGGATCAAATGGAATTAGCTAGCGAAACTCTGCAGACGTGATCATTGTCTAAACACCATAAAATTTAAATTAAAAAGATTTGGTGAATTATTACACGCGGTCAGTGACCGATGTTGAATGATGTTGTTGTTGTTTTTGTGTTTTTAAAGTATGAGTTACAAAACAACTGATATTTCATGCGACTGCACAAACTGTGGTCCGTGACGCCATAAAAAAACATTAATTTAATTACTTTTTTTGTTTTATCATGTTTAGTCTCCTTGACGCGTGTCGTTCGTGTGTATGCATACTTAGTTGGATGATTGGTAATTGCATTATTTTTAACTGACTTCAAAAAAGGTGGTTCTGTATTCGACCCGTATATATTTATTTATTTAATACTTCAAACACATAAATGTACAGAGGCGGACTTAATGTCGTAGGCATTTTCTACCAGTCAACCTTTGGGTGATGCAGAGACAAACGGTAGTAGGGGCAATCATGAAAATTGAGGAATAAATATTTTAAATATAAAGATACGCATAAACCTATTAAAACTATAAATATAATACGAGTATATAGATAATTACATATAAATATAAGCACAAATAAATATACATAAATACATGAATATAATAAAAAGACATAAGACAAACAGTGAGAAAATATTAGCGTTGTGATGATACTGCTGGCTTCTTGCGAATGTGCTCGCGAACCTTAACTTTAAAGGATAATCGGTTGGTTGCCATCCTGATTTCCCAGGTGAGCGAATTGCACAGATAGACTGAACGAAGAAGGAAGAGTGAATGAAGTCTGTGCGGTGAGTGGGACATATTGGAGAAGACGATTGTGCGATGAAAGTAGATTTCTATTGTAGTATGTATGTATGTATATATATACATATTTTGACAGGCCCGTTGGTCTAGTGGTCAGTGGCCCTGACTGCTATGCCCAAGGTCGTGGGTTCGATTCACACATAGGACAAATTTGTGTGATGAGC
The DNA here is from genome assembly GCA_949629135.1 of Eremobia ochroleuca. Classification (NCBI taxonomy): domain Eukaryota; kingdom Metazoa; phylum Arthropoda; class Insecta; order Lepidoptera; family Noctuidae; genus Eremobia; species Eremobia ochroleuca. Next base: position 7,609,126 of record OX451409.1, on the reverse strand, counting down.
AGGATCATTTGTTCTTTGTCTGGGTGTAATTTATCTATAATATGTATGTATTTAGAAATATATATGTATGTTTATCAGTTGTCTAGTGCTCATAACACAAGCTCCGCTTAGTTTGGGACTAGATGGCGTTGTGTGAAAGTTGTGGAATATTATTATTTATTATGTTTGTAAGTCTGCGATTTTCTCTAAAACGAATGAACCAATTTTGATGTTTATTTCATTAACGTCATCTGCATATTCTCAGGAAGGTTTTATTGTATGTAATACGTTAGGTAATTATTCTAAAAAAGTTTGTCTATCTTGTAGTTATCAGAAGATGTTGCCTATCTGCGCAGTAATTCGCTAAGTGCTCATACACACGAGTGACACGCGTTAACGACAGACGTAACTGCGGCTGCAGCTGCCTCTGTCGTCGACGCGTGTCGCTCGTGTGTATGCACAGTAATCGACCCTTAACATGCTGTCACGGAAATATAGTAAGTTTTTTATATTTTTTCATTGAACATTTAGAAGCTTATTCAAGTTACCATAAAATAAAAGCTACCTTGGTTTTTAGAATAAACTAAAGCCGAAGAACCTTAAAAACATCAACAGATTTTAATATAACGAAAATAATAATCACCAGTAACGCCTACACGTTTCTACCCCGGATTTACTCGACACCACCCCTCCCCCCTACCCCTTGAATATCAGTGAACGGTAAAATCTTGCTGAAATACCTCCTCAACACTCCGCGAACGCCCCTTTGTAAAACTTGTGGGATCTAAATTTTATACTACCGTCGATATTTGGTGGGACGATACATTCTTGTTCTACCCTACTCAATGACAATGTAAGAACGGTTGACAGTTGTCGAGTAATGCTTGGGGGTTTGATTATAATTATCGGTGAAAATATTGTTGTCAGGTTAAAAAATAAATATGATTTATGAAAATTAGTATAAACAAGGCACATAAATAATAAAGCACACATAGCTGTACACATATAATGTGATCTATCCATCGATTCCTGATAATAGGGTTATCGGGTATTCTAAAAAAAAAAACATGTTATCTTGATCACCATATTTTACTCATAAAATAATGATGTTTGATAAGGGCTGATTATTCAATAGTCAGATAACTTTACTCGGAGTAATAAAATTTGATGATTTAATACTATTAAGCAGTGCCAGTTATTAATAATGACGAAATTGTGAACATGAAGTCGGTACCAAGTAAATTATTTACCCAGCTAATATAATAACAATTTTTACTTGGCATCGATTTCAAAATCATATAAAGAAACACTTAATAATTGAATCTTATTAAATTACTCTTGGCACCTTTGAAATCGGTTTATTGAACCCAACGCAAAATAATCATTAAAATGGGCTCATAAACAAAAAAGTTATACATGATCATTAAATTATTATAAAGAAAATAGGCGAATTAAAAAAGTCCACATCTTTTTAAATCGACTAATAAAAGTACACCAACTAAATAATATAAACGTAACCATAAACCAAGAAACCAACTAATATACCCACAAAAAATTACGTTAAGTTGGGAGAGTGAAAAAAAGAAACTGGCAACACTGATAAAATATGGCGTAATTTGGTAATCATAAAAACAAAACATAAATATATGGTTTTTTGGTTACTGACCGATGATAGGTGATGTGTTTGGTATTTTTTACCTTTCCTTTATAATTCCGGCACAGTTTAATAGCACATACCGTCATTTTATTGCTGTTATTTGTTTATTACTTAGCGCGCGTAATACGTAGTGACACCGAAGCGGCACGATCGGCACTAATCGGCGGGTAAGAGCTTATAAGCCAACAGTTGGCTGGTATTTTTTGACACGTTTGCGCGCATTTGATGCTCTATCTAGACATTAGATAATCAAAGCATGTAACTTAATTAAGATACCTGCCTTGTATATTCTGCAAATATCTCACCGTGAAAACAAAGGTTGAAGTGAACGTGAAGTGAGTCGTCAATAGTGTCAATCCCTAGCATCACCACGACGTCAACGTAGAGATACGGCGGTTGGGTTATTATTATTACGTCTTTTGATATTTCTCTAAAATTCGTCGGTTATTTCAGCCAAAGAATAACCGATGTCGAAGGTAGATACGACAGCTATGGGCTGGAAACTCTGGCGGTATTTAAAGCGCTAAAACACTTTAGGCACTATCTGCTCGGCCGAGAATTCAAGGTTCGTTAGGGTGCGTCCACATCTGGCGAATGCGCCGCGAATGCGCAGCCGTCGAGCCGTTCGTGAGCCGCCCGCGAGCTGCGCGCGTGCATTTTATGTTCGCGCACTGCTCTTGCGCCGTTCACGCGCCGTGCGCGAGCGGCGCAAGTGTCGCGCGTGCGCTATCGCTCCTCCCCGCGCTGAGGCTAGGCAAACGAAAATATAAGCACGTGAGCTGGACGCGCGCAGCTCCCGGGCGGCTCGCGAACGGCTCGACAGCTGCGCATTCGCGGCGCATTTGCCAGATGTGGACGCACCCTTACAGGCGCCTTAAGCGTACAATGCAACACGTCATAAGCGTGAACTTTTACCTCGCGTTCACAGATGGTGGGCGTTCATGCAACCTTTCAACTTTGAAATACAGTATCTAATCTATGACAAATCTTTTACTGTTCAAGCAGTACGGTTATGGAATGACTTGCCCGTGTCGGTAAGGCGTGCTCAATCTTTGTCTACTTTTAAAACTTCTTCTTCTCAACACAAAAAAACACTTCTTCTCTGCTTAAACAGCATCGTTATATTTTCTTTACTCCTGTTTCATGTCTATTATTATATGTATATATTTATTTAAATTAGTATATCTAATATGATTTATGTATGTATTCATTGTATTGTTTAAATGGTACACCACAGACCCTCCCCCTTCTCTCCCTTCCCTCCTCCTTTCCCTTCCTTCCTTTAGGGGGGGCATCTTATTGATAAGACCACCCATTGTGTCACCGTTTGTAAAATTTCTATTCTATTCTAGAGTATCGAAAGAGCGAAAGAATTCCACACATAGACTACCTAAGTCGTAGCACCACTAACTGCAGGGGGGTAAATGTTTCACGTGTAAATGACGAGCGCTTAGAGCATATGTTGACCGTTGCTTGCCATGTAAAATAAATAAGAACCCTTTTGGCAAAAAGCAATCGACTTTACATCTTATTGACAAAATTGCAGAGCCGTTCCGCACTATTCATATCGATACGAGTGGCCAACTGATTGGTGGAAGGGTTTCCAAAGAATATGTGATTGTTATCATAGACGTTTTTACCACGCTTTGTTATTTAACTGTGCTTAAAGACTTATAATTAAATTAAATATAATATATTATATTATAATTAAAATACTTATATTTCACATCACGATACTCCTGTGAAGCTCTTAGAAATTTCGTTCACATATAATTCGGAACGCCCAACCGAATTATCTCCGATCAAGGCACTTCGTTCACAGATCAAGACTTGTAAAACTTTGGTAGGGAGTGGTCTATTGAATTTCATGAAATTGCCAGTGGCATTTGCCGTGCCAACGGATAGGTAGAACAGATTCTGATAATGTCCGTACTGACTAATTGTTTCACAGTGGCCGAATACTACTAAAACAGATCTAGGAAATCTGTTATCGGTCCAACTCGTTTCGAATTGCACGCTTTCCTTAACTATAAGTACTCTAGTAAAAAAAAAAAAAAAAAAATTAAATTAAAAATATAAATAAAAACTTACTATCTAAATAAAAGCCTCCAGGTATGAAGGACGTGACCGCTTACATATACAACATTATTTTTAGTATACTGAAAACCTGAATACAGTTTGTTCAGAATAAATAACTGAATCAGTTCCAATAGTTTTTACACCATGTTATATTTGTCCCATAAATATTTTAAAATGGTAACAAATTGAACACCGAGCGACACTAAGTACATTTCCGCAATCATATGCGCACAACACAGGTCACAGCCGGTCGGCCGGCGGCGCGCGTTAAGCAACCAACCAACCAACCAACCAACCAACCAACCAACCAACCAACCAACCAACCAACCAACTTTTTGTACGGACATCTTGTCTTTGTCTTAACAAGCTTATAACTTCGCGATTTTTCATGATACAGTTTTGAAATTTTCTATATAGATTCTTTACATAAAAATAGATACGTGTTTCGGGTTTGCCACATACTAAAAATAATGTTGTATATTACTACGTTACGTGGTTGAGCCATTATCTGGGGGACGGGGCCAACATGTGTGTCATGAACGATTACGTAAATATCCAACTAGCCCAACAGAATAAAATTGTCTGAATGTCTTGATCCTGTAGAAACCAAACATGATTAATTTAATTTTAACAAATTGCTAGATACTGTCACCGCACTGTGGCGTGTTAATTAGTAACGAATGAATAAACTGCAAATTAGTCCTAGATTGTTCACAGAATTTTAAGTTTTAAGTTTTGTTGAAATGAAGAACTCTTATGTTTGTTGTTTTGTTGATTATGAACTTGGACTACTAAACTTGCTGATTGATAAATTGTTTTATTGATACGCTGTAAGCTGTAACGATTTGTCAGAGGGATGGACTGAAAGTTTCATCGCTGTATCCCGTTGAACTGTTGAAAGTTGCTACGCTTTGCGGTTTAGTCATCGAGCTGAATCGCCTATTGACCCATGAATATTGCTGACAGCTTTAAAGCTTTGCGGTTAAATCAAAGTACTCTCTTCTTACTCATACTGAAAGCTTTCATGCTTTGCTTTTGAGTTCTATTGACTTATGAGAAGGTATTTTTTTTTTTTTTTTTCAAATAATTTGCCTATAATGGTGCCGTTTAGACTAAACGTGATTTCGAGAAGCAACACGAGAGTGCATTGACTAGTAGAATGTCCGTGTTAAGATAAAGATGCGCAGGAATTTACGACGTCACTTATTTTAGGAGTTATGTAATTTGTTCGAGCGGCAACACCGTGCAAACGTCAGAAACGACTTCGGACTTGTCAGTGTCAACGTTGTATCTATCAGTAGTGCGTTCGTTTATTTTCGAGGTCTCTCGCTCTCGAGACAGCTCCTGTGGCGGTTGTGCGCAATTTTTAACTTTTTTATTATTTTTTTTTATTTTGTTAAAGCGGCAATACAAATACACACTCCTTGAAAATTTCAGCTGTCTACCTATTACGGATAGAGATACAGTCCGCTGACAGACAGTCGGACGTACAGCGCCTTAGTCATAGGGTTCCGTTGGCACCTTTTGGGTACGAAACCCTATCAACTATAACTCACAGAGAGAATAGTCTAACTACTAAAGATATATTATGAACAGACAGCTGTGCTGCTGTGGAGTTTGTTGCGCCACTTCTTCTTCCCAGCACTAGGAAGTGGTGAAGGGCGGGCGTTTTGGGGGACTGGTTTAGAAGTCAGCGGGCGCGGGGCGGCGGCGGCGGCGGCGCGGGGAGCGGCGCATTTTAGTGCATATATTTATATGGAACTGGCCTCAAAGGCAGCGCGGGGAGCGGCTTACGAGCGATGCACACCAGTCTAGCGGTGCCCACGCGTCTGCATTGACGTAGTGTTGTGCATTTTATTTTTCGCTTTAAATCTAACGTTACGAAGAAATTTGTACCAAAAAGATGTGGTCGTCGCTCGCGAACAAAGACACTCATTTCTCATAACACAACACTACGCCGCGCGATCTTCCCGCTGGCTTCGAGACCGGGTCAGCGTTGCCGCGCCGCTCCCCGCGTTGCCGCTGTCGCCGCCCCGCGCCCGCTGACTTCGTGTCCGTAGCCTTATGTTAATTTGACGTTCAAAAAGTGCTGATTCTCTGCCTAGTTTGAATAAATTACTTTTGATTTCGAATTTTGCAGAGTTCATTCATGTTTCTACTAAAAAATAAAGTAATGAACAAGCATAACCAATGAGTTTCCATACCATTTCCAGTACACTTCACTCAAGTCTCTCCCGCACTTACTAACTCCAAATATAATATCAACCAACTAATATTAGATAATAGAAACTGCTCGTCTATTACAATATCATAACCCTCCTTAACCCTAGATAACTAAACATTCGTCCGTTCGACGACCCACCTACTTGCGAATCTTGTGCTCGTGCAGTTCTAGGTGGCCCCCCCCTGCGCCTCTTTGTCTACCTTCCTAAAACACGTAAACAGTGCACCGTGTGACGCGGAAGTGATTGCACGATAATTAGAACAGGAGATGTGACCATAGCGTCGTCCGCTCGACGAAAGTTTAGTAACAACGAGGTACGTATGTGTTGATCTTTGTATTTTATTTTTCTGAAATATTTGTTCATTTTATTGTTTATTTTTTTCTGGATTGTTTTCATTTAGTTAGTAATTATGAATAATATTTATTTTATAAGTGAAAAGTCCGAATGTGGGTACTTTTTTTATAGAAATGTAATTTTGTACGTTTATGATATCTAAACGTATCATTATATACGTTGTTTATAGTTACGATTTTATTAATTTATTATTTTTATTTTAAGATGGACTTACGAGGAATTGAGGAGCAGATTCATCAATGGCTGGAGCGTAGCGACACAGACGAAGATGAGGAAGAAACTCGGGATTCAGAATCAGAAACTGAGGATATTTTGGAAGAAGAAATACACCGGTCTACCAGCAGCGATTCTGACTCTTTTCACGAATCTTCTGGGTCAGAAGAAGAAATTATAAGGCCAGGTAAGAGACAGAGAGCACAAATTATAGATTCCAGCGAATCTTCTGAGGATGAGAGCAATGTTTCCACGCCCAGCACCCGAAACCGAAATGCCCCTGATGCTCGGATTATTCAACCATCTTCTAGATACATTTATGGAAAAAACAAACATAAATGGTCAACCCAACCTAGACCTGCTACCACGCGTACTCTAAGACGAAATATTGTTCATTTTATACCAGGACCTAGAGAAAACGCTAGAGAACTAGAAGAGCCGATTGAATTATTCTCCTTGTTTTTGAACGATGACATGCTGAATCAAGTGGTGATGTTTACTAATGCTGAAATCGAAATTCAAAAATGCAAGTACAAACGTGATTGGTCCACTATATCTAAAACTGATTTGCAAGAACTGAAGGCTTTATTAGGTTTGTTGCTCCACTCTGCAGCTACTAAAAGTAACCATTTGCCGACTCGAATTCTGTTCAATGCGCAACGGTCAGGAAATATTTATAAGGCTTGTATGAGTGCAGAAAGATTTAATTTTCTTATAAAATGTGTCCGATTTGATGATAAGCAAACAAGAGCTGAAAGACAAAAAAAAGATAGGTTTGCTCACATTCGAGATCTGTGGCAATCAATGATTGACAATTTTCAAAAGTGGTACACACCAGGATCGTATATTACCGTTGATGAACAGCTTGTTGGGTTTCGTGGAAGATGCCCTTTTAGAATGTATATACCAAACAAACCTAACAAGTATGGAATAAAAATTGTAATGGCTGCAGACGTAAGCAGTAAATATGTACTAAACGCTATACCTTACTTGGGCAAGGGCACCGATCCACAGAAACAACCTTTGGCAACGTTTTTCATAAAGGAAATTACCTCAACTCTCCACGGATCTAATCGTAACATCACTATGGACAACTGGTTCACATCTGTACCTTTGGCCGATGAGCTTTTGAAAGCACCTTACAATTTAACTTTGGTTGGTACTCTAAGAAGTAATAAGCGCGAAATACCCGAAAAGCTGAAAAATTCGAAGTCGCGCGCAAATGGGAACTTCAGTATTCTGCTTCGACGGTGATAAAACATTAGTGTCATTTAAGGCTAAGTCAAACAAAGTGGTATATGTTTTATCGACAATCCATGATCAACCAAATATCAACGAAAGTTCTGGAAAGCCAGAAATTATTCACTGTTATAATAACACAAAAGGTGCTGTAGATACGGTTGATCAAATGTGCTCCAACATATGTACCAATCGTAAAACCAAGAGATGGCCGATGTGCATATTTTATAATATGCTAAACCTATCTATTATCAATGCATATGTTATCAACGTATCTAATTCTTTGCGGAAAAAGAAAACACCTTTGCATCGGCGTGATTTTGTGTTGAAGTTAGCCGACCAATTTATGGAGCCATGGTTGAGGCAAAGATTTCAAACTGTTACTTTGAGGCGGGACATCAAGGTCATGATTCAAGACATTCTCGGTATAACTCCGCCTGTAGATGCTCCAGTTCCTTCTGCGTCAAATGTGCGTAAAATTTGCTACTTATGTCCATCTAAGGCCCGCAGAATGACCAAACACCGCTGCATCAAATGCAAGCGATACATTTGTGGACCTCATAATATCGATATGTGCTGTGGCTGTGTGGAATAGTTTTATGTTACTGTTTTGATTATTTTTTTGTTTAGATATGATCCAAAGAATGTACCCATGTCAGAAGTTCCTATGATTAATAAATACTTTTTCCAAAAAATGCATTTAATTTGGCGTAGTCGGTTCGACGAATGTGTAGTAACCATGTAACAACGAAACTAGTTTAGTTCTCTAGGGTTAATATAAGAGGATGACGTCAGTGGAGGCGAGTGCAGCTCTATTGACGACCCGTAAATCCAATAAGATTAAAGGTAAGACTATACGGAAAGCTATAATATGTAGCTTTTCTGACAATCAGACAGACGAACGGACAGCGGAGGCTTAGCAGATAAAAGGGTTCCGTTGGCATCCTTTCGGTACGGAACCCTAAAAAATATTTTCATTGTTTTCTAATCATAAAAATTACCTGTAACATAAGACGTTACACCCCCCACAGGATTAGACAGTGGGGTACCCAAAGTAGATACACCAAAATTTCGCCACTTATGTATAAGTAACGCGTAATAGGGGCGAGATTTTGCCATTAAATATCAATCAATCATAAAAAAATTGGAAAATCCAAAAGTGCACGACTCACCATGCTCATTTGATCGTATAAAAAACCATAGATATTATATTAGTTGGTTTTTATTCATTATATTAATTTAACTATGTTGAATAAAAGAGCAATTTTCAATAGGGTTACTCCTATACGTGAAAAAAATCTATTAAAAAAAATTGACTCAATTAATTGATTTCTTCGCAAGCTATAATATTTTCAGGTTTCACACCTTGATTGATGGGATTTTTTTTTGAAATATTTTGATGTTTTTTTCGTTTCTACTGGATTAAATAAATTTTTAAAAAGTACAAAATTAATCTCCATTAAATTATATATAAAATGGTATATAAATTAAGTAGGTTCTTTGTACTAGCAGGAGTATAACAATAGAAACAGTTGCAGAATGGAGTCAAAAAAAAAAAAAAATATCGTAAAGCACTCTCTAATGCTTCGCAAAGTACCACCTTATTAGTGTCCCTCAGCAGAGTAATGGTCTCTTCCTATACACAGAAGGCCCGAGTAGTGAAAATGAAAATGAAAATGAAAATATTTTTATTATCAGAAAAAGCTTCATGTACAGACGCCAGCACATCAAGCTACTACAATCTGACAGATTTCTTTAATAGATTTTCAACTTTATCGCTAAAGCATAAGGTTCAAAGTTGATTGGGAAAATCTGACAGTTTCGGGTAGCTTGATGTGCTGGCGTCTGTACAATGAATTGTGTTTGGAGCCTCCTTTAAGGCAAACAATACCTGTGTTAGGAGACTCCACTCTTCCATATCTTAGATGTAGTGTTACAGTTAAATATTTTGTTAGTCTTGTCATCAATATTCTAACATATTGAGTATGTATCATGTAGTAAGAAGCGTGGTGTGCTTTTAGTTTGGTAAAGTAATAGAAGTAATCGCAATGCTTGCTAAAGATGGTTTGGCGATTTCATACCTAAGCCCATGTAGGCACGAGCTTATTTTTATCGCGACGATTTTTTTTGCGCCCTAAGTATTCAACTCTCGGTCATTGAGTCTACCCAGAATTTAAAATCCTACAAAGCGCATCCTAGTGCGTCGAAACATGTTATTTGACTCGTTGGGATGCGCTGTACTATTGTTGGATTGTCAACTCTCGACGCAAAGCAAATCGAGTGCGCGAAAAAATCACCGTGATAAAAATACGCGCGCGTAGATACCTGGGCTTACGTAACATAAAGTATCTGATTGATGCGACTACTTCTGATTTTCACGCCATGTTTGTTTACCAAATGGGACGTGGAGAGAAAACCATTCGGTACCAGTTTCATTAATAAAAATCCTCTTGTTGTTGGACAAATAGTTCACCTGCCGTGCGATTCTGTAACCATCTCACCGTGAAAGCTTGGGTGAAGTGGGTGTGGAGTGAGCTGTCATTCGCTAGGGATTAACACTATTAAGTGCTCACTTCACTTATGATTTCACGGTGAGATTTCTACAGAATCGACCGGCTGTTGCTATTTTAGACTTATTCCTTCTCTGAATTTCAGTGAAGTCGGGGATAAACTCAAAAGTAGGTTAAAATAAAAAAAAGGTTATTGACAGTATAAAAGAGCAAACCTTACATAAAAATCCCAACAATCCTGTAATTTATTTCTAATACATATACCTAAATAAAAATACGGTGGTTATAAATAAACCTGTGTATGTTATGCGGTTGTATGAGCTAGATTCACACTGACCTCCGTACTAGTGAAAACTGTATCACGGCAGGTCAGTCTTCCTCGTTCACAAACACACACTTCTACACAATTAGAGAAAGTTTTTACTTGACTACTAAATGAAATAAAACACCGATTTAAGAGTATGTCTAAAATAATGCAGATATTTAGTGGGTACTATTAGATTATACTTCGTTGCTTCGTCCTTCGAGATTAAGATAACAATGTAGTAATACGTCTAGGGTATCGCCTTTCATCCACTAAGTTTGAATATTTTTTTTTTTTTTTTTTTTTTTTTGTCTGTACTTTGTCTTCCTGATAGTTATGCCTGTACCGCCACTCATTCGCGTTTTAGTGCGTCGCCGATCACCACGTTATTTTCTTCGTTTCATTTGAATTGTGCAAAAAGATGCCAAAACGTAGTCACAAAAACGTCGACAGTGATTATTTAAGAAAGAAGATTCGAAAACTCGAAAGGAAACTTAATAAACGCGACAGAAGGTCGCGTGTTCGAAGTTGTTCCGAGAGTAGTAGCTCGTCGACGAATATTATTATGTCGCCGGTACTATCGGACCATGAAGGTAAGCTGAAGTGTTATTTTTACAAACGGAAGATATTGTGAATAGTTTTTCGGACTATATCCGTATCATAATCTGACATGATGTCATATTATCTTAAATAGTGTTGTGTACATCTTATGGGGATGTTACCTTCACATAATTTTGGATTCCCAATTCATTGGGTATATACTACTAGTGATTGTGTACATTTGAAAGGAATGTTGCCTTCACTTTAGTTAATGACCTACTTAATAATAATTGCATTTTATATCCGTACGGACTAAAACATAGTGTTGTGGGTAGTTTTAAGGACTATCGCCGCTCTAAAACCACTAGTTGTATACTAGGAACATTGGTAGTTGTGATCATATCCACGTACCTACATAACAAAATGTTATCACTCGATTTCGTAATTCTGAATATCGGTATGGATTATAAACTTGGTGTTGTGGATAGTTTTGAGGACTATCACCGCGCTATTTTCTATCCGATACCTACATTTGGTACATTTTCTATTCCACCTGAAATGGAAGTTCAAGGTGATGTCGCGTCATCTCCGATTATTGACTCAGATGAGCCACAACCGGGTACGTCCACCTCGACGATACATGATGTTCCTGCTACAGAAGCAGTACAGGCAGGGGAATCGGAACTACCTGTTGAAGTAACGCTTCCTGAGCTGGACGAAGAGATTCTGAATCTCTTGGGCGAAACTCCATCAAAGGATAAAAAATATGGACCAGACATTAGATGCGAGTTATCTGCTCGCTGGGAACACATCGCAACAACAGGCTTGACCAAGGATGCCAGAAAGGAGCTGCTTGATAAGCATCTGGTTCCAAAAAAACTGCACAAAGATTGATGCACCCAAGTTAAATCCAGAGATAAAGGCCGCCTTATCGGAGATGCTAATAAAAAAAAGACAAAGCTTTAGAGAATAAGCAGGTGCAGGTCGCAGCAAGTATATCTTGTATAAGTGAAGCCCTAAGCATACTCTTTTCTGCAGGTTATAAAGATCAGTCGGTAATAAAATTACTGATCGAAGCCGGTCGACTGATGTGTGACTCACAACACAGCGAGTCCATGACACGGCGCAGTTTTATATGTTCTACAATCAAGAAAGATATAAAAGATCAACTGTTCAATACAGAAATCGATAAGTTTCTATTTGGCGAACATCTGACCGATACTCTAAAAGCTGCAAAAGCTATATCAAAATCAGGCGCTGAGATTAAAATAAACACACAGGTTCGAAGACCTGCACCAGCGCAGAGACCGAGACAGGCCCCTGTCCAGACTTTAAACCAGACGCCTCCGTTCCCGACAGCGCGGCAAGCGGGAACAGCGAGGAGAACAGCGCCGGCGCCGCGCCCGCGACCGGTGCAGCAGCAGCCGCGACAGCAGCCGCGCTTGCAGCAGCGCCAAGCCCCGCGGCGCTAGACCTGGTACGTTTTGCAGGTCGGTTATCCTACTTTTATGATCAATGGCAATTGATAACTAATGACCTCGTTGTATTATCGCGGATAAGAGGTTACAAGATACCGTTTACTAAACCTGTCTATCAGTTACACGAACCAAGTTTACCTGCATTAACTTCATGTGAGTCCTTTAAATACAAGGTGGCCATCACTGACCTTCTAAACAGTGGTGCTATTTCACATTGTGAACCATGTGAAGGACAGTTTCTTTCTAGTTATTTCCTGATTAAAAAACCCAATGGCAAAAACAGATTTATTTTAAACTTAAAGTCTCTAAACAAGTACATCGTAACAGAACATTTCAAAATTGAAGATCTAAGAACAACATTAAAATTAGTATCAAGAAACAGTTTCATGGCCACCTTTGATTTAAAGGATGCGTATTTTCTAGTACCTATACACCCGACGTATAGAAAGTACCTACGATTTAGGTACGAGGGTCAAATTTACCAATTCAATGTTTTGCCGTTTGGTTTAAACACAGCTCCATTTGTGTTCACAAAGCTATTAAAACCGGTAATTTGTTTACTGAGATCATTAGGTTATCTGTCATCTATCTACTTAGATGACATTTGTATCATTTCTAATAATTATCAAGATTGCTTAGATAATATTTTACAGACAAAACATATTTTAGAGTCCTTAGGATTCATAATTAACATTAAAAAAAAAGTTGTATGATTCCGAGTAATATTTGCAAATACCTTGGTTTTGTGATAGATACAAAAGAATTTCATGTTAGCCTTCCTAAGGAAAAACGAAATCTAATTAAACAAGAGTTACTGTACGGTTTACGTACACTTAGGTAAAATTAGCTGATTACGCAAATCGGCTTCAATTACCTTTCATCACTATAATCTGACTCAGTGTGCACTTTAACTCTATAACGAACATACATATGTGAGAATCACCTGCAATATAATACTGTATAAGTGACTTAGAAAATAAACTAGTGAAATACTACTGCTTCACTTTTCTTAAGCACACTCACCAAACTACAACCTACTTAACTATTACAAATCTAATGTACAGTTCACTACACTGTACATTAATGGTCCTTCGAGCCATTGCTGAGTGATCTGTGTAACTTATAAAGGGTGATAGCGAATCGGTTTGGCTGGCCTCCCACAAGCGGGTCTCACCAGTCCAGATTGAGAGTCGAGTGTCATCTAAAGGGCACATGGTTACTGAGCATCTACAACCTTCAAGTTTCGACGGAGCTCACGAACAAGACGAGTTACGAAGAAACATTGTCGGAGACTAGTGGAACTACGGAACTATCCCTACAGTCTTCTTTGGTTTCAGAACAACTATCCTGAAACCTACAACTTAAGGTACTTACCAACTATATTATAACTACTTATATCTAACTTAAAACTACTTACTTATCAATTATACAAAACTTAACTACTTACAATGGAGCTGCAACTTACAAAACAAGTCGGTATCTTTGAAGACATCAAAATATTGTGTACCAACTATAAGAAAGATAGCATTACCAGAAAAACTGTGGATTACCTGGAAAAACGTTTAGCCAACTTAGAAAAACTATGGCTGAACTTTGATGAACAACATCAAATACTTTTAGAAAAAATTGAAGACAAAAAGAACATTGGGTATTTCAATAACGGTGTTTACGAGAAAACTAAGAACATGTACGACTCAACCAAGAAAAATATCTTAGACTTGCTGGCCTTCCAACGGAAACAACAACAACAAAATTTGGATTTTGACTTAACCGAGCTCTTGGATGAAGCCAGCGAGGATGGCCTAAATAAGCTGATAACTCAACAAGAACGTAACTTTAAGGCTTTGAACAAGACTATGTCAAAAATAGACATTAGTAGCATAACTGAAAAGTGGGAGTTCGAAGAACATCTCACAACCTTGAAAGCAAAATGGGATCTGATTGACAAAATACACTGGGAGCTGGAAGACGAACTAAAGATGTCTACTTTAAGCACAGAGTACAACGAAAAGTACGAAGCCATCGAACGAAAATATGACAGTCTAAAACGAGACCTGAACAGCAAAATTTGGTCTACTATGCATTATCAGCAATCCGCACCGAAAATAGATGTCCCGGAATTTTCTGGAGATTATATTCACTGGATTACCTTCAAGGACATCTTTCTTGAAACTATTCACAACAACCCGAGCATTTCTAAGGCGCAGAAAATGCAGTATCTAAAAACTAAACTGAAGGGTGAAGCAGAACGCCTCGTCAATCACCTGGCTATTAGTGCAGATAACTACGACTCATGCTGGGAGATATTATCTCACCGGTACAACAATCGTCGACTTCAGTTCACATCGTTCATGAGTACCATGCAGCATTTACCAACTATTCAACAACCCACCGCCAACAACCTGAAACGCATGCACGATGTAATAACAGAGTGCCTGAATGGACTTGGTAACATGGGAGTTGACGTATCGAGTTGGGGACCAATGATTGTTTACAATATGTCGCAAAAATTGGATTCTACCACCCTAAATGATTATACAAAGGACACACAGAATAACAGGGAATTGCCGGACTTAGAGGAATTCCTCAACTTCTTAGAAAACAAATTTCTTGCGTACGAAGCTGCAAAAAGCTGCTCAAAGGAATCAACTGAAAACAAAAATCAAAGGCCGAACAACAAGAACTGGAGCAAGAACTATAAGTCCAATAATTTTTCTAACAAGCAACAAGACACGAAAAAGTTGGGCTACTCAAAGATTTTCCACGCATCTTACGGAAAATGCCCTCTTTGTCAAAAAGATCACGTGTTGATGCAATGTGACAAATTCATCGATATGGATATTGCACAACGGAATAAAACAGTGGCAAAACTGAAAGTTTGCAAAAACTGTCTATACAGCCACGGCAACGCCGCATGTAATTCGAAGAAAACATGCCGCGAATGTAATTATAAACATCATACATTATTACATTTGAATAAACAATCCCACAATGAACCAAATGTTAAAAGGGAGCAGGACCAGAATTCGAATCCAGGTCCTTCAACATCACATCAAGCCGGCGCTCACCACTTGGCGACTGATGACACTGAAATCTTATTAACTACAGTTCAAGTCAGGGTGCAATCTGCCGACGGAAACTACATAACTTTACGGGGTCTCCTTGATCAGGGGTCCCAAACAAACTTGATATCTGAAAATGCAGCACAACTTCTACGCTTACCTCGAAACAAATTTAACGCCGCTATATCTGGAATCGGATCTACGTCAAGTAACTGCAAGGGCCTTCTTCATCTTAACTGTAAATCAATACACTCAGAGTTCACGTTCAATGTACAAGCATTGATACTGACTAGCTTAACTAATAAGTTGCCCGGCTGCAATTTCCAGAGTACTGGTTGGACACATCTACAAAACCTGAAACTTGCCGATCCTAACTACAATGTGTCTGGATCAATAGATCTCCTGTTGGGAGCTGATGTTTACGCGGACATCATCTTAGACGGAGTCTTAAAAGGTGACCAGCACTCACCCATCGCCCAGCAAACTCGTCTGGGATGGATTTTGTGTGGGAAACTAAAAAACTTCAACTGTCACCTGACTTTAGCAAAGACATCAGATTTGTCTAGATACTGGGAGAGTGAAGATATTGCTGAAAGTACTCAAGACATACAACGATCTGATCAATGTGAGATTCACTACAAACAAACAACTAAGAGATGTGCCGACGGCAAATACATAGTAAAGATGCCCATGGTCCAGTCTTATGAACAACACCTTGGAAATTCGAAGTCAGCGGCTATTGCACAGTTTTTAAAACAAGAAAAACAACTACATAAAAATGAACAACTATTAACAATGTACAAAACCTTCATGAGTGAATACTTAGAATTAACACATATGGAGCCGGCGTCTCAGATATACGAAACGCAATACTTTTTACCACACCATGGCGTTTTACGGGAGGAATCCACGACAACCAAATTAAGAGTTGTGTTTAACGCATCACAGAAAACATCTAGTGGCAAAAGTTTAAACAGCCTGATGGAGAAAGGTGCCAACCTCCAAAAAGACATACAAGCACTCATCTTGAAGTGGAGAACCTACCGATATGCATTTACGGCGGACGTAGAAAAAATGTACCGCTGTATATGGATTGCTGACGAGCAAAAATCACTTCAAAAAATCATATGGAGAAACTCGCCCGACGAACAATTACGCGAATACACCTTATGTACCGTAACATACGGTACAAAATGCGCGCCGTGGTTGGCGATGCGAACTTTGCAACAATTGGCGAATGACGATGGTCACTTTTACCCTGAAGCGGCCAGCCTATTACGTAACGAGTTCTACGTCGACGATTTAACTAGCGGGCATAACTGCCTAGAAACTGCCAAAAAACTACAGACTGATTTAATAAACCTACTCCAACGCGGAGGTATGAACCTAAGGAAATGGTCAAGTAATTGTGCCGAGCTACTAGAACGATTGAACGAAGATCAAATTTCAAGAACCAACTTTGATTTTAAACACGAAGACTCCATGAAAACTCTTGGACTTGGCTGGAATCCTAATTCGGACACATTCACGTTCAGCTGGAACCTCAAACAAAATTCTGAAAAACCACTAACCAAGCGTTTACTACTATCGCAAATTTCACAACTATACGACCCTCTTGGCTGGTTTTCACCGGTTACTATACGAGCTAAGCTTATTTTCCAACGTGTATGGACTGAGAAGCTAGCATGGGACGAATTATTACCGACAGAAATACAAGATGAGTGGCTGAAACTGAAAGGTCAACTTGAAGAACTTAGAACTGTGAAAATAAGTCGCTGGATTGGCTGCATACAAAATAATATTGAGTTGTTAGCATTTAGTGACGCAAGTGAGAAGGCCTACTCTTGTGTAATTTATACACGTGCCATAAACGAATGTGGACAGCCTGTACTAACCTTACTGGTAGCGAAAACTAGGGTTGCCCCACTCGCACAAAAACTATCTCTGCCACGACTGGAACTAAGTGGAGCCTTACTTATGTCCCAATTGGTCAAAAAGGTCACTGAGTCTCTTCCAACACACAACATAACTGTGTGGGCATGGTGTGACTCGAAGGTGGTTCTAGCCTGGCTACAAGGAGAGGCGTCCAAATACGAAAAATATGTGGAAAACCGGATCATCAAAATCACACAAGTGATACCAGCATCCAAGTGGTTTTACATAGAATCAAAAAATAATCCAGCAGATTGTGCGACCAGAGGTTTATATCCGAAGCAACTTGTGAACACTCAGTTATGGTGGTCTGGTCCGGAAATGCTGAAAACATTTACGAGCAAACCCGAAGAACAACGTTGTCTAATTACTACAAAAGTCGATGAAAAACATGACGTGCCAGCCCCATATCAAACAGACAATATTATAAATGAGTTGCTGAATAAACACAGTACACTGAGTTACGTCACGCGGATTATCGCTTGGATGGTACGATTCGGTGCAAATGCACTTAACAGCTTAACAACAATGAAGAAACTTGACGCTGGCCAACAAATGCCTCACACATACTTAACAATACGCGAACTTGATAACGCTATGACAATAATAACAAGAAATATCCAACGACTGGAATTTAACTTGGAATACGAGTTGTTATTAAAAGGTCAACCTGTAACTACCAAAGGCACTATTCGCAAAATATACCCTTATTTGGACGGGGAAGGCATCATGCGTGTGGGCGGACGCTTGAATAAAACTAACTTACCTATTGGAATGAAAAATCCCGCAATAATTCCGAGAAAAAGCAGACTTACTCAATTGCTAATCAATCAAGCTCATGCGGCGACTTTACACGGGGGTGCTCGACTTACACTTGCCTATATCCGACAACTATACTGGATAGTTGGGGGTAACAGAGCAGTAAAAACTCAACTACGCCGATGTGTACGCTGCCATCGATTTAAGACCAATGAGAACTACCAACTCATGGCCGATCTTCCTCCTCAACGCGTGACACCTTCACGCCCCTTCACTCACACGGGGGTCGACTTCACGGGTCACGTGGATGTCAAATTAAACAAAGGAAGAGGCGTTAAAACATCCAAAGGTTACATTGCGATTTTTGTGTGTTTAGCAACGAAGGCAGTTCATATAGAACTTGTCTCTGACTTGGGCACTGAAACCTTCATCGGTGCTTTACAACGGATGTGTGCTAGACGTGGCACACCAAGCCACGTTTATTCAGACTGCGGGACAAACTTCATTGGATCTTCGAAGATGCTAAACAAAGAATACGAGATGTTCAAAACAGAACTGTCTCCCGATTTCTTCAACCAAATCAGTAAAATGAAAGTAGAGTGGCACTTCAACGCGCCTGCCTGGCCGACGGCAGGTGGGATTTGGGAGGCTGCTGTACGTTCAATGAAACACCACTTGCGTCGCGTACTTGGCGAACAGAAGCTCACTTTTGAAGAGTTTTCGACCTTGTTATCTAAGATAGAAGCGTGCATGAATTCTCGGCCGCTTTGTCCACTTACAGAGGACCCAGACGAGTTTTATAACTATTTAACGCCTGGACACTTTCTCACAGGCAGTGCAACTATGACGCTCCCACTGTCAAACTATGAAGATGACCGCCACTTAGATCTACGGAGAAGATGGCAGTTAACTGAAAACATGTTTCATCAATTTTGGAAGAACTGGTCCTCGGAGTACCTGACCACCTTACAAAACCGCAGCAAGTGGTTGAGGCCCACACCTAATATCAAAGTCCATGACATCGTCTTAGTCAAAGACGACAACCTACCACCAGGAAAGTGGGCCATCGCGCGTGTAATCGAAGTCCATCCTGGTAGCGATGGACACGTGCGCGTTGCAACTGTGAAAACGCAAGTTAGCACATTAAAGCGACCAATTACGAAATTGTCGCTGCTGCCACTTGCCTCACAATAGCTTACGAGTAACATTATAATTATTCATTATTAACTTATCACTTAACCAAGGAACATTATACTTATACAAGTCTAAAGAGAAGATAGTCAACAAGATGCTAATAACTTTACTACTTTATATTTCTTTGGCTGCTGGAACATACGGCAACGCCGTACCACCGGAAGACTTCACTTCGAGTGTTCAAATTACAAGTCTGGGAAGAGACCGTCCTATATACTACGACACTATTGGAAAAGTACAACTGATTCACAACGAATGGAGACTGCTGATGTACTACAATTTATCTACCTACTGGAGTGGAGTTGAGAAATTTGAAAACTACTTGCAAGATATTTTGGACTTTTGTAATAGTTTGGAGCCGAAATATTGTGAAACTACCATACGCCAACTTTCGCACGAAATGGAACTTCTGCAACATTACAATAATATGCTACTAGCCCCACACAAACATCTGTCGGGGCGTTACAAACGAGGTTTGATTGACGGCGTCGGTTACATCACGAACAGTCTATTTGGAATCCTAGATCATAGATTTGCTGAACAATATCAGAAGGATATTCAAAACATACAGAAAAATGAAAACTATCTTCTAGAACTCGCGCGAAACCAGACTTCTACTGTCGAAATTGAAAATGAAATTTTGAAGAAAAACGAACAGAATGTGAATAACCAGTTTACACTTATAAACAAATTCATGAACGAAACTGACATTAGATTTTTGAAGATTGAATCGGGAATCGAAGTGGCTATGGCAACCGCCTATTTTGCCTCAGCTTCGCTTGCGGCACATTTACTTCTAACAAACTTGAAAAATATTCAAGAAACTCTTTTCAACACGCTGATGGACACCTATAAAGGAAGAATCGATGTTCACCTACTTACTCCAGTCAACTTGATCCAGCAGCTCACTATTATCTCAGGACAGTTGCCCAAAACATTGACATTGCCGGTAGCCAACCTTCAAGGTGAAATAAAAGATTTATATGAACTGATTTACGTCAAGGCTCGAGTTACCGACAATTACTTTATGTATGAGCTTCACATTCCACTGGCGAGCGATGAAGACTTTGTTGTGTATGAAATGTTTCCTTTACCTATGAAGAACCCATATGAGGCGAACGAGACAACAGCTGTTTCTGTGTCATCGAAATATATTGCTGTGAACTTGGAGAAGAATACTTACGTAAGACTTAACGAAAAGGAACTAAACCAGTGCGTTCAACGGCAAACGGATAATTTCATCTGTATTTTGAACCTACCAATTTTCAATATACAAAACATTAACGCACCATGTGAAGCTAAACTTTTAGGGCATCAATCAACTTCACCCTGTATTACAAAGAAAACGGAATGCGACTCAGCCTGGGTTGAATTACACAAAACAAACATGTGGCTAGTGACGTGCTGCGACTTGTGCAATATACGTACTGTGTGCGAAGGAGACGTCCGAGTTCACGTCATCAATACGCCATCTATAGTTACTCTAAAACAAGGATGTCTTATACAAACGAAGGACTTAAAAATATACTCTCACAATCACTACTACAGCAACGTCAAGCTGGACTACGACATTCAAGTTCCTTCTCTGGATAGAACAATAAATGGCATAATCAACACACACGCTACGCCGCTGCTGAAAACGGACCATAACAAAGACATAGCAGTGGTCGAAAATCGTCTGCGATATCTAAAGGGTAAAGAAACTCTCCCAAAGCCGACGTTAACAACTCACGACATACATCAGTACGCCATTTCCTACTTCCTACTGGTCGTTGTTGGAATGGCAATAGCCATATGGGTGGCAAGCAAACGTGGTTACTGCACTAAAAAACCAAATAACAGCAGCAACTGTCCAGCTACAACTGAGGACATCGAGATGCAGACTATCAAACCTACTACTGGAATAAGAAAGCTGTTCCAGTCGCGCTCTATGACAGAGCGCCCGCACCCAAGGACACGAGATGGAGCAAAGGCTACGGTCACTGCCGACTGCGCACGTTCGAAGCCTACCCTGGATGTTGAATTTACTTTCTAGGAACCTTAACTTATAATTCTACATTTTTCATGTTTAATATTATCTTAAGTAATTTTTTGTTTGTATGGGTGATTCTTACATGATCATACTAGTACTTTTGGCTACTTTTCCCGGGTTGGGAATATGTACGGTTTACGTACACTTAGGTAAAATTAGCTGATTACGCAAATCGGCTTCAATTACCTTTCATCACTATAATCTGACTCAGTGTGCACTTTAACTCTATAACGAACATACATATGTGAGAATCACCTGCAATATAATACTGTATAAGTGACTTAGAAAATAAACTAGTGAAATACTACTGCTTCACTTTTCTTAAGCACACTCACCAAACTACAACCTACTTAACTATTACAAATCTAATGTACAGTTCACTACACTGTACAGTTACAATCGTTTCAATTGAAATCTCATTGTAAAATAAGACAGTTTGCTCGCTTGGTAGGCCTCCTCACTTCGTCCTGCCCCGCGATTCAGTACGGTTGGCTTTACACCAAGCAGATGGAAAGATGCAAATACCTTGCATTGTGTAAAATGAGTAATTATGATAGCCACATGTCTTTACCACAGTATTTGCAGGACGATTTTTCCTGGTGGTTAAAATCTATTGATACCGCAGTGAATCCTATTAGACGGGACAGCTACTGTCTAGAAATATTTTCAGACGCTAGCAAAAAAGGGTGGGGGGCAGCATGCGGTGCGGAGACCGCCAGTGGCCAGTGGAGTAACACAGAGTCTAACAAACATATTAACTGTCTAGAACTCCTGGCTGCTTTCTTGGGCTTACAAACATTCGCAAAAGGATTAAAAAATTGTCAGGTGTTACTACGCGTTGACAACACAACTGCTATTTCGTATATCAACCGTATGGGTGGAGTAAGATTTCCACATTTAACTGAAATCACAAAATCTTTGTGGCAGTGGTGTGAAGCTCGTGGTATATTTGTATTCGCTTCATACATAAGCTCGGAAGATAACGAAATAGCAGATGCTGAGTCTAGAAAATCTCACCCCGATACCGAATGGGAGATTAAAGATCATGCTTTTGAAAAGATTGTGAGAGCCTTTGGGCAACCAAAAATTGATCTTTTCGCATTAAGGTTGAATAACAAATGTGTTAAGTACGTCTCATGGAATAGAGACCCAGGAGCATGCGCTGTGAATGCTTTTACTTTAAATTGGTCAAATCTTTGTTTCTACGCATTTCCTCCTTTTGCGGTTATATTAAAAGTATTAAGAAAACTTATATACGACCAGGCGGAGGGTATTGTTGTGGTTCCATTTTGGCCCACGCAACCCTGGTTTCCACTTTATCAAAAACTTCTCTGTTCAGAATTAGTTCAGTTTAGACCCTCTGATAAAGTGTTATTGTCTATTTCCAACAGTGTCCCCAAGCTCACGTTGATTGCAGGGAAGTTATCAGGACGGCGTTACGAAACAGAGGAGTACCACCATCATCTTTAGATATTATGATAGCTTCTTTATCTGAAAGGTCAATAAAACAATATGACGTTGCCATTCGACGTTGGGTAAACTTTTGTAAGACTCACAATATCAAAATACATGAGGCGTCAATTCTGATGATTATGTATTTTCTCACTGAGTTATTTCATTCCGGCTTACAATACGGATCTTTAAACAGTCATCGCTCCGCTCTGTCTTTGATCTTAGGATCGAGAGTAGGGTCTGATGATCGCGTTGCTAGGCTATTCAAAGGTTTTTACAGACTTCGTCCTCCAGCCCCAAAATATAATATCACTTGGGACCCGTCAATAGTTTTAGAATTCTTATCAAAATGGTACCCAAATAATAATTTAAGTTTCGAACATTTAACCAAAAAGGCCGTAACTTTGCTCATACTTGTAACTGCACACAGGGTGCAAACCATTAGCAAAATCAAATTAGAAAATATGAACGTCACTGATAATCTTATATTGATCAAGATAAACGATTTGTTAAAAACATCTCGACCTGGTTTATCTCAACCTTGTTTAAATATTCCATTTTACAAAGATCGACCGGAAATATGTCCCGCTGAGGCTCTTATAGAATATATTGATAGGACAAAACATTTGAGAAACAATGCCAATAGCCTTTTTATAAGTATTAAAAAACCACATAAATCAGTAACCACAAATACCATCAGTCGGTGGATAAAAGATATATTATCAATTAGCGGAATTGACACTTCAGTATTTTCTGCCCACTCCACCAGACACGCAGCCACCTCAGCTGCTCATAGAGCTGGTGTCAATATTGACACGATACGAAAAGCAGCTGGGTGGAGTGGTAGCTCCAATGTTTTCGCTAGATATTATCATAGAGACATTCAATGTGAACAAACTGATCAATTTGCCTTATCAATCCTAACCTCTGATCGATGTTAGATTTAATTACTTAAAATTAATAACTTAAATTTATCTACCCCTAATTAAAGAAAAACTACAATTTAATTACTTTATTACTTGTAAGGTTTGATTAATATACATGTACCTAAGTATAAAAATTCAGTGTTTTAATATTTCACCATCTTTCAAAATCTACATTGTTATCTTAATCTCGAAGGACGAAGCAACGAAGTATAATTGGAGATTAAACGAACTTACCTGAAGTGAAGTTCTATCCAAATTATACGAGTTGCTTCGTCCGAAGAGATTAGTTCCCTCCCAACCCTATGAACCCCATACCTAAAGTGAAATATTAAAAAAGGTTCCAGGCTTTCAACTAAATGAGTGGCGGTACAGGCATAACTATCAGGAAGACAAAGTACCGACAAAAAAAAAAAAAAAAAAAAAAAAATATTTAAACTTAGTGGATGAAAGGCGATACCCTAGACGTATTACTACATTGTTATCTTAATCTCTTCGGACGAAGCAACTCGTATAATTTGGATAGAACTTCACTTCAGGTAAGTTCGTTTAATCTCCAATTATTTGCTGATTTGATGACAAATATACTGAGGGTAAGTATAAAATATTAAAAGTATAAGCAAACATTTCAGATAAATAAAAAAGTTTGGATCTTATGTGTTACGGTTATGAACTTATAGCATCAAAAATCTAGAAAGAAGAAAAAAAAAGTTGTGTCGTTAAGTGGTCATCACCGTGGAGACCAATACAGATATTTTTTTTTTGTGCATATGCGTTGTCATCCAAGATACAGCTGAAATGGAGTAGATATACGTCTGTAATTGCACCTTTTCTTCAAAGCGGTTTTAATACTTCACAGGAAGAGCTATTTTACAAAGATCTACACATACACACATGAATACTTACACTCATTCCTTATTTCCGTGGGGGTAGGCAGAAACTACAGAACGCCACTTATTTATTATTTATTTTTTTGAATGGCATCTCGCAGTTCAACCTATGAGCTTTTCGACTGCTTAACCGGGCTTGCCTGTGGATGCCTTAATAAATTAAGGTCTCCAGCCAGGGCTTAAAAAATAAAAAAAAAAACCAATCGACTACACGCTAAGGGCACCCCCTGTGTGGTACGGACCTCAGATTAGGGCATCGCTGGGAGAGGGCAGCAAGGGACAGGTTGGATCGGAATTAAAACGCCACCTGCATGCCTGTCCTTAAATAGGTACTTCTTTTGCTTCGTTTACATTCATACATCTGCGGGGTAAGTAATTGCGTAACACATTGTCAGTAGGTATGGCTTCCATTTTACAGTTCACTAGCGACCCGCCCCGGCTTCGCACGGGTGCAATGCTGATCACTACATGGTATAAAACAAAGTCGCTTCCCGCTGTCTGTCTGTCTCTATGTATGCTTAGATCTTGAAAACTACGCTACGGATTTTGATGCGGTTTTTTTTAATAGATAAGAGTGATTCAAGAGGAAGGTTTATATGTATAATACATGCATAATATAATAGAGAAACCCTGATCTGTCACACGATCTATCAGTTTTAGCTACGCTTACCGCAGTTGGTCTGTGGATGGGTGACCATCTTTACATACCGAGACCCCTCCGTGTCTCGGAAAGCACGTTAAGCCGTTGGTCCCGACTGTCATTCGTGGTTCTTTGACCGTCGTTACGGGTTGTCAGAAGCCCGAAAGTCTGACAACCAATCTTACCAAGGGGTTTCATATTACCCACTAACTAGGTTGAGGAGGTCAGATAGGCAGTCACTCCACGTAAAATACTGGTATTCAGCTGCATCTGGTTGGACTGGAAGCCGACCCCAAAATAGTTGGCAACGCAGGCGGCGGTTGGGAGGCAGATGTGACTCGTGGAGTGTGGGGGATCCCTACACCCTGCGAGTTGCTATTGCTAAGCGTGAAATATATCCATGGGTTACTAGTTCAAATCCGGCTCGAAGGACCGAAATAAATATATTAGATACTACACTTACTGACAACCAGCCCAGCGCTGTTGACGATGCACCTGATGAGCGATTCTCGTAATTTCAAGAACTTTCACAATCTGATCTCAGTCATCTGCCTAGCCTTTTCCCAACTATGTTCGGGTCGGCTTCGAGTCTAACTGGATGCAGCTGAATACTTGTATTTTACATGGAGCGACTGCCTATCTGACCTCCACAATCCAGGTACTGGGTACTACGATACCCCTTGGTAGGACTGGTTATCAGACTTTTGGGCTACTGACGACCCGTAACGACTGTCAAAGATGCACGAATGACAGCTGGGACCAACAGCTTAACGTGCTTTCCGAGGCACGGAGGGGTCTTGGTATGTGAAGATGGTCACCCATTCACGGCAAGCGTAGCTTAACCTTATCGATCGACCCGTGCGGCTGTTATTACTTAGCCACAGGCCCCTCTTGTCTGATCTCTGATCTCAGTCTGTCAAAAATATCCAAAGGTTGTCTTTAGAAGATCGCTCGTAGCGATAAGACCGCCCATAGTGTCACCCTTTGTAAAATTTATATATTTATATCAGCAGTGCTATTCTATGTATAAAAATCTCACCGTGAGAACTTGGGTGAAGTGAGCGTGAGGTGAGATTCAGTAGACCAATGCTAGGGATTAACACTATTGACTGCTCACTTCAAACTCACTTCACCTATGATTTCACGGTGAGATTTTTACAGAATCGACCGGCTGTAATTTATATGGTGTACATAATAAAGAGTATTCATTTCTTCTATTCGATACCTCTAACTTCTCTACATTTTTGACCAGTTTTTGACATTGATTGTAGCTGAAATGAGATTGCGAGTAGATTTTGAACGTTTTTAATTACGGAAATGGGCCTCTAGCCGGTCGATTCTGTAAAAATCTCACCGTGAAATCGCAAGTGAAGTGAGCGCTTAATAGTGTTAATCAATAGCATTAGGGAATGACAGAGCTCACTTCCCGCTCACTTCACCTAAGTTCTCACGGTGAGATTTACAGAATAGCACTGCTGTTCTTGCTCAGATGCGATCCACGGCTTAATCTAACTTGTTTGTTGTTTGTTACAAAATCAGATCGTTTCCACTCTGCGATCGGCATTATGTTTTGTTTTGTTTATTTGTTGTCATTTGCCAGTGTCTCAACGTTTTATCAATTTAAATTAAAATTGTGAATAAGAAATGAACAACATTCTCTTCCAAATAATGACTGTTTTTGTTTTTCAAAATTATAAACGGGTAAGTAATTTACATTACGCAACGTATCAGCGGTCGATTCTGTAAAAATCTCACTGTGAAAACTTGCGTGGAGTAAGCTGTCGGTGTCATCCCACTTAAATATCCTAGGGATTTACCAAGCATACATTTACAAACATAATCGAGATTTTAATAATAATATTTTCATGCTAATTTTATATAATTTCAAAGCTAGTATTTTAGTTGTCAAAACATTGTAATTTTATGGGGTTTTAAAACAAAATACCAAAAAAAAAAACCAACAACAACAACAAAAGAAACAGAAACTCAGTCAGAATCTCAATGATGATGATGTTTTTTTTTTCCTAGACTAAAGACCCGATTCCCAACATTTCGTGAATCGTGGCGTGATCATTTGATTACGCCACGCAAACTACGTGGGGTTAAAGTCTATGGTCCGTCAGGTGGGATGACACTCACAGCTAACTGCACGATCACTTCACCTAAGTTTTCGCGGTGAGATGGTTACAGAATCGCACTGCATGTCTTTGTTTCGACAAAGGAACACATTGTCTAACTCTTACGCTACGTACACACTGACAGGTGGCTTGTTTAGCGCTTAGACCCTAGCGAATCACCTTTCGAGTAGCGAAGTGAAACGAACGCTCTAGAATGTTCACCTTCCCCGGCCGGTTCAGCCTTCACTAGTCGCCTAGCGTGTATGTAAGGATGTTAATATGACATTAGGCTCTAGTATAATAGGTCAGTGCGTACGTAGCCTTAAGATTTTTAACACACTCAGCGCCGGTGTATACTTAACTATACACCGAGGTACCTCTTTTCCCAGGCCGGTGTGTCTTTTATGATACGCCCAGGTGCCTTACGTTCACGGGCCGGAGTATAGTTGACTATACTCCGTTTCATGCATTTTATTAGGCGATTCGATAGGTCTGGGCCTGGAGAATACGTCAATATTTCTGGGTTGGACTTTTATGACCGTATGACCGTACGACCATCGGTGCTGTGTGTGTTAAAACGACTGTACTGGCTACTTTGTATTAGTGTGCGTATTTTATCTGTTTTTATGTAATGTTCGTCTTTTTTGTGCAAAATAAAAAATAAAAATCTTAATTTCTTTTTTCTTTCTTCATAAATCCTACTTTCCTTTCAACCAAGACAATACCATCATTTTATATCTTTTTTTATCAATATTTGTACACACCTGAGTAATAAATCAACTCTGATTTACAGTACAACTGCTATCGACAGCTCTTTCTCTCTTTCACAACATGTGAGCTCGATAAGATTATGAAAGAGTGGAAATTCTAGCGAGCGTGTGCGAAGTTTTATTTTCTTTTGAGTAAGTTTTGTGTGGGCGATTTTCGTGAAGCGATATTTTATTGTGCTATGTTCTGTTTTGGGACAATAATAATGTATTTTGTAGCATAGTTACATTTTAGTATCGACTAGTATCGATATTTTCTTCAGCATGTATTAGAAAGGTGTGGTCATCAACCAATCGACACAGCCTATCGCAGTCCACTGCTGGACATCTGGCGTCTCCCAGACTGCGCCACAACACCCTGTCCTCCGCCTTCCGCATCCAGTCGACCCGAGCCACCTTCTTTAGGTCCTCCGTCCATCTAGCTGACGGCCGTCCGACAGTACGCTTGCCGATACAGGGTCTCCACTCCAGGACTCGTCTGCCCCACTGGCCATCGGTGCTTCGACAGACATGGCCAGATGGCAAGCTATGTCGGTAACTCCGGTTCTTTTCCGGATAATTTCATTCCTGATTCTATCCTTCAAAGAGACTCCTGCCGGTCGATTCTGGAAAAATCTCACCGTGATAACTAAGGTGAAGTGAGCTTAGAATGAGCTGTGAGTCACGCTGATGCTAGGGATTGATACTATTGACGACTCACTCCACGCTCACTTCACCCAAGTTTTCACGGTGAGATGGTTACAGAATTGCACGTCAGATGATATGTGGTCTTATTTAAGGGCATTTGGTAGTAGGTATTGAAGTTTTCTATGGGACAGTTGATTATTATTTTTTCGCGATTATGATCTTGATCCTATCAGAAGTTTGTTCAGTTTAATGGTGTGTACCACAACTTTCTGATATATGCTGTATGTTCGTAAGTAAAGAAGAGAGTAGCAGCACTTGATATAGGTAAGATTTCGAGAGTCCGTCGATCCATAGTGAACCACGTGACGGGCTTATGAATTTTTAAGTTTGTTTTTTTTAAATATTTATTCCTCAATTTTCATGATTGCACCTACTACTGTTTGTCTCTGCAACACCCAAAGGTGGACTAGTAGAAAATGCCTATAGCATTAAGTGCGCCTCTGTACATTTATGTGCTTGAAGTATTAATTAAATAAATATATATGCTCGAACGAAAAAAACTAGGCAAATGAACATTTATCTGCCTAGTTTTTTTACCATTGTTGGAGTCGCTTCGAGTTAAACCGGATGTAGCTGAATTTTGCAGTGTTTTACGTGGAAACTGCCTAACTGACCCTCATAGCCCAGTTGCTGGGTAAGGGCCCTTTCCCACGTCAAGATCCCGTTTTTTGCAGGTGTTTAAATATAATTCACACAAGAATCCTGTTTGCAGTATCCGGAAAATCGCCCTGTTCCGTTTTTCTTGTCTGTTTGTACAGACGCCAGCACATCAAGCTACCCGAAACTGTCAGATTTTCCCAATCAACTTTGAACTTTATGCTTTGGCGATAAAGTTGAAAATCTATTAAAGAAATCTGACATATTGTAGCAGCTTGATGTGCTGGCGTCTGTACATATTGGTGCACATAAATGGTGAAGTAAATTAAAATTACTCATTTAAGGAACTCATTTCAACAAAATACCTAATTATCACGTAAGATATTTGAGCAATGATAATGTGCCTAAATCTACTGTTTCTAAGAAGCGCGTTTCCGTCATATTGTATCGGCCCTCATGAAACCCTATCATTTTCAGCAGTATTTATTTATTTAGGTCTACCAACAATTGTTTACACTAATTTACAAACAAGGATAAAACATGCGTTTAAACTCTACACAGTGCAACAATTACTTAAAGGTAAACACCACATGGACAAAAAAGAAAACAATAAAAAGTAATTTCTTAAGCTACATAATGCACAAGTAAACTAAGTTAGATATAATATATCTATGTATAAATAATAATATTAAATAATAATAATTTGATATTATGGTGTCAAAAAACGCTCTGTATTTGGACAACCGTTGTTGTGTGACCGTTACCGCTTTCATAGGAAACCAAATCTTTACCAAAAACTGAAAAAAAAAACAACAAACAACTAAGAAAAAGCATACAAGCAAGACAATAATTAAAAAACATAGCACGGAATTTCATTAGTCGTCAAGGCTCTAGCTAATTTATTTCCGTAACGACATTTTTCAGGCTGAAGCCATTTTTCATCTGCAGTCCACTGGTGTGGCGTGCCTTGGAACTAAATAATAAGGGTCATTTATCATTGCGAGGAGTACTGACATTGGTGGGTTAATTTTAAAATAGGGTGTGGATTTAAAAGCTTTGTAATATGCATGGACTTTAAAACTAGATTAGGACACAAATTGCGAATTGCATTTTTTGAATGAATGAAAATAAAACTAGGAAATAATAGACATGTTGATGAGAGTAGGTAAGATTGACAGAGAAATAATATAGAAAGTGTGTTACCAGGGGCGTAGCTACCGCCGTATCAGCCGTATCAATGATACGGGGCCCCCGGGCTACAGGGGCCCCTAACGCGTGTAAGCAAAAATTAGTAAAATGTTAGTCACTTAATCTCGTGCTTCCCGGGAAAAAAACATATAAAAAAAACTGTCATACGTGCCTATAGAGTTTTCACTTCAGAAATGACAAAATTCTAAATGACAATTTCTAGGAGGAAGCAATAACTTATAATGAATAAATATTTATTTTAATTTAATGCAAGCATTTTTGTTTCTTTTGTGAGAAATCTTTACCCTTCATTTGGGCCCCCCAACTAATTTTGATACAGGGCCCCTCCAAGGCACGCTACACCACTGTGTGTTACCTACTGTACACTAAATGATCAACCGTCCCACACATTTGGGTCGAGTAGGTATTGAAGTTTTGTATGGGACAGTTGATATTATTTTTTACAGCGGGGTAATTGCGTAACACACTGTCAGTAGCAGTGCCCTTACCCTTGGTAAGACTGGTTGTCAGACTTTCGGGCGTCTGACTACCCGTAACGACTGTCAAAGGTCCACGAATAACAGCCGGGACCAACGGCTTAACGTACTTTCCGAGGCACGGAGGGGTCTCGGTATGTAAAGATGGTCACCCATCCAAAGACCAACTGCGGCAAGCGTAGCTTAACCTGATCGATCGACCTGTGCGACTGTTATTATTTAGCTACGCGCTTTTTTTTTTTAATATTAGTAAACAACAAATTTCAAGGTCCAAAATCATGTACTCATTACTCGTACCACCCTGTCATACTAATGAAGGTTTATATTATTATTTTCACGCCAAAACCTTATTAAGCTTTAACTCAAAATCTAAATATAGACCAAACCTGAAGAAGACGCGAACATCTCGTGACCCAATTCGACGCAACTGTTTGAATATATTTCGGCTCCGTAGAAGCTGTTATATCTCCTAGCCTAGCCTTTTCCCAACTATGTTGGGGTCGGCTTCCAGTCTAACCGGATGCAGCTGAATACCAGTATTTTACATGGAGCGACTGCCTATCTGACCTCCACAACCCAGTTACTGGGTAATACGATACCCCTTGGTAAGACTGGTTGTCAGACTTTCGGGCTACTGACGACCCGTAACGACTGTCAAAGATCCACGAATGACAGCCGGGACCAACGGCTTAACGTGCTTTCCGAGGCACGGAGGGGTCTTGGTTTGTGAAGATGGTCACCCATCCACGGACCAACCGCGGCAAGCGTAGCTTAACCTGATCGATCGAACCGTGCGGCTGTTATTACTTAGCCACAAGCCCCTCAATATAGAAAGTGTGTTACTGTACACTAAATGATCAACCGTCCCACACATTTGGGTCGAGTAGGTATTGAAGTTTTGTATGGGACAGTTGATATTATTTTTTACAGCGGGTTAATTGCGTAACACACTGTCAGTAGCAGTGCCCTTACCCTTGGTAAGACTGGTTGTCAGACTTTCGGGCGTCTGACTACCCGTAACGACTGTCAAAGGTCCACGAATAACAGCCGGGACCAACGGCTTAACGTACTTTCCGAGGCACGGAGGGGTCTCGGTATGTAAAGATGGTCACCCATCCAAAGACCAAACCGCGGCAAGCGTAGCTCAACCTGATCGATCGACCTGTGCGACTGTTATTATTTAGCGACGGGCTTTTTTTTTTTTTTTTAATAATAGTAAACAACAAATTTCAAGGTCCAAAATCATGTACTCCTATTACTCGTACCACCCTGTCATACTAATGAAGGTTTATATTATTATTTTCACGCCAAAACCTTATTAAGCTTTAACTCAAAATCTAAATATAGACCAAACCTGAAGAAGACGCGAACATCTCGTGACCCAATTCGACACAACTGTTTGAATATATTTCGGCTCCGTAGAAGCTGTTATATCTCCTAGCCTAGCCTTTTCCCAACTATGTTGGGCTCGGCTTCCAGTCTAACCGGATGCAGCTGAATACCAGTATTTTATTTACATGGAGCGACTGCCTATCTGACCTCCACAACCCAGTTACTGGGTAATACGATACCCCTAGGTAAGACTGGTTGTCAGATTTTCGGGCTTCTAACTACCCGTAACGACTGTCAAAGATCTACGAATGACAGCCGGGACCAACGGCTTAACGTGCTTTCCGAGGCACGGAGGGGTCTCGGTATGTAAAGATGGTCACCCATCCACAGACCAACCAGGGCAAGCGTAGCTTAACCTGATCGATCGACCTGTGCGACTGTTATTATTTAGCCACGGGTCCCTGTTATATCTCTGGCTACTTTAATGAGTAAGGGCTAATTTTTCCAATGCCAGATAATTTTATCCGAAGGAATAATTTCGAATTTTTGACAGTCCTTCCATACAAAATCTGTCAAATGACAAAAAAATGTCAAAAATTACCTGTTGATTGACAAATTTGCCCTTACAAAGAGAACCATTGAAGACACACTTAAAAAAAATTACATATTTCACACTACGATCAGATATTTCGGCCGTGCGATACCCGATTGCTTACACACTGCTTGACTGCTTGATTGCTTGATACACTTTACTGCACCCAATTAAATCGCAAAGACAAATCTAAATAATGATCTATTTCTTGAGTTACCTATAGATTTTTTACGCCTTGAAAAATAAAACTTCTGCCATAATAAAGGTCGTAAAAAATGGGATATACAACCGCCAACACAATGTGAAATATCAAAATATCTATACCACTAACTCCAAAATCCAGTGTTTTCATCTTTTCATGCGCTCGCTCCGTGTCCGTCCCGAGCAGAACGTGTCGAAGGTCGGACGTTTGCCAAGTTTTCCGAACCCACCATCCCTGCTAAGTTCTGATCTCTACTCCTTGCGGGGGCTGCGGTATGCGTTAAATGCCTACGGCACTCGGGTTAGGCTCGCCTATAAATAACTGTCTTCTATACACTAGCCTGTGTCTGTTTATACACTAGCCTCGCTTTTTCTGACAAGGGGAACGCTAAAATATTATTGCATCTTCCCACCTCTCTAACATCAACACCAAAATGTAGCTTACTCACTCAGCTGAGATCTTTGTTCCGGGTTCTCACAGTACGATGGGACGACAATCCGGTACGACCCGAACGAGATCAGGCGCAGTATCAGCGGCTTAACGTGATTTCCGAGGCACGGGGTATCACTCCGCCGACTTACAAACTCCGGGTTGTCACTAAGAAATCCCTAAAGGAAAAACTTAATAACACTTCAGCATCCAGAATCCAGCAGTGCGATTATGTAACCATCTCACCGTGAAAACTTAGGTGAAGTGAGCGTGTAGTGAGCAGTCAGTGTCATCCCACCTGATACTAGGGATTGACCAAGCATACATAAATTCTATGGTCCGTCAACCAGACACTCACAACATAGTAATTTTTTGATAACTAACATCAATCAACTTAGCCCATCGCAGTCCACTGCTGGACATAGGCCTCTCCTAGACTGCGCCACAACATCCTGTCCTCCACCTTCCGCAACAAAGAACTACTAACAACTAACACTGACAACTAACATACTAGCTTTTAAATTATATATAAAATTATCAATAGAATTAGCATAAAAAATATTATTAAAATCTCGATTATGATTGTAAATGTATGCTTGGTCAATCCCTAGCATCAGTGGGATGACACTGACAACTCACTCCACGTAAGTTTTCACGGTGAGATTTTTAGTGAATCGACAGGCTGGACCCCACGTTAGCATTCGTGTTTGTGACCTCGAAGTCGCAAGCGCGAATGCTCAACGTGGAGTGGTATCATTATAATAAGCTTTATAAGCTTTATTTCGGAACATAGATACAGTTGGTACTTGCAACAAATGAAAACGATGATAGCTGCAAAAGTTAAAACTGTGTCGCAACTATCAACGCTCGTCTTAGGATAAAGATAACAATATGTTCCAGACTTAACGATAGGAACAGGACAAAAGATTTTATTTTATAGTAAACATATTAAACAAACTCTAAAAAAAGAAGAAGAATTTGCATGCAGTGGTGTAGTGTCGTATACACATATTATGGGTGTTGTATATGTTGTATATGTGTGTGTGTGTGTGTGTGTGTGTGTGTGTGTGTGTGTGTGGTGTGTGTGTATGTGTGTGTGTGTGTGTGTGTGTGTGTGTGTGTGTGTGTGTGTGTGTGTGTGTGCGAGTGTGTGGGGTGTGTGTGTAGGTACTACTTAAGTATCCACAATTTTCTCAGTATCAATGTACGAGAGTGTTTTTAACCATGCAAAACGGGCAGTTACGTTGATGTCGTGATCAACGGGGCCGTTAACGATAAAATATTGTACAATGATACTATACTAACGAAATAGTCCGTGGAAATATTACTTATTTCCTATATGACCCTAGCAAGGTCACCGAGGTCATAGGTATCTAGGTCACCGAGGACGTAACTTAAGAGGTATTGCAGTAACAAACACCATAAAAAGCACTATCTCTCATCTTAAACATCATTTTATGTTATTTGCTCTTGTATCACCATTATTATTCTGTAATCTTTATATAGATAAATATATGTTTTATGTATTTATTGTACAGTAAACGGTACACCACAAACTACCTGCAGTATTGACTCTCATTCTCAATCCATCCAAAGGTTTCTTTGACATACAAATTGCAATGTCTTAAAAAGACGGCTCATTGTGTCACCCCTTGTAAAAGTTATAGATTTATATCTGTAATTTTTATGGTGAACATAGTAGAGTCTACCTGACGAAAAAATACAGTGACAATATTACTTATTTCCTAGATGACTCCTGCAAGGTCACTGAGGTCATAGGTATCTGGGTCATCTAGGACGTGACCAAGAGGTATTGCAGTTTTAATGGACAAAACTTGCTGTTTAATGTGGGGGTCGGCCCAATGTCAGCTCCTTTTTTGTCATCGCGGTAAGAAAATCACGAATTTTCTCGTCTTTCCCACACTGTGGGTTAGGTATGAAAATAGGAACACAAACGGTACTTACGGTATAAATAAAAAAATGTCTTCGAATTTACTAACTTTAATGGGTTTTCAACACTTTAAGAACATCTCAAATACGCCAAATTTTATTACAAAAAGAGATAAGTACAGAAAAATACACTTTATTTAGTCAAATAAAAAAATACGGTAACGAAAAGCATTATTTCCGATCCCGTAAAATTACAACATATTGGAAATGAAACATACGAATAATTCCAAAAACATATTATAATATTCGATGAGTTTTTATATTCGGGTCTGTAGCGGAAAAAATATCCTTTACAGCCTTTTCGACCAAAGGTCGGCCTTAGAGAGTAAAAAATAAGGAATTCAGCATCTATTTCACACATCGCTGGCTCGATACGAGCCAGTCTATTAACCAGAATATTGCTTCTTTCTATTACAATATGCTCATACATTTTATTACAATATACGATGCCCAGAAATTCTAAAGAAATTCAATCAAATACGGCGAGCAAAATTATAGAAAAGTGCTATTTCTGTAAAGTTCAATTGGAACCTCATTTGATTTTTTTCCGGATTATTATAATTATGGTCATTATTAATAAAAGTTAACATAGGTAATAAAAAAAAAGTTGACATTATAAATTACTTGATTTTTTTTATGAAGGGAGGCACCGAAAGTATCTCTAATCTGTCTACTTTTTGACGTCAGTTGGAGATCAAAGGAATGTCAAGTGGTTTCATCTGTATATGTTAAAATAAAATCTCTATCTTATAATTCAAGCGCTAAAAATAGAATAATAAGGTTAAGAAACCTACACGCTCGAAATGTTTTTGGAATCAGCGTAGGTAGGATTTATTTTCTTTACATACCAAATTCATAAGCGAACTCATTTGTTTTTAAATAAATTATCGCGGTTTCACAACGAGACACCGTTCGAATTTTGAAAAATGTTAATTGAATAAATGACCTTACCACAGATTTTAGTGCCCGCTTGCAACTAATTCACTCGTTTCTTACATTGCACAAATATCAGCCTATAATATTCCCACTGTTGGGACACGAGCCTCCTCTCAGTGAGAAGGAGTGGTCCGTAATCCCCCACGCGGGCCCAGTGCGGGTTGGTGGATGTCAAACGTCTTCGATTTCTTTGGCACTAGCACATGCCAGTTTGCAAGATATTTTCCTTCACAGTCTTTAAAGCAGTAGTGATAAAACAATTTACAAAAAGTAAAACGCGATTTGTCTGTAATCTTAATTGAAATCTGAAACGGTTATTAATATTTTTCTTGATTGATGAAACTAAATACCGTGTTATATTTATGTTATGTAGTAATTTGTCCAAATTAGGCTGAGAATCAGCACTTTTCGAACGACAAAATTACGTGAGACTGTCTCCTAAAACGCCCGTCCTTAACCACTTTCTAGTGCTTGCGCTGGGAAGAAAAAGTGGCGCAACAGACTGGTCACCACAACTGTCTGTTCAGTTAGAAAAACTTGATTCTATATAGATGCAAACTGCATTATTCCTCTGCAGGGCAAAAGCCTCGCTCCCTGTTCCACACAATTCTGTCTTTCACGAGACACAAAAAATTAAATTAAATTATTTGCCATATATGTCAGCTAACCACGCCAATATATTACACACCAACAAATACAATGAAAACTATACTCAAGCAAAAAATAATGACTAAACATCAATTCTGAACATTCTAAGTCTGATTCCTATACTATAAAGATGTAAAAGAAATAACCTGCTAAACATGGATCTCAAAAAGAACGTTACAATGAAAGCAGCATGGTAATTGCGTAACCCACTATCAGTAGCAATGGGTTTCATTTTGACAGTTCACCAACATCCATTGCATTATTTACGTTGTTGAGCAGACACATTTTTCCAACATATGGAGCAATGAATTAGCAATATACTTCAAAATGATTGAAATTGAGAGTAATAGTATGTTACGCAATTAGGGTACAGCCGGTCGATTCTGGAAAAATCTCACCGTGAAATCATAAGTGAAGTGAGCTTGAAGTGAGCAGAGTCAATAGTGTTAATCCCTAATGGCAGCTCACTCCACGCTCACTTCACCCAAGTTTTCACGATGAGATGGTTACAGAATCGCACGGCTGGTCTAAGAATACTGTGACAAAAAAGATCGCAGTCCTTTTTTAGTTTATATTGTTTCTGGCTGGCAGTACCTACACAAGGATGTTGCAATCTTTAGATGGTTTTTTACAGGATAAAAAAATGTGACTAAATTTTTGCAGGGCCAACATCAAGGAACGTATTTACTCTAGGGGAGGCCAACATGGCCAGAGATCGCACAAGATAGGGAGGTTAGTCGGCTAACGTAAGGTAGGACGCCCTCAGGCTTGGTGAAGCGACGATCTTCGCAAGATGGCTGGTAGCAGCTGGATGAGAGTTGCCGAAAATCGAGTTGAATGCTGATGATAATGATGAGGGAGGTTTGGAAGGAAAAAAGGGAGGACTTTGACAAAAAAAAAATTACAAAGATCCATGCTCCTTCACTTTAAATCAGACTAACTACCAAGAGAGAGATTAAGAGAAAATTAACTACCACCAATCATATCCCAAAACTTTTCTAATTCAAAAAATGGTTAACGAATATCAGCACTCGGGTAGTATCAATCATGAGAATTCGGAACTTATCGGGGTCCGATCGCAAAACCAATTTCGTATTTGGAACGGTCCCCCTCCTCCGCCCCGCCTACGTCGCGTGGCATAGCTACGTAGTATAAGATTCATTCTGAAAGCACCAGTTGCTCTATGAATGGGCCCATTCAATACTGTGGTGGGTCGTACGCATGCGTGCGATCGATCTGTCGGGGTCGCGCGGTAGGAAGCGCCGCGCGTTTTCCACTGTCGCTGATGGGTCGGAAGTCGACACAGAAAGTGATTTTTATTTCATGGTACACTTATCCCTGATATTGAATGGACCGAGTGGGTGGACTGTGTGAATGATGATATGGCTAGAAAGGGAAGGGAAGGGAAGAATACTGACATGACGACTAATAGAGAAGTATGGAAGAAAAATATATCTTGTGCCGACACGAAATAAATTAGGCAGGGGAACGATGATGATGATTGATGGGTACAGGGTAAAAATGAAGTAAAACAGGGTGGAAAATGTTTGTCCATGTTAAAACTCAGTGTGGAACCGCATCCTTCTCCGCAACCGATTCCACGATCGATGTCCCGATTTCCCGACCTCCAATCGATCTGCGAATACACTGAGAATACTGATGGTGCTGCCGGGAACATCCGTCATCAGGGATGCATATCGATTCCTGAAAATGGCCTCAAAACCATTAGTTTATTATCCGCAAACGACGCACTACAACGGCACGGCCGCCGCAGCAGTACTCTCAGTGCATTATATTTTTCGGATTATATTAATTTAGTGAAGATATTTTAAGTGGCATTGTAATTTGAAACATAATTTTAGTGTCGTTTGATTGACTGAAGTTTTCAATGCAACGTACAACGGTCGTAACTCTTCATCTTATCAAAATCTTAGTTCCACTTATCTATCTCCTCCATATGATATTCTCCATAGGTACCTACTACAGTTTGGAATGTGCAACTAGCTTCATATTTCTGACTGACCGACTCCTTGACTATTCAAAAGTAAATGCTAAATGGTTTAATTGAAATTGAGTTTTAATTGAAATTCCCCTTATTTTCTTTTTTTTATGAAATCTTTC
This sequence comes from Eremobia ochroleuca, assembly GCA_949629135.1. Lineage (NCBI taxonomy): Eukaryota > Metazoa > Arthropoda > Insecta > Lepidoptera > Noctuidae > Eremobia > Eremobia ochroleuca. Next base: position 7,569,601 of record OX451409.1, on the reverse strand, counting down.
GCTTATCTTCCTTGACAAACAACAATAACAAACATGAATTACTTAATGACTAACTAACTTACTGTACAAATAAATACAAAAACAAAGGTCACTTAGGCGTCGAAGTAATCGTCGGCATCGCTGTGATCCGGAAACGTGCCCAGAAGACTGGCAGCATTGCCACGTTGAATGGCAATGCTAATTCTTTGGCCAAAGAATGAGCCAGCCCTCTGGTCACGTGACGTGTCGACCAGCCGGCGAGAAATTTCCTTAAAAAGGAGACGCGCACTCGGGCCCCACGACCTGAGCGTTTCGACCACAAACGGCTCAAAGCTGTAGTTACTCATAAGATTACAGTACTTGCGCCGCTTGAGAGTCTCAGCAGCCACAACAGCGGCGGCAGCACAACCCACCGTGCTGCGAACATGAGATGGCGCAAGGGTCGATACACGTTGCGTTCCACACCAGAGGACTACCCAGGTGGGTATCCGGGTGGGATGATGGGAGCGCCTGAAGCCACAAGTCTAACTCCCATTCTTCCACAGCCAGAAGACGGGCACGCTCAACAGTATTACGTGACGTGTTTACAAGGGTATTCCGTATAATACTGCAAAGCAGCACGTCCTACCGTCTCTGGGGAGACGGGTTATCGGGCAAAACCGCATTGGTTTCCAGGCGTTCAACGCATCGATCAAACGCGGTACTTCAAAATCGACCAGTGAGAAAGATAAAATGTTCCTGGTTAATTTATCGGTACTGTGGAAGGAGGAGAGGAAGGCCGGTAAACTTATACTTCAAATTATGCGGACGCTGAGACCGCCCAAACGAATAGAGTGTGGCTTGCTGCCCCGCACAATCGTCCAGGGCCACATTTAGGATGGAAGTTAGTCTGTTTCTAATAATTTGGTCTACTTTTTCTAAAAGTTATGAGTGCAATAATAAACTATTTCAATTTACTTAATTGAAAAAGTATGCTTAGATGGTTTGGTCATGTAGAGTTTTTTTTTTTTTTGATGACCGAGGAAACATTTTTACGCTAGGGAGTCTCTGGAATTATTTGCTAAATTCGTGTTTTCGGTTTGCGCGCCGATGTCTCTGTTACGCTGTATATTTCATTCTTCAACATACATATCTCCATAAACAGTGTCATCTCGGTGTTCAGCCACCTCATCTTTTGCACAATTAATCCATAATTTCTTGGGCGTTCTTTACTCTCGTAGCCGAATTTACATAATCGAATTGATTACGATAAAAGAAAAATATATATAAATTTCCGACACGCTAACCAAATGGAAAAGCGCACCCATCCGGAATGTTACGATTTCGGCAAATAGTGTATATGTATACAAGATATACACACATACTTACATCTATGTATACCACATGCATGTTATGGTAATATAAATTGGTTCTATTATTAGAAAAGCGTCTATTTTGGAGTTAATGATGGAAGTAATTATAGAAATATCTCAGTCAAGACTACAATGCAGTGAAGTTTTTGCTCTTTGTTTTGTTTTAAGTCTAAATAAAATTTCACAATCCTGCCGTGCGATTCTGTAACCATCTCACCGTGAAAGCTTGGGTGGAGTGAGCGTGGAGTGAGCTGTCATTCGCTAGGGATTAACACTATTAAGTGCTCACTTCACTTATGATTTCACGGTGATATTTTTACAGAATCGACTGGCTGTTTGTTAAAATGGTCATCATTATCATTTCAGTCGAAAGCCGCACCCCCAAGCACCTCCACTTCGACCTGTTCTGTGCTTCCCGCATCCAGCGGATTCCTGCGGCCTTCACAAGGTCAATATATACAACGTGTGACGTTAAATGCGCAAAACCTCAGACACCCCAACTGATTTTTAATTCAATTGACCTATCTCAGAGAGAAAATAAGTCATTAAAAAAATTGTAAAGGTTTTATGTGCTGTTTTAGTTTTACTGGCAATTCTGATCGTTTCATGCGTCTGCGACGACGCTTTATCGGGAAGGAGTCGTCACCGGGCCGCTGCGCCGCGCTGACATTGGCTTGCTTGACCTATTAATAAATAGACACGGCAACGTTTTTAATGAAGATCTTTTGAAAAATGTGACCTATATTAAAAAGTGTTTCAATTAATTCTGCTCGTTATTCTGATCAAACTATTTTCAGGTTTTGCGAATTTAACGTTACACGTTGTATAATAACCCGCTTACAATGATACAACAGACATTTTCTTTTGGAAAAAGAAGAAATAAAGAAAATACATTTATTTAGCAGCACAGACTAAAAGACACACAATTATTACACCAGATACATCATCATCTGCCTAGTCTTTGCCCAACTACTTTGGGGTCGGCTTCCAGTCTAACCTGATGCAGCTGAATACCAGTATTTTAAGATACATGGAGCGACTGCCTATCTGACCTCCACACCCCAGTTTCTGGGTAACACGATACCCTTGCTAAGACTGGTTGCCAGACTTTCGGTCTTCTGACTACCCGTAACGACTGTCAAAGATCCACGAATGACAGCCGGAACCAATGGCTTAACGTGCTTTCCGAGGCACGGAGGGCTCTCGGTATGTAAAGAGCGTCACCCATCCATAGACTAACCGCGGCAAGCGTAGCTTAACCTGATCGATCGACCTGTGCGACTGTTATTCTTTAGCCACGGGCCCCTCACCAGAATCATACATCAGATAAAAACGAATAAAAAATCAAAATAAAATTGTAAAGTTCGATATAACTTCTATATTTATGTCTGTAATTTATATGGTGTACATAATAAAGAGTATTCTATTCTAAGAAATTAGCAGGAAAGTGTGCCTCGTGGCTGCGACAAGAAGGCCCAGTTCAACAAATAAGAAAAAAAAAAAAAATGCACACTGTATCAAAATTGCCGTGACGATCAAAATCTTACAATTTTTCGGTAGCCCGAAAACTAGAAAATAAAGCTCTCATTCGCTAAGTGTGCAACAGTGAAAGGAACTTCGTTCCAACCTGCTTCCTAATTGCGTAACACTTTTTCAATCACAATCTGAATGCTTTTGAAGGATATTTCTAACCAATTGCTCCATATGTTCGGATAATGAATCTGCTCAACAACGTAAATAACGCAACGTATGTTGATGAACTGTCAAAATGAATGCCATTGCTACAGTTAGTGTGTTACGCAACTGCCCCGCGGGTGAGGCACGACACCTGCCGTGTGATTCTGTAACAATCTCACCGTGAAAACTTGGGTGAATTGAGCGTAGAGTGAGTCGTCAATAGTGTCAATCCCTAGCATCAGTATTACTCGCAGCTCACTCTAAGCTCACTTCACCTTTGTTATCACGGTGAGATTTTTCCAGAATCGACCGGCTGTTGGCTGTTTTTATAAGTTTAGAGAATTTATACAGACTAATATCTTCTTTCCAAATACCTAGACTACAAAGAAATGTCTGTAGTGATACAACATATCCATTTTATTTCGAATAAATTCGCTTAGGGACTTAGTGGGACGATAGAATATGCGAAATAATATAACGGGCGTAAAAAGACGCTTAACGAAGCCGAGACACACACATTTATTCATCCCGGCATTGTGATCAAGTCTTTGTACTGGACCTTATCTGGGAATATTCTGAGTATGGACGACTTCTGCCGGTCGATTCTGTAAAAATCTCACCGTGAAATCATAAGTGAAGTGAGCACTTAATAGTGTTAATCCCTAGCGAATGACTGCTCACTCCATGCTCACTTCACCCAAGCTTTCACGGTGAGATGGTTACAGAATCGCACGGCTGATATGGGTTTTCTGTCGTTTTTTATGAATACTACTTTCATTTTAAATGTCATAATTTAACTTTGAATAACCCTACGACCCCTATTCCATTGCATACATCCACCTATAAGCACAATGTTTCGCGTATGCATGGAAAAAAAAGTGTCTATTCACAGAAATAATGTACATGTGTGTTTGTGTGTGTGTGTCGGGTGTGTCATTGAGCGCCACTTACCGTAAACATTAATTTATCACACCCAAAATTAAAAGTCGTGTCCCAGCAATTATTAGTTTGGCAAGTTGAAATTTTCATATTTACTTATATCAAAGAAAACATTTATATTTATTATCATGATAATAAAACTATTTTTCATCAATGTGATTTTCTATGGTGGTATGAGAACAGCCGAGTCCTTCTGCTAGTGCTCGTGTCGATAAACGAGGATCGGTTTCGATGAGTTGTCGAAAATCGTTCTGTCAGTCTGAACTACAGGGCCGGGGTGAGGTGAATCTTTTAAGCTGTAATCTTCCATCACAAATTAACCAAACCAATTTGTACGAGGCTGTGCGGTAAGTGACCGTAGAATCTCCCATCGATTTACATATGTTTCTTGCCGCATCCGCTGCTGAATGTCCCAATCGGTATTCGTGAAGTAACAACAGTCTGATTTGTTCTCTTGAAAGATCCATTATTTCGATATGTATGTCTTCGATGTTGGAAGCGTTATGAAACGTGGCAGGAAACCTCCGCTTTTATACTTTCGTCAAAGGAAATTTCAAGAACATTCAAGGAACAAAAAAACAAACTCTAGATAATTCTGAAAATTTCTATTTGCCATAGGTTGGCAAATAGAAATTTTTAGAATTATCTATATATTTGTATGCAATTTTACTCAGTTTGATATACAGAATGCGTAGATGACGGCTTGTGGGACTTTTTACTCCCTATGGATGCGTATTGTAGATACCGCTAAATATATTTATCTTACACTGGCGATTCAGCTGACCTCCGCAACCTAGTTTCTGAGAAAACCGATATTCTGAGGTTTGCCCCGTTGTGAGACTTTCGGGCCTTGATGGATATTGTGTCAGCTAAACCACACCGATAATATTTCGTGCTCTTTCATCTATCTATAATTTTCCCACCCCTGAGGCAAACCTTAACTATTAAAAAAATAATTAAAATTAATTTATAAAAAAAAAAAGTATTAACATCTGAATTGAGAGTCTCCTCCTTTTATGAAGCCAGTCAAAAACAAAAGAAAGCGCAAAATATTCCATTTTTGAAAATTTAAGTTTTTAATTTTGTCGACGTTATTTTGGGCCACGGTGTTTTTAGCACGTAAATAGTAATGGCTGAAATAACACACATGACGTAACATAAAATGATGCATGTAATCTCTGAAGGGTTAGGCAGAGGTACCAACACTCACAGTTTGACTGCAAATCAAAAAGGTCATCGACTATTAGCTGTCAAATGTAACTTATCTGAATATAACAAACACCTTGCTATGCTCAAGAAAACTCTGGCGATCGATGAAACTTGGATGTCCTTGTATACACCTCCAGACCGAAATCAGCAAAGGTTCTGGCTGGGAAAAATGAAGAGGCTCCGTATGTTGTGGCAAATAATGTTCACGAGAGGAAGAACACAGGAAGGTGTACAGTAATTTAGACCAAATCCCGAGCTACGCCAATGGGTACACCTCTAATGAGAGATCATAAATGACTGTGGTTAGTTCAGCTGGACGGGTGCCCCCTCAGCCGTCCAGCTGAACTAACCACAGTAATTCAAACAAAATCCCGAGCTACGCCAATGGGTACACCCCTAATGAGAGATCATAAACCGCAGTGATTTAGACAAAATCGCGAGCTACGCCAATGCGTACACCTCTAATAAGAGATCGTAAATGACGCCTTGTAATAAATAATCCCACCAAAAATATTTAATACAAAGTAGGTTGCCAAGAATTAAATAACGCTTTCACTGTTAAGGATTTATCAGATCTAATGTAGAGCCAAGCCCAGACCTAACTCTACAAGCCTTAAATCTTGGTCAAAATTTACGGCTCTAATAAAAAGCAATTAAACAGTAAGTAATTCTTCAACAATGGCGCCGATTCTCTTATTCACAAACTAAACTAAATTTAAGTTCAGTGCATCTTTTTCTTTCTATTTCATTAAGAAAAGGACAGAAGATAAATATTAGTTTAGTCCTGTCAAATTAGTCAGCGCCTGACGTAAATTGACGTGTTTTTAGCAGCCAATTTTTTAATCACGTCTAAACCTGTCTATGGAGCATCTTAATTTGACAGGACTAAACTAATATTTATCTTCTGTCTTTTTCTTAATATAATAGAAAGAAAAAGATGCATTGAACTTAAATTTAGTTTAGTTTGTCAACAACAGAATCGGCACCATTTTCGATTTTTTTAGGGTGGGCAAAGAAGTTTCTAGGGTAGAATTGGGGGGGCAAGGGTAGGCACAGCCAAAACACATATCAATAGGTATGTTTGAAAATCATGATGAATTTATAAGGTTTTTAGTCATACAAGAAAACTCGATTATTTACAAAAATGTTTTTTGAGCTTGATGCTGAATTGGAGCAGCGATATTACAACATACTTTACATTCACTTAAAATAAGGTATTCCAAGTAGATAATGAAAAAAGTTGAGCGGTGTATTCTTTGTGTCCGAGCATTCTCAAGAGGGATTCAGGAAAAGCGTTTTTTTTTAATACGTATCCATTTTTTTTATATTTTTTAAGTGAAACTGTTATATGAATCTCGCGCTTGATTTATTTTAAATATTTTCATTTGCAGAGATACATTTGATTATTATTGATTTACAACTAAAGCTTAATGTTTTTTTAAGTAGGTACAGACACCAGCAGATCAAGCTACTACAATCTGTCAAATTTCTTTAATAGATTTACAACTTAAGTTGATTGGGAAAATTTTACAGTTTCGGGTAGCTTGATGTGCTGGCGTCTGTACTTATTTTAAAATATCTACCCAAATTTTTATCAATAAAAATCTTTGATTTGAAGGATTGAAAATAAAAGAAAAAAGTTAAAAACGTAAGCTGATTTAAAAAAATAAAAATAATAGCAGCAATTTAATAACCCAAAAAAGTCAAGAGTAATTCGCAAATTAAAAAAAATTGGTTGTCTGTAAAGTCGGTTTACGGACGATAATTTTACGTGATAACGATGGAGTGGAAAAGAGATAGATGCGTCACAAGCCGAACGCTTAGGCCAATCGTGCCTCTCTACCACTCGTTCCGCGCTCTCGCTTGCACGCTCGGCTCAGGTGGAACGTGACAATGAGTCATGCTTTTTAGAGCGTGCGTTCATCGATTTATAAGAAGTTATCACGTCAAAATTCTTAAAGCAGCAAAATGCTTATTTGCTATAGTAGGTACCTCCTACATATATCAATATTAATAAACAACTTGACTCAGCAAACTAAATTTTTATTGCTTCGAAAGGAAATACCAGCTTTGCTACAACATTGTCTAACGCGACAAAGCGCTGAAAGCGATGAAGCCGCTTTTGAAACATTCTGTTCCTTTGCGTAACTTCTCAGACGTGACGAAGTTTAGCAAACGAATCTACTCATCTCATAGATTATTCAGTAAGTGTTCCTCTTTGCATATATAATTATGTCGTTCCCTCTTTAGAGTTCTGTAGCCACACGGTGAAAAAGGAACCCTCATAATTTCATCACGTCCGTCAACCCATCTGTCTGTCTGTCAGTCAGTCAGTCTGCATGTCCATCCGGTGGGGTAGTTACCCCAACAATTAACAATAAACAGTATCAATTGCAATGCCTTTCAGTATAAAAATTAAACAATAATAATAAAAAATAAATTAATTCATTTCAATCATTGTTGTTTAAAGATTAATTTCAGACAACAATAATTGTGTTATTTACGTTGTCGAGCGGACGAATTTTTCAGACATGTATATTGGATTAGGAATTTCCTTCAAAATCCTTCGGATTGTGAAAGAAAGAAAGTGTCTTACGTAATTGAGGTGCTGATGTCAAACAGACATTTTACTCGATGACCATTTCTATGACGCAAATTGGAAAGGGGTATTCTGTGCGCCGCTAAACAATCATAGAACAGTGGAATTGCGAAATAAGTAATAAGGGGTGGCATTCCCTTACATGGAGGCATGAAAATTAAACCCTGTGGATACCCCACACGTTGGATCGCACAATTAAAAAGATTATGATGTTTCTAATGGCCGAATCCTATAATTTACTGACCGTTATTGGTCAAAATTATTTTTAAAAATGGTTAAAGTTGTATGTATATCATTATTGGAATGAAGCAAATAGCTCAGCTTTGCGTAATAGACCCTCTCATACGGAAGTAGCTATCTCAGGTAAAATTAGCTTACAAAGTTTAAAAACCCAGCCCAGAGCCCAGAAAAGATTAAAGAAAAAAAAAAAAGAAATAAAACTTAAAGACTGCTAACTTAAAAACTACCCAAGCAAAGATAATAAAATTTATATGGACCCACCCCTGAGGCATATTTTATCCATTAAAATAGAATTTTGCAAATCGGCTTATAAATTACAGAGTTCTGAGGTAACAAACATAAAAAAAAAATATTCAACCGAATTGAGAACTTCCTCTTTTTTTGTAGCCGATTAAAAAGGTGCTCTTCTATCTGCAAGTATAAATAATAAAGTAGCTTTGTCGTGTTTCTCTGTGTATGTTTGCTTAGTTCTTTTAAACTACTCGTAGTATACTCGTTCTTCACCATAACAGATGTGATCGGCTTGCCACGTTTTTCTGTATTTACCTCACAAGATCTACGAAATTCCTAATATTCAGAACAAAAACATTTGTGAAAATCAAAATAGCGAGAGAGTGCTTAATTGCTTAAAAACGATTTTGCTCAACGTTACCTGAAGAAGAAGTGAAGTGAGAAGAAGTGGTGGCAAGACCTTCTATCCCAAATCATATTTTTGGTGCTCTGAAGAGCGAGTTTCCTTTTTCAGAGTAGACTCTACATCCTCCAGAAATGCCACGCTCGTTGCATCATAGACCGCATCCATCGCTTTCCATCAGGCGCGATTGAGGTCAAGAGCCGGCCCATTTTGCAATATAAAAAAAAATGCTCACCCATTAGATACGAGGAATACAATTTTCAGTCGATAAAGCCACTTTAAACGTGCACGTTTTTCCATTTATGAAGAAGATGAATGCTTGAATTTTTCGCAACGCAGTGTATGATTGTACAGACGTCAGCACATCAAGCTACCCGAAACTGTCAAATTTTCCCAATCAACCTTATGCATTAGCAATAAAGTTGAAAATCTATTAAAGAAATTTGACAGATTGTAGTAGCTTGATGTGCTATAATTTATTTTTCCTGATCCCTAAGTCTTGTTGGAGTGCAATCCCATCCAAGTTCGCTTTTAGTATCAAATGTTAATGATGCCAAAAACATTCCTAAACATCGGTGCCCAAGCAGTCACATATTTGGTTCATTAACTACAAACTGACTAACAATTGGCAAAAGTCGTCTTAGCAGCTAGTTCTCCTTGAAAAGCTCTTTTCATTGGTATAAACAACATTAGTTTTAGTATATGCGAAACCCGAAACACGTACTAGTATTTTTATGTAAAGAATCTATGTACAAAATTTGAAAACTGTATCATGAAAAATCACAAAGTTATGAGCTTGTTATCTTACCCGATTGCCCGTACAAAAACATGGTCACCATGCGGCACCCCTGCGCTGCCCGCGCCTCCAGGTCGACGTGCGCTCATGATTGATAATAATTTGGCAGTAGGTACCGTAACCGTATGGCGATTGTATTGTAATTAACTGGTGATAAGTTATCACCAGTTAATAACCTTACGGCGATTGGATTGTAATTAACTGGTGATTAACGTGTTTAAAAAAGTTAATCACCATTTTGTATAATAATTGACTTAATCACTATTTGCAATGTCTTACTAATCACTCCACTCAAGCATATCGTAACAATTGTTCGAAATGTCCCCACTTTGTCTTATGTACAGACGGGCGCGCAAACTATTTCATTTAAAAATTAATTATTGTTTTTAACATTGTTAAATGCACTTTAAATTTGTTTTTTTTAGGCAGTTTCGCGTTATGTAACTTAACGGGAGCATGGCACACGTGCGCGTCAACCTGTAGCGTCCGGGCGACTGAGGGGGTTGCTTCACCCCCGCCCCGCTGTGCGCCCGCGCCTAGTGCCGCTAGGCCCGACCGTGACCTGTGTATGACCTTAGTGTTGCTCGGTATCCAGCTTGTAGCCTTTCTTAAATATTTTTGGGACAAAATATAACATGGTGTAAAAATTATTGGAATCGATTCAGTCACTGATTCTGAACAAAGTTTATTCAGGTGTGCAATATACTAAAAATTATTTTGTATATTGTGCGCCAAGAATTCCTTAACTTCAGTGCCGAAATTGTCATCTAAGTACTCGTAGGTAGGTCGTTAACTACGAACTGACGTGAGTCAGTTGGTAAAAGTCATGTAGCAAAGGTTCTGTTTGAAAAGCTTTTTCCATCGGTATATATCTTATATAGGTATTAGTTCGGTGCCCATTTTCTTTTGCCCACAGATTCTTGAAGAGACAAGCGCGGGCACCCGAGATAATGAACGAGAGTGGCCTGTCTATCCCGCGATACCGCGAACCGCCCCAAGGTAAGATTACATGTGCCCGACCCTATAAAATAAACGTTGACTTTGAAAATAGAAAATATTTCCGTGAAATTGTTTGTTTGTGTGAAGCTTGGATGAGGATGATGACTTTTAGCCTCGGTTTTGTTTACAAAAATCTATGAGTTTTGACATTATGAAGAAAAATAAAGTTATAGATTTACTCTAGAATATCGGCTTACTTCTAAATAACCAAATAAAAACCGGCCAAGCACGATTCGAATTCGCGCACGAAGGGTTCCGTACCATTATCTATAAAAACGGCTAAAAAATCATGTCTGTTGTATGGGGGCTCCCATACAACAGACATGATTTTTTAGCCGTTTCGTTCGCCCCCTTAAATATTTATTTTATTCTGTTTTTTGTTATAGCGGCAACAGAAATACATCATCTGTGAAAATTTCAACTGTGTAACTGTCACGTTTCATGATATACAGCCTGGTGACAGACGGACGGACGGACAGCGGAGCGGGAGTAATAGGGTTCCTTTTTACCGTTTGGTTACGGAACCCTAAAAAGAAAATTGATTTTTAAAGAAGAATATTTTATATCTATTTTAATATTTAAAATTTTAGTCCTTAAAACCTTTTTAAAAATAGGCTTATAATGAATTCAAAAGTACTAAATAAATCTTAAAATTTAAAGCTTCAGGCTTTTCTTAAAGCTACGTTTACGCCTCAAAGTTTCAAGTACACACATATTAAAGTTTTAGATTGGTTTAGTGCTTTTAAGTTCATTATAAGCTTGTTTAAAAAAAATAAGTTTAAAATAATAATGATCTAAAAAGTGAGAAGCACGAAAATATTTTAGACAGTAATCAAGACATTGGTACAGACGCCAGCACATCAAGCAACCCGAAACTGTCAAAATTTCCCAATCAACTTTGAACCTAATGCTTTAGCGATAAAGTTGAAAATCTATTAAAGAAATCTGACAGATTGTAGTAGCTTGATGTGCTGGCGCCTGTACAAAAATGGTCCCGCTAAAGCAGTGGTGGCGCAGTGGTAACGGCCGCGACTTACGAGTTGTAGGTCGTAGGTTCGAACCCAGACAGGCGCTTTACTTCGTGTAAATTATTTCATCACCACAGCTCTCAAAACGGTGAAGGAAAACATCGTGAGGAAACTGGCATGTCCTAGACTAAAACTTTGAAAACATGTGACATCTACCAACCCGCACTGGGCCCGCGTGGTGGATTACGGCCCACTCCCTCTCACCGAGAGGAGGTCTGTGTCTGTGTCGTAGTAGTGGGAACATTATTAGTCTGATTATATTACCTATACAGCGTGTAACGGAAAGGGGGTATCAACCCTGAAGGAGGTGAATGTGCTCATGAAACTCAACAACTTTCCCCAAAGAACATAGGTCGAAATATGAAAAAAAAAAATTGGCCCTCCCTTACAAAACTGACTACCAGCTGATTGATTTACTATGGGAGGGCCAATTTTTTTTTTCATATTTCGACCTATGTTCTTTGGGGAAAGTTGTTGAGTTTCATGAGCACATTCACCTCCTTCAGGGTTGATACCCCCCTTCCGTTACACGCTGTATAAAAGTTATGAGTTATAAGCTAGTTTAAAAAAAAAAAAAAAACTTTAAAAATCTGTAACCCGACTATGGAAAAATAAAAGTGATCTAAAAAGTATGAAATAAGAAAATATTTTAGAAATCAGCCTTAGGTATGTACAAAAATGGTCAAGGCAAAGCTGTTGTCGCTTTTTTTTTCGCATTGCATTTTGTAGGTGTTCCTAGCACCAATATGGTATACAGTATTTCAGTACTAAGTAGGTACTAAAAATCGTCACAAGCTCAGAGGAGCCTAGACGGTTCTGTGGGCTCCTCTATAATTTGTTGCTTCGTAAATAAACAGCTTTGAGGTATGTTTAAAAAAAAAAAAAAAAAAAAAACGTATTTAATAAACAATATGCGCTTTTATAATTTTTAACATGACGATATATTATCGCGGACGCCCACGTTTTACCTCGAAACAATGTTTGGGTAAACGTATGAAGACGCTTTTAAATTTCCGTCCACCATATCGTTATAACGTGCACGTTTTCCCATTTTATGGACGTGGACGAGTTAAAAATTATAAACGTGCAAATCATGTACAAAAAAAAAAAACAACCAAATCTTGTTTCATTTCAGGGCGTTGTTGACGTCTCAACGCCGCGACGTTGATGCACTGCACCAACGCGGCATACGTTTGCAGTTCGCACGCAGACGCACACGTTGATGTCTTCCACGCCGTGTCTGAACAGGCGATGCGTCAACGAGGCCAGGGAGCTTTACAGGCCACATGATAATTGGATCATCTTTCAAGAAATTTAATTTACTTAATAAACAATATGTATAAAAGAAAAAACTATAATCTTATTCTTAAAACAATACATATGAGGGGTTCGTGGCTAAGTAACCGTCACATGGGTCTATCGATCAGAGTTAAGCCACGCCTGTCACGCGCGGTCGATCCTTAGATAGGTGACCATCCATTTTATATCGAGACCCCGTCCCTCGAGAAGTACGTTAAGCCGTTGGTCCCGGCTGTCCTTTGGAGATCTTTGATAGTTGTTATGCGCAGTCAAAGGGGTTATTCCGTTTTTCCAACCCAAAGAATCCACTCTAAGGTAGAACGCATTTCCGAAAATCCACCGCATACCTAGTTAGATAAGCGGAATTTATTGGCTTAGGGTGAGTTTTTGGACAATCATTTTCGCGTTACACGGAAGGGGTATTGTGTACAACCGGGGAGGTAAGCAGTCGCTCTAAGTAAAATAGCAGTATGTAGCTGAATCTGACTGGAATGCTGACCTCAAAATAGTTGGTAACCAAAAAAAAACATAAATAATCTCGTGCCATTTTTCTATGGTGTTGGCAGAAACGACAGGACGCCGCCTGATTCTTACACACTCTTTTTCAGACTATATGGCCCGCCGCTGCGGGCCTCCTCGGGTCAGGGGGAGAGTGAGGTGTTAAACTCTCCGGCGACATCTAAGAGGGGCGCGCGTGGAACACTGCGCGCTGCCACCGTGGGTCCTGATGTGTGGGGGGCGGCGGACGTCCTCGAGTCCGTCGCCCCTGGACCCATTTAGGGAAGCTGGAAGACGGCGTTGTCCGCCCTCCGCCGACGCCCGGTGCGCCTGCTGCGGGCCGGGTGAGGGGACAAGATCTTCCTCTCCCCTTCCGCAGCCTCCTTATACGAGACGACAGTTTCGCAGAAGGAAACCACCGCGTTCCAAGACTCTTTGCTGCCGACCATACACTCGACTACAGCCGGCAGCGACCGGTCACTGCCTACTCCTGAGAACCCACTTTTTTTTTCTATTGTTCTCGGGGCGGAAAACCCTCATAGATGTCCGCCGCCCTGGGGCGGACGGCGGGGTCTGTCAGACTCTTACTAACTAAAAACCACCCCGGTGTTCCATCTCTCACCTACGCCGGGGGTCGCGGGAACGAACGATACTTTCGCAAGCTCCTGAGAAACCTAACCTAACGTAACTCATTTGGTCAGGGTTTCTTAAAATAGTTACTGCGAACAACCATAATGGTACAGGCCGTTTTTAAAAATACTAGAAAATAAAAATAAAAAACTTATGCGGTCGGCGGACCGCCGTCAGAGAAAGTGTGAATTTAACATGCGTTTTTAATACAGAGCCATCTGTTAAAAGTTTTTGGAAGCTCTCACAAAGTTACTGCCATCATATAATTTCATTTTGGCCTAGCAATCGGCTTTAGCACACTCAAAAACCATTAAAGCGACGAGATGACGGCTTCGCGATGGGTCTTTTTCGCTCGTGGCTAACTAATGGTGACGATTCTGAATGTGTTCACAAACTAAACTACATTTAAGTTCAGTGCATCTTTTTCTTTTTATTTAATTAAGAAAAGGATAGAAGATACATTTTATTTAGACCAGTCAAATTAGCGCCTGACGTAAATTGACGTAATTTTTGTAGGCAAGTTTTTAATCACGTATAAACTTGTATGGAGTAGTGTCAGGCGCTGATTTATTTGACAGGACTAAACTAAAATGTATCTTCTTAATTAAACATCCTTTTCTTAATTAAATAAAAAGAAAAAGATGCACTGAACTTATTCTATTCTTTACTATGACGTCTCGGAGTGCACGTGAAACCGTTGTTCCCAGCTATCATTTATAGATCTTTGACAGTGGTTAAGGGTAGAAGTTCGAAAGCTTTACAACCGGTCTTACCAAGGGGTATGGTGTTACTAAGTGAGCTTGGGTTGGCTTTGTTTGTCGCTCCATGTAAAATACTGGTATTAAGCTGCATCCAGTTAGACTGGAAGCCGACCCCAACATATGTACATAGTTGGGAAAATGCTAGGCAGATTGAGGTAGAAAAGTAGAAAAATGGTTACTTAGAAATAAAATTACAGTTTATAAGGATATTCTCGTTTAATTCCTAGAACTCATGAGGTAAACAATACTAAACTATAATCATACCAATTTCAAACAAACTGATTTTATTCGGACACAACCTACAATTGTGCAAAGTATTCTTTAAACAATTTTTTGTACCACACACATTCAGTTTTTTTTTTTTTTTGTAAAAAAAGGTTTTAAACACTCCATTCGATAATACTTGCAGATACAATACTGTATTCGTAGGGAAAAATCATTTAGTTTAAATTAACGAATACTAAAATTAAAGCTACGTATTCTAAAATACATAAATACGCGATTAAATTATGTTTTTTTTATATAAAAAATGGTGTGAAAATAAAACTTAAAGAGAGTGAAAAATAAAAAACAGAGAAAATAAAATTAGATAACAAACAACAAAAAATAGTGAGTTTAATGCCGATTCGTAACAGAGCCAATTATTTTATTATCTATTCCTTTAATAAACTGTGAATAAAGTTAAAACTTTTATAATAATATTAATAATACCAGCTTATTATTGTCCCACTGCAGGGCAAATGCCTCTTCTCATACAGAGAAGACACGAGCATTGATCGCTTGCTCAAAACGGGTTGGCAATTTCAGACATATATTAACTATAAGACCAGGTTGCCTCACGATGATTTTCCTTCACCGATGTCACAGTAATGTCCAAGTATATAACTTTATTCAGAGTTTATTTTTCAGGGGTTTGCCTTTACTTGCTTTATTTATAAAAGATGTTTAGACCAAAACTTTTCAAGATATTTCTTAATTCAACGTGACTAATTCTCTATGGCACGGCCTATTCTGATTAAAATAAAATACATGAGAATATATGAATAAGTACTATAATTATGTATGAGATTTTCACTGATTCTTGTTCATAATAAGTAATCAATTTAATCAGAAATATTTTTGTACAGACGCCAGCACACCAAGCTACTACAATCTGTCAAATTTCTTTAATAGATTTTCAACTTTATTGCTAAAGCATACGGTTCAAAAAAATGTGACAGCTTCGGGTAATTTGATGTGCTGGCGTCTGTACATAAATCAAATGGAAGAAACTTCATAAGATATAAAAATTAATATTTTTCTAAAATGACATCATTGTTTTACACAAAATAAAATTCAATATTTTTAACAAACACTGTCACATAAAATTACCTACTAAAAATGAATATGATTTTTTACCCGACTGCAAAGAAGGGTTATGTTTTTAACTGCTGAAGATGAAAGTAGAGTATAAATTAAAAATAAAGTTATGCTCAAAGAAAATGACGTAATATAGGAACAACTGAATAGAGCTTAATATGCTACAAATACTGATACATGCTAGGAGTAGGGTATTTAAACAGTTTTGGTCACAAAAACGGTCGACAGTCGGCCATTTTCTAAAAACTAAATGGCTCAAACGGATGCCAGGAATCAAAAACAGGAATGCAAAAGGTGTTTTTAGAAGGACAAAAATATATATCTAATACTGAAATAAAAATATGTTTTAATTGTCACAGCGAGACATAGCTTTGTAAGTGAAAGTCAAAAGAAAATCCTGCACAAGTCTAAAAACCCAAGTTTCGCTGAAACAATTTAAACAATTATAATTATTACTTAAATGAAAGTTTTATGGCATTTTATGGCTACCTCATGAATCACAAACATTAGCACTCGATTTTTTTTCTGTACACTAATGTCCTAATGATTTTTTTTATACATTAATATTTTTTTACCAATATTTCTGTAACAATTACATTTTATCAACATTATGTTTTAATATATAATCTAATCTTATTTACAAGTTGTATTTTGTTATAGAATTGACCATTTTTATTAAATATGTTTTTTTTATTATTAAATATATTTTTTTCCATTGTAAAACTAGTTTGTTTTGCGATAATTTCTGATAGGTAGCGAGATGTTAATTTTGGCTTTTGAATGAGTTAATATTTTTCTAAAATCAGTATTTTTCTATCAGATATTACCCCAAAATACGATATTGTCATGACTTTTACCCTCCAGGCACATAAGTGGTGTTCTTAACCCAAATTTTATTGCCTTATATTTTTCTTTTATTAATTTCACGAAGTTCTACATTTAATAATACTATTCGTAAAAATGTCTTTTTCATGGGGAAGTAATAAATATAAATATTTTATATAAACTAACAACTAAGATTGGTCAGGATTTAGGAAATACACACTTTAAATATAATTTTATCTTTGTTTTACCAACAGCCTTTGGTAGAGCCTACAATTTCTGTAGGTTGAAACAGTAAAAATAGTACATTTTCCATTTCTGGATGAAATTAGCCGCCATTTTAAGTCATTTTGTCCAAAGATTGTTGTTAAAACGAGATAAACATGCATGCATCTGCACCTACGGGTTATTCACATTATTTGATCATACATTTGTAGGAAAATAGTCTAAGAATAATACTCCTCCACACTATTCATAAATTGCTTCAATAAATTCAACAATAGTTTTTAACTAATTTTGTTTTGGCACAAAATATTTGCCACTACGTTTCTTTCCGGTTTGTGACTAAGGCACAAGGTTCGAGGGAATCTACTAATTTAAATAGATTTTAAGATCACGGGCTTAATTTAAGACGTAAGGGAATTCATCTGTAACCGTCTTTATGGTTCTAACAATCCATTGACGTGCCCTATCTATGATTGTCAAGTCCAAAAATTTACGTTTCATCCACCTTTTTCCTAAGACACTAGGCACTTTCAAAAATAGCCTGAATTTCAGACAAAAAAGGATTATTTAAATTTCCATTTTATTCACATCATTCACATTTGTCAAATCCAAGTTCCATTTTGTCACTTTTAAAATTCACTTTTGTACAGTTCTCAGGTCAATTGGTACCGCTGGTTGAAGGTCCTAGGTTCGCTTCCTGATGTTTGTACTTGTGTGACGTCATTTGAGACAGCCCGAGGACTGCAAAGCCGCATTGTAGACAGTGGTAGTGGGTTTGTTTCTTGCTGTGGATGCATTGGGGCTCGTAGCCGCAACCTGTGACAAAAAGGAAAATTATTATAAGTAAATGAAACATTTAAAAACAATAAAATAAGCACAGTCAGTTGGACCTATGGTGAATGTCGCAGGAATCTACTGGATGCGAAAAACAGGATTGTTGACGGTGCTTGGGGGAACCTATTGGTAGGCGTTTTTTGGCTGGATGATGATGGATGATGACGTGTTACAGAAGAAACCATGACAGTCCCCTGCCTTTGTTGCCTTTTATTAAACCACAGGAAGTCCATCATAGTTTAAAAAGGTGCAGCTTAGGCAGCAACTAAACACTTTATTTTAAGTACAACTAAGCTAAGTGCCGATTCTGTTCTTCACAAACTAAACTAAATTTATGTTCAGTGCATCTTTTTCTTTCTATTTCATTACGAAAAGGACAGAAGATAAATATTAGTTTAGTCCTGTCAAATTAAGATACTCCAAAGACAAGTTTAGACGTAATTAAAAAATTGGCTACTAAAAATACGTCAATTTACGTCAGGCGCTGACTAATTTGACAGGACTATACTAATATTAATCTTCTGTCTTTTTCTTAACCCTTTCGTTACGGCATTTCGCTCCGCTGGAATAACGCCACCAAACGGGGCACCGCGCCGTCGGAGTAGCACCACTGACACACTGAGTATCGCGGGGCCGTTTGGTGAGCGGTATCACGCTGGCTCGTACACACAGGTCATCGAATGGATGCCGGCTATATCCGGCGCTCGTACACACAGGTCATCGAATGGATGCCGGCTATATCCGGCGCTCGTACACACAGGTCATCGAATGGATGCCGGCTATATCCGGCGCTCGTACACACAGGTCATCGAATGGATGCCGGCTATATCCGGCGCTCGTACACACAGGTCATCGAATGGATGCCGGCTATATCCGGCGCTCGTACACACAGGTCATCGAATGGATGCCGGCTATATCCGGCGCTCGTACACACAGGTCATCGAATGGATGCCGGCTATATCCGGCGCTCGTACACACAGGTCATCGAATGGATGCCGGCTATATCCGGCGCTCGTACACACAGGTCATCGAATGGATGCCGGCTATATCCGGCGCTCGTACACACAGGTCATCGAATGGATGCCGGCTATATCCGGCGCTCGTACACACAGGTCATCGAATGGATGCCGGCTATATCCGGCGCTCGTACACACAGGTCATCGAATGGATGCCGGCTATATCCGGCGCTCGTACACACAGGTCATCGAATGGATGCCGGCTATATCCGGCGCTCGTACACACAGGTCATTGAATGGATGCCGGCTATATCCGGCGCTCGTACACACAGGTCATCGAATGGATGCCGGCTATATCCGGCGCTCGTACACACAGGTCATCGAATGGATGCCGGCTATATCCGGCGCTCGTACACACAGGTCATCGAATGGATGCCGGCTATATCAGGCGCTCGTACACAGAAGTCATCGAGTGGATGCCGTCTATATCCGGCGCTCGTAACGAAAGGGTTAATGAAATAGAAAGAAAAAGATGCACTGAGCTTAAATTTAGTTTAGTTTGTGAACAAGGGAATCAGCGCCATTATCTATTTGTTAAATCTTCTGTATGACCATCAACCATGACCTGTGTTTAGCGTTTGACCAACTTAAACATAATGACAATATTATATCTTACCTTTGCTAGGCGGAAACTTCTCGAACCCAGCCGCCTGGATAGAGTCAAGCTTCTGATGCTGCCGGCGATGAGCCACCACTTTGTTGGTGTCGGTGCACACGAAGTCACATTTCAAACAGTGAAAATGCGATGCTTTGTTCTGTCCTGTTCCTTGGGCAAAAGAAACGTTAAATTTAGTAAAGTTTATGGTGGTCCTTGAAATAGGACCAGAAATGGTAAATATTGATGGTGAGAAAGAGGTGGCAGTGGACGGTAATTTTGAAAGAGAAATGAGACTTAAATGTGGTACTGAATCAAAAACTTTAGTAATTTTGAAAGACGTATCTCTTATTTATGGAAATGCAAATGAAACCAAGCTTTTTATAAAAGAAACTTTACTTGAGATACCAACAGAAAGTTACACAGAAGTTTTTTTTTTTTTGCAGCTAGAGATATATGGATTTCAGATTTGGAATTTTTAAGTGTTTCGTACCTAGTTACAAAATTCTCGATAGACAGGAGGGTATGAGTAAATGGTATGTATACTAATGTACGTACGAACTGAATAATTACCGAATGTCGAAGCGTGAGGGCACTCGGGACGCTTGCAGTACACGTTGGCGCGGTACTGCTGGAAATCTCCGCCCATTAAAGTGTCCAGTCTGGAAAGAAAATGGTTGTGTTATTTTCTGGAACCCATTTTGAAGCGATATCTACTTTGAACGAAACTGAAGCGTCTCGCTCGGGTCGGTGAAGCTGGATCGGGTATACTCCGCTCCACTCGGTCGGTGACATTGTATCGTGTATACTTGGCTCCAGTCGTAACTTTTCACTGCTATTATGTGGTCACAAGCACACACCATGTTTTATTAATGTAGACACAATGTAGATGATAATTTATCTAAATAAATGTTAGAAATAGTTTTTAGGTTTCTATATTTGCTACATTTGTTTCCGTTAACAATGTCAGAGCTTGCCAGTTAAAATATTTATCAAAAAGCAGCAAAATTTAGAAGAATTATAGATTTGTTTGAAGCGTTTTATGGTAATCATCGTCTGTCAAAGTCAATTTTCTTAGAAAATTTTAGTATCTTTGAGAGAATGGTAAAGTATGGAGAATTTAATGTACCTTTCGTGTCTGGCTGTGTGTTGAACGAATCTGGTCTTGTCACAGAAGGAGTAGCCGCAATCCTTTCTCGTGCAATGGAAGTGGGTTTGATGCTCCCTGTAAATAAAGACACATTTATTTAGAAGACGCTGTTGATGTTTGAGTAGAAATATCCATTCCGTACGTAAATATTCATTCTGTTCATACTCAAAACCTTTACTAAACGCTAATAAAAACTCGTAGTTCGGTAAATTGATTTCGTGACCATAATAGTTTAATATAAGCAAAGAGAGCATATTAAAAAATCAAATTCTCAAGTAGATGAAAATAAAACTGATACTACGAAGAGAACTCGACATGTTCTCAATATAAATGATGTTGCATTCGCTAGGACTGCTGAAACCACAGTAAATAATAGGAAAAAAGTTAAGAGTAAATCCAACCAACCTGTATCCACAATGCTGATAAGCGCAGTCCTCGTTGAACCGGAAGCGGAGGTAACCTTCAGGTATGGGCTCGTCTTTCATAACGCGCATGTGCGGGCCGCGCGTTGTGTGCGTTCTCCTGCTGACGGTACACACAATGTTAGTTTGGAGTCAAAACTTTGAGGCCTTTATAGATAAAGATGATGTGACAGTGGTAAATATTAGAGGGGATATATAAAATGTTTAGTTTGATGAGATGTTACACTTTGGTGACATAGAATAGCATCGTAGCTCCAACAATATGAAAACATAAAGAAGATGGCACAACTGAAGGGAATATAGACAATGTTTTTTTCTGTTATGATGTTAAACCATGGTAACAAACTGGTGGCAAAAGTATTTAAAAAATAAAGAGAATGAGAGTAAAAAAAAAAGCGATAATGCAAGCCCCAATAACTAATGCTGAACTACATATCAATACATAGAGACAAAGCAGAATAAACTAGAAAGTTACCAAGGAATGTAAAGTTCAAAACGCTAACTTTGTAAACTAATATAACAATGAAACAAATATCTTCTATAAAGAAAAATACATGTTACAGCTTATTAAACAACAAAAAATGCTGTTCAAATATTTCTACTCACGTCTTGGCTATCATTTCAGCCTCCTTGTCCAGACCTGGTGGTAAACCGTGACCTTGGAGCAGACTCTGTTCCAACAGGAGCTCCGGCGGGTACAGCATTGTTGGGTATAGAGGGAATGGTGAGCCACTGAAAACAAGAAAATGATTATTAGCATCTTTTTGATACTGCTTTCATAAACCGGAATCAGAAAGAGCGAGTATGCTGGACGACATTGAGCCTTAAAAAAATGTAATTTTTCCAAACTAAAATAGCAAATTGTCTGTTTCATAGTTACTGAATCTGATATTGCCAGACCCATGAGACAATTTTTTTAAATATTTGAATTTGGATGATTTTTTCTGCCAGATAGCACACCTGGAGCTTATTCAGATTAGGAACAGAAGAAGAAACGCGAAGCTAGAAAAAATCATTAACATCAAAATGGATTCGAAAGCTCTAGATTAGATTATCATCTGTCTAGCCTTTTCCCAACTATGTTGGGGTCGGCTTCCAGTCTAACCAGATGCAGCTGAATACCAGTATTTTACATGGAGCGACTGCCTATCTGACTCCACAACCCAGTTCCTGGGTAATACGATACCCCTTGGTAAGACTGGTGGTCAGACTTTCGGGCTCCTGACTACCCGTAACGACTGTCAAAGATCCACGAATTACAGCCGGGACCAACCGCTTAACGTGCTTTCCGAGGCACGGAGGGGTCTCGGTATGTAAAGATGGTCACCCATCCACAGACCAACCGTGGCAAGCGTAGCTTAACCTGATCGATCGACCTGTGCGGCTGTTATTATTTAGCCACGGCCCCCCCCTAGATTAGATATACTTATTTATTTATGAAGGTACACCAACAGATTCTATGTATAATAATATATTAAATACTATAGATCACATTAGTCTTGTTCTACGCTCAGTACTTACCCCTGAGAGAATAAAGCAACTTGTGCCAGCCCTGGAAGACCGGCCAACGATGCTGTATACTGCTGCTGCATCTTCAACTGTTCCTGCAGACTGCCTTTCCTGCCGCCTGCTAAGTACTGTTGCAGGAGGAGGCTTTGCACTGCCTGTACCTAGAAGACCAGATAACAGATTAGTAGTATATTAAGGTGATAAACACAGGGTAGAATTGGAAAATCGATCATTTTGGAATTATATTGATAAAAGACAATCTCATCATGGCGTTAAGGTTTTGACATTTTCTAGTGTGTGATTTTCTGAGATTTGTTCGAATAATCATCATATTATATTGATGAAAAAAGTTAATATAATAGTGACTTATTACCTGATCAGCGGGGTTTGGAGGTCTCTGGCTGTGACTGGGAGACGGCGCCTGACTGGTAGATGACGATGATGCAGTAGACGGTAATATCGAAATCTCAGGATATTCCCTTTCCAATGTCTCCTGTGCGCAAAGATACAATCTTAGTTGAATGGTAAAACAAAGACGTCACGGATGTGAATGGTAAAACCAGGAATATTAATTTCAATGTATCAAACGTTTCTTACAATACAAATGAAGACATTGACGCAATAAGAGACAATGGCTTCACTGTTATAGACAGTGTACATAGTAGTCCCAAATTAGCTAACGTAGAAGCTATTTGTACATTGTCAACTACTTTAAGGGACTTCCTTTACATTGAAGTCAAGTTGATAGTTGAAGTGAAGATGATGATATACTAACAAAAGCGATTGTAAAAAGGCTACGGAAAATTTAATTCGGTAAATATAATTGAAATGTTTTTGTTACTCACCTTAGTAGCTGCCAATCCAACTGGACCAGGCTCCACGGTGTTGCTATGCTTCTTTACCATGTGACTGAACAGCAGCTTCAAGTCTACATAAGCTTGACTGCAATGAGGACAATGGTAATGCAAGTTCATTCCCGTCGAATTTTTGTTCAAGGGACAAGTCTGATCGTGGCATGAAGGTGGAATAGTAGGTCCTGTAACCTTCGGAGGCTCAAAGTTCTTCTTCTGGTCATAATCCATGCGAGGTTTCATGTCCTTGGATGGCGAGGCATCGTAGATGCTTCTGGGTGATGGTGAGGAGGTGTTACTGCGAAGGTGTGATGACGGGTAGAAGGTTCCTGTCGCTTTTACTACTGGAATAAAAAGTGTTTCAAGATCAGTTAAGGGAACATAATTTTCTTCAGGATAATATAGTAATGGGTAATTTGATAGATATTAGACTAAAAGATAGATATAATTGCACAGAAAGACACTCACCGGACACGTTATCTTGTTCTCTTTCAAACTCACTCTTGATCAAAAAGTTTGCAGGCGTAAAAGACTCATTAGGCTCCTTCATAGAACTAACACTATCCACTGACGCCCTTTCTTTCAAAGAATAGTCTTTAGCTTCCTCAAATTGCTTCTCCGGTTCTGTTTCACTTTTAATCACTGGGGTTCCTCTCCCATGCTTATGAGTAGCCAAGGCTGAGTATTGAGTCAAAATTGCTGGGCAATTATTGCCTTGAGCGCAATGGAAGTGGGAGCGTAGTTGGTTCTTAAAGCAGCTTTTTCCTCCACACTGGTCGAACGAGGTGAAATAATCAAAGCCTTCTAATAGCGGGCTGACGCCATGGGCTTCTCTCATATGGGTTTCCATTATGATATGGGTTTCACCAGCGAAGCTGCAGTTGAAGCAGTGAAGGTGGAGTCGTGTCATGCGAAGCTGGCAGCTTGAGTATGATGATGAACAGGTGTCAGGGCTGGTGAAGACTTCAAAGTGTTGGAATTTGATGCGCTGTGAAATGAGACACGAATATAAGAAATGGACTGCCTTCAAAAAAGTAACAGCTTTCAATTAGTAGCGTTAAAACGTAGGGTATACTTACAGGAAACTCCTCAATTGTAGGTATAACCGGCGAAGGTATAACCGGTGGTAACTGGTTACTTTTCGGTAACTTGAACGATGTAAATATAGCTTCAGGAGTAATATTGTCAGTCCAAACTTCCACCACCCTGTTCTTCGGTGGTCTTCCTCTTTTTCGGCTGAACATTTCATCCAGCGAGCTTGATGGGTTCACATGCTGTGGAACTACTCCAGGACTTGGTCTAAGGTTTAATTGAGCTTGTAAGTTAGGCGTCAGCTGCGAAGACAAGCTTGGTGTCATTTGAGCAAGCTGCGCCAAGTTCGGCGGAAGATTCGGCAGACTAGGCACTTGACCAAGCTGGGCCGCCATATTCGGATGCAACTGAGCCGACAATTGCGGCGTAAAGTTCGGAGCGAATCTCGACGCTAAATTCGGAGACATAGGGCTCAGAATTGCATGCTGGCGATGATGTTCCAGACGTCTGAATGGATGCTCTTCAGATGAGAGGATGACTGCTCCACAGTTTTCCCAGGTGCAGTGGTAATGGGTGATGTCCCTGATGTGCTGGCAGGCTGAGTTGCCGCAAGGGTTGTGGCGGGTGTACGTCACAAAGTACGCGTCGGTTACTTGATTCTGCTGCTCATGGTCCATCACGTGCTTTACCATGGTAGTGTGGCAGCTGTAGATGCGAAAGAATAT
Source organism: Eremobia ochroleuca (assembly GCA_949629135.1). Lineage (NCBI taxonomy): Eukaryota > Metazoa > Arthropoda > Insecta > Lepidoptera > Noctuidae > Eremobia > Eremobia ochroleuca. Next base: position 7,544,421 of record OX451409.1, on the reverse strand, counting down.
ACGTTACAGAACCCACATCAAGTAAACAGTAATTTCATCAGTAGGTAGTAAAGCTGGAAGAATACTACGAATATCAGAAACTCGAATGTCTGACAAGCCAGTTTTAGTAAGGAATCTCGTGCTTCCCAGTAACTGGGTTTTGGAGATCAGATAGGCAGATAACGAGTAAAGCCAGAATAATCATATTTCTGGATTCTTACCTGTGAGCCATCTTGCAGCCATCGGCTAAGCAGTGGTAGTGCTTATTGAAAGCGCTGCATTTGTTGCATTTGTCTTCGGCCTCCTTAGCTCCGTTGAAAGTTTCTATATACTTCCTTGATGTCTCTTCAACTAACGCTGGATTCTGTAAGTAAATGAAATAAATTTTCATAAGTTAATCGTCATGTTTTCCTAATTTTGGCTTGTTTGGAGGTTTGCTCTTAACTTTTGTTCTGTCATAGTCACGTATTATAACAAAAATATCTCGCACCATATCATAAAATGACCCTATTAACTCTAACAAAACTTGAGTGGCATAAAATCTTTCAATTAGATTTCTGCCACGTCATCCCATACAATAATCACTTCATTATTATGACTAAGTGTAAAATTGCTACTTACAAATGTATGCGGGTAGTCAGAATCCATCATTGGATTGGACATGTCGTCATCAATATGGAGATTCCCACCCGGAGAATACATGCTGAGGTCTGCACCTTGCTGCATCAGCGCGCTTTGAATCACTGAAGTTGGAAGCCTGTTCATAAAAATATTTGATTTCATTTATTTGGTTTGATTACCTCATTGGATGGTCAAGTGGTTGTGGTAGCAAGGACTTGTGCTTATCAGTCTAAGCATGAGATTCTGAATGTTTCATTGCAAACTGTTAACGGGATTTTCCGTTAGAATTTCCCAATTGCCCGAAACTTGGAAGATAGTCTTATGACACTCCCGTGAAACGGAAAGCACGGGAAACCGTTGGTTCTGCGCCTAATCTCTTCCCAGTTATGTAGGGTTACCGTTTCATCAGGCTATGGGAGTGAGTGAAGAGGAAGCGCACACATCTGTGCACAATAATACAGCATGTTATTTATGTCTCCAAATTTTTACAGGCTGTTCTACCCATGAATATGAACAACTTTCACTATGGAACCAACTCTGAGATAACGAAAAAAAATAAGCTGTTTCATACATTTTGGTCAAGTAGGTATTGAACTTTTGTATTAAACAGCTGATTTTGATTTCGTGATTTCAGAGATTGTCCCGTAGTGAAGTTGTTCATAAAAAATAGAGGAGACAATATACTGGATATTGTCTCCTCTACACTTGGCGTGTCTCCGATGAGATTTGCCGCGACCGAAATTCAGTCGGAAGGATATTATTATTAAGTGACTATGGTATTCCCAATACGTATTTCAATTGAAGATTGTGACTCAGATTTAGTGGCAATGTCATTCATGATGAGATATGTGTTCGGAATAAATATGTGTGATTTAGTTGCTAAGTACTTGAAGACGTACGTGATGAAGTGCATGTTACTCATGCTATTATCCCCTTCAATTATGAAACGCCATCTGCCATCGTTCCCATCATCCCTTTTTGCTTCATTATGTTCAAAAGTTTTTATATCTTGTCTTATACAACGAATATTTTCTTTCTTGTACCACCTTGTGCACATTGTACGAAAATATTCGATGCATGAAATATTTTGTTTCAATTTGAATGTATGTTCATTGTACACATTCATTTGAAAACTGATAATATTTATTATACTGCGGTCTTCTTGCTGTTATTAAACCCTAAATTGTATAATAACAACTAACCCTATATCTTCCTAATATTGTTTGTATTAGTAACAAGAGTTGTTGCTATCAGGCCGACGAAGTATAGTACGATTCAGAGTTTTTGGCGGCTCTGAAGTGCGCTACTCCCTGCGCAGTATCTCACCCCTCACCCCCACTGACCCATGAATTTGTAAACCGCAGCGACTCGCCTCATGTTCTGAGCCGCTATAAAGTTTGAATCGAGCTGTAACTGTGAGAACATTAGCGGTAGCTGTGTCTTTAACTGCTTGATCTGGGCTGATAGCCGTCCTTTCTTGTTGCTATGGTATATGGCATGTTTCCCTACATTTGGATACATTTTGGCTAAGCTATCGGGCAGATGATTTCTTACAAAATACAGTTTCGTTTTTTAGTTACACAGGCATTAATTTAGCACCATTTGGATGAAAGTTTTTGCTGATATTGAACGCTACGCTACTGAATGCTGGACTGAATTAAAGTGTTAACATTAGTCCTAATACATCGATCCCGAATTACCGGATTTCTGCGCTGGATTGAAAATACTGGATCAATGTAGACCAGATATAATACTTACCCAAAACTCATCTCCTGTTCCTTTCTCTCATGCTTCCTCTTGTGTGTGAAGATCTGGCTGCTGGAGTGCAGCACATAGTTACAATGAGGCCTAATGCAGTGGATATGGTTGCAGGTCTTGCTGAACCTGCAGTCGCGGTACGGACAAGCTTCATTCTTCATGTACTTTTTAAAGCCATCCTTGGACAGAGCTTCATCTTTTATGTGGTAGGTCTTGTGTTTTTCTGTGAAGGGTTAGTGATGGGGTTAGAATTGTTGTTGCGAAATAGTAGATATATAGATAGTATCATTCAAAACATTGAGGACGAATTCTTGAGTACAAGCATCATCAATTATTTTAACTTTATCTAATTTTGTTCAAGAAAAATAATTAATTGCTAATTCTAGTTTGTTAAAGGACGAAGGCCAAAGAAACGATGGATGGCTTGTGTGAAAAATATCGGGTAATATTTGTGTATGGGTAGTCAAAAACCCGAAAATCTGACAACCAGTCTTACCAAGGGGTATCGTATTACCAAGTAACTGGGTTGTGGAGGTCAGATAGGCAGTCGCTCCATGTAAAATACTTGTATTCATCTGCATTCGGTTAGACAGGAAGCCGACCCCAATATAGCTGGGAAAAGGCTAGGGAGATTATGTTGATGATGATGAGGAAGACGTAATTATTTATTTAAAGTTTTCGCACAAAAGGTACAAAGGAGAAAGAAGAAGATATATGGAAGAAGACATGCTTCGCCGACCCCAAATAAATTGCGACAAGGACGAGAGAATGATGATGTTTATTCTTGTTGAAATATTGACATATTTATTCACTTAGGTAACAATTATAAATCAAAACTGTTGTCAGATTTACCATACTCACCCATGTCAGCCTTATTCTTAAAGGTGTAAGTACACCCAGGTCTTCTGCAGTGGAAGTGCGTGGTCCTCTGACCAGCGAATACACAATGAGGAGCAGCACAGCTCTCAGTGGCCCTAAACCTCTGGAAACCCTCCTGGAGGATAGCAGAGTCCTTCCTGTGGTAATTGGCGTGCATTTGCACGTCTGATGTTGATATGTATACCTGGAGAAAAAAAGTATATCAAATTATACATGGTTTTTTATTATTTTTGGGTAGTTAGAAGCCCGAACGTCTGAAAACCGATCTTACAAAAGCACGGTAATATTACCGTGACAAAAGGGTATCGTGTTACCCAGTAACTGGGTTGTGGAGATCAGATAGTCATTCGCTCTATGTAAAATCCAGGTATTTAGCTGCATCCCATTAGTCTGGAAACTGACCCCAACATGGCCCCCAAAATGTTGATGATTTAGTATTTTTTTTTTAATGTAAAAAAACGTGAATTAAACTAGCAATGAATGGTTTTATTTTCATATTCAGACTTTTTTGTATCGGACAGGTTCTATAACTTCCAAGTCTATGTGAAATTCATCGCCCATTCCGCAAGTTTCTGCATATCATTTGTTTGACTAAACATCCTCCTAGAATTATTAATTGGCTATTGTATGTACATCATAGGGCTGATTTTTGCAACGCCAGATAGTTTTATCCGAGGACTAATTTTGAATTTTTGACAGTTCCTCCATCCATACTAACTGTCAGACGTCAATTTTATTCCACGAATAAAAAATATCTGTCAATTGAAAAATTAGCCCTTATTAATATAAAGTTCTCAATAAGTGAAACAAAACCTTCTAAAAAGTAGCAAGGTAGGTAGGTAATAGGTAACACGGGCTGGTGTCCGCAACTCCACATACATCGGAACATGCACACATACTTAGTTACATCGTAACTCCTCGGTAACGCTTGAATAGCTGGTTTAAATATTGATGATAATGTGAAGAAATAAGTGCCAGACAAGCAATTATTTCGATAGTAACTAACGCTCATTTGTACACACATTCATTTGTAAACATGATATTTCTTGTTACTTATAAACTTCGTCCGTTTATGTTGAGGTAATGGAGACACCATAAAAAGGCCGTTCTAGGGACCTATCCCTAGAACGGCCTTTTTATGGTGTCGATATCAATGATACCTATATCAATGATAAGTTAATTATCCTTTTCTTTATGTACTTGAAGTTATGTTTACTAGTAACATATAAAATGGATGTTGTTATAATAGAACGTAACTGTGCCGTATACTTGCACAAGAACGACACCACATGAGCTTTCACGAGAGGACCGAGGGGGAAGCCGATGGTATATACGTTCAGTGTTATAAACACGTTCTTGCTGGATCCTTGGCCGTCTCTAAGAATTTTCAAGAGAGGTTAAAACCGATGTCGAGCCGATGTTGTTGGTATAAAATGCATGTTTACATTATCTACACTAATATTATAAAGAGGAAAGATTTGATTGTTTGTTTGTATTGAATAGGCTCCAAAACTACTGGACCGATTTGAAAAATTGTTTTACCATTAGAAGCTGACATTATTCTTGATCAACATAGGCTACTTTTTACCGAGGGAAAATGCATCATTCCTACGGAAAAACGGGTAATAGGATTTAAACGGCGAGAATTCCGAATTCTACGCAAACGAAGTTGCGGGCGGATGCTAGTTATTATATAAAATTGATAAATTATATTACCGTTTGACCTACATGTATCACCATGAAACTTATGGTATAGAGGGTGTAAAAAGACCCATCACATCGCCGTCAACTACGCAATCTGTACATCAAACTAAGTAACGTTGCACAAAAATAATTGTTGGGAAACGACTTTTATTTTTGGTTTGAAAATTTGCTGTTTGCGATAGTGCGCAATGTAACGCACGCGCCTGTGCTTATGGGTGCATGCAACATGGGTCGTGGGGTATTTAAAGTTGAGTTATAACATTAAAAATTATAATATTAATAGTTTTTGTAAAAATACCTCAGTAAAACTTGGAATTTTGACCTTCAATATGTATCTCCGTAACCAGAAGGTTCCCAGTTATGGTCCAGTACAAAAAAATTATTACAATGACGGGAAGCACTAGTGACTTTCGGCTTCGTTGTCTTTTTAGACCTGTTATATATTTTTCATGAGAGATATATATAACTTTTATAAATTTTTAAGATTTTTATAGGATTTTTCTGACCTTCACGCAGGCGAAGCCATGGTTAAAATATGATATTAATAATAATATTATTATATTAATACCTGAATAAGACAAAGAGATTAACGTAAAATTACTGAGCTTATAAGCTGTATAGCTACAAAGTAGATCAATACGTCACTTCCCGTGTACAGAACTTAATTGAGTTACCGATTATATCTAGAGGATGGGCAGCATCCTGGCTTTGTAGTTGTATCATCATTCTACAATCATAGATATGTTTACCATAGAGTGCATCCTTTCAATAACTGAGAAACACAGTCGAGTCTAAACAATTTAAAACCCCAAGAAAGTATTTCAGTGTCCGGATATACGGATTTCGACAAGATACATAAATTTACAATCCAACTAATTGTGTACAAAACTATCTGATGAATAAATTATTAACCGAAACTATTCATAGCGTAGTGAAATGGACACAAATATTCTTTTCCAAGGAATTAATTTTAGGTGACATTGCATAAAGTCTTGTTGTATGTTATAATCCGTCAAGCCTTGACTAATGAGAAACAATGGCATCGATTCTCTTGTTCACAAACTAAACTAAATTTATGTTCAGTGCATCTTTTTCTTTCTATTTCATTAAGAAAAGGACAGAAGATAAATATTAGTTTACTCCTGTCAAAGCGCCTGACGTAAATTGACGTATTTTTAGTAGCCAATTTTTGAATCACGTCTAAACTTGTATATGGAGGATTTTAATTTGACAGGACTAAACTAATATTTATCTTCTGTCCTTTTTCTAATGAAATAGAAAGAAAAATATACATTGAACTTAAATTTAGTTTAGTTTGTGAACAACAGAATCAGCATCAATGAACTATACCACCGGGAGGCCAACGCGATCAATAAGTTAAAACACGCGAATCATATTAATGATATCGATTAAAATAGTAATAGGGATGATGGTAACGATGCTGATGATGATAAAATAAACACTAACCTTATCACAGCCATCTTGTATACAGTGGTAGTGAGTTTGACTGCGGTTGTGGGGGCAGTCGGTAAATCGTTCAGAGCAATCATCCAGGGGAGAGTATCTCATGAAGCCATGAGCTAAGGACTCGTCACGTTTCTTGTGCCACTAAGGAGAAAAATAAATTTGATTAATTAAAGGAATCACGTATTGATGTTACTGATGATGATGATGGAGAAAAGAGTATTATTATTGACAAGACATTCAGAGATATAGTCAAGATTGTAGAAGAATAAGAAAGGACAACACAAAATGAGAAAAGTAGGAAACTGTGACAGGAAACTGTTGTAGCATTAAAAGTATTGTATAGCATGAAATATAATCCGTCTATAAATAAAATTTTGCTATGCTGGGATATATGTGATTCAAACGTATTTTATCTAATTTATGTACATTATATCTCACTACTGCTTCTGGGGTTTACCTTGAAGTGTCTGATCATCTCTTCTTTCTTGCAGAAGACCCTGGCTGTGCAGTCCATGCAGTGAAAGTGTTCCCGGTAGCCCAGGTCCTTGCAATATGAGGAGCCGCATTCCAGAGTTGAGCTGTACCTGTTTAAGATTTACAACTATCAGTAGAGATATACAGACTATTTGAGTTATAAACATAATGAGAGCATTGAGTTCCAGTAATGTATGGAATACAACTTTAAGATTTTTATGTTAGATTGTGAAGTACATATGTGATCTTATTATTTTTTGTTGATTCATTCATCAGTCAATAGTCGCTGTTGCCATCTGAGTTCAGTTCAGTTTAAACAAACTCATTCGTTCAAAACTTATTAAAATCATTACACAAATTAATATCCATGTGTATTGAAGCAAAAAAACTACACATCACGTCATCATGACTTCTGATAACAATTTAATAACTCAAAATTGATCACGAGAAAAATTCACGCTCCACTGTTCACTATAAAAAGTGACAGCTAAATTATATAAAGAATAATTTCAGTAGCTATACCTCTTAACATATCTGGAGTAGTCAACCGTAGTTTGCAAAGAATTCTTCCGTGCCTGGTCCAAGTGATTCAACGCCGAAAGCAGACCTTAACAAAAACGAAATACACGTTGATACAAACAAAAAACTATATTATGCTAATACATATCGAAACAATCATAACTAACGATACATTCATCCATTCCTTTTCCGTCAAACTTATTCTTTTGTTTGGAACAGCCAAATCACCTCCATGCATCATATTCAAACGAACAATGTAGTGTTTTCATCATATTTTAAAACTAGTGAGTCTTTTCGTTTGGCTTCGTGCGCGTTTGCGTTACACGCCTGATAGTTAGAAGTTTTTAGTTCAAAAACAACTTAAACGTCGGCCGGGTTGTGTAAGCGGCCCCTCCCCGTATCAAGTTTTGGAGTATCAAATAAATTATTATGGTAATTAATCAATGTTTTCTCCTAGTCACTGTGGAGCGGCCCATTGTGAGTGATCGTTGACTCTTCGTCTACGTACACTGGTGCACGAAACTGTTTTTGTGTATCGATTCATTTTTTAACAAGACGAAAGATGTTATCTTTTAAATAGAAACGAATGTGTGGATCGAGAATCGAATGTTTAACACGTTTATATTTTTATTTGGGAAATTGAAGCGTTTCTTATTGATGCCACGGTTAAGATTAAGTTTAATGCGCTTGATAAATGAGTTCGCGATTTTGCGAATAAAATAAGTTTTCGATTAGAGCCTCGACATGGTTAGTTTTTTATACTTGAATCATGGTATTCTAAAATTATATTCCTAGTTTGAGAGCGAAAAAGTACCTAAAGAGTTTAAAAAATACCCATGAATAAGGAAGGATTGGATTAGTTTGTGCAGTTACTCCAATTAATTTCTGCGCTTCTTTGTCCACAACGCAAACACACTTCTGCACTCATCTTTACAAGACATACACGTATATATTGTTTTGAAAACTCGCGTGTTAAGTTTTAAAGAGAATTAAACTTGAGACGTTGATGTCGAAATACCGTCGCTTTTTTTACAAAATAGTTTTTGAAAGACGAATTAATACCTATACTTATGTAGATTAGAGTTGAGAACACAATGGATGTTAACATGTAGCTAGATAATTTGTGTGTTACATAAGTCGTGCATGAATCGTGATTGTAATAACGGATGGGGTTTTAGTGAGAGCAAGTTATTATTAATGAATGAGGGTACGCTTGCTTCATGTTTTAAGGGTTGGCGAAATTGTGTGTGTGTGTGTGAAATTACGTTTTGGCGACATTGATGCAGAAAACTATATTTAAACACGATTAAAAGAGTTACAGAATACAAGTTTCAGAGCATGTGGATTTGTTTGATCATTATTGGTTTCAGAATTGAGAAAAAATGAAAATAAAAAAAACTTTAATAATAATTCATATTTTGAACTTCATGAAGAATTTGTGAAGATCAAAACTAATTTTGGTCTAGCAGCCCTAATAGATTTGGATGTAACGGAGTTAATAGCTCACGACTTGTCGGCGATAGTGCGAATATAGAAAAACAATTGAACATCGACAGTACTTCGTGTTTATTGCCTCTAATTTATGGGGATTACAGATAAGATTAGAACCAAGACAGTTATCGAAAATAGTAAATTATAACACGGTTATTAACAAAAAGAAAATGCGTGATAAAACACGAAGAAGCAATAAAAAATTGGGGCAACATCTCAAAATATAGAAATGAATGTTCAATTTAATGTAGCAAATATTTCAATAGCAACATACCTATTAATAATATTAAATAAAAAGTACCCTCACACAGTTACAATCAAAGCAAACTTGGATTTGAGTAAGTTATAAAGGCGATTGAAGTCGATAAAAAGTTATGTCCCGTTAAGATGATTTTATGCAAATTAATTTGATTCACTATAAAAACGATTGATTTCTTTCTTCTACTAACAAACAGGTCTCAACTTAAAGGAGACTGCAGTAATTCGAAAATAGCAAGAGGTTGTAAACCTACCATTACTTTAAACATTCTCATAATTCAAGCAACATATTACTTTTTTTGGGAGTGGAAAGCATACTCCGTACTCCTAATTAACATGTCCATATAAATTTCATATCGTCGGAATATTAAAAATATACGTGGCGCCTTAAATTTCAAATACCGATGGTACCAAAAAGACAATGGATGTTCGAATCAGATAAGTACGGACATAATAAACATCCATAATACGGTGGTAGGTTTTTTAGGAAATTTCGTAAGATATTGTGCCGGTTCATTCAGCCGAAACAATGGCTCCTCATAATGTCCTATATAATGGGTTTTTGAACTCGCTGAACGGAACCACGAGTGATCGAAAGTTCTTAGTACTGGGATTTATGGTTCCAAGGAAATTGGGTGGGGACTTCCTTTTGAATTTGATTGTCGTTGACAACTGAATGCTGTCTGGTCATTGTTGTTAAAGATGGGTATACCACCGGTGATGTTTGTAAAGACAGCAAAAGTGCAGAAAATAATATGAAGTTAGAACGAAGAGATGATAATGAAAGCATTGATATTGGAGTGCTATATAATTTTATTTGTTAGGCTAACAATGGCATATCATATCACCAAGAAACAAATAAAGCTAAATCGCAACTCAAAATGATCAAATTGTAGCAATAACTCTTAGTGGATCCATAAAATTGATTCGCTTCAGTGCATCTAGGTCCATTTTTTTAGCAGATCAGGATGTAAAATAAACAGACAAAATGGATACAAATATACATAATGACTATACAGATCAACGCGACTCTAGAAATAATCATGACTATACGTATAAAAAAACAACAAAAAGCCAGAACTGAGTGTTGGCAAAAAATAAACAACGAAATCAATATAATTCACACGATTCTTGAGTTCCGACGGATGAGAGTAACACATTGCTCGGCTTTATCTTATGAAACTATTAAAGTAATTTGCATTACTCATTTTGATTCTACTAAAATATTCTGCAGTAGCCTTTTAAAGGAATCTTTCTAGATAAGCTCTCTGCTTTGAAGAATCGTTCTGACGCCTCCACCATATTTATAAATTATAATCATTTTATTCTCAAACACAGACGATATATTCGGCAAAAAATGATACAGAACCGAAACTACGTGAGTGCACTTAATAATTTTTAAATTTCCTGAGACAGCTGTGACCCCAGTATGCTTGGGAATCCACATAATCCTTCTCTGGCATTTAGTTAAGTGGAAAACGAATGAATGTCAATGTGTACTGTTCCATTTTGGACCCAGTTTACAGTTCTATGACTAATTGAAATTAAAATGTCACTTAAGATTTAGATAAACGGATTTGTGTGGCCGAATTTTAGACTGTTGTTCGAAGAATATTGGTTTGAAATGTTTCAGATCAATCAAATATGGGATTTAGAATTGTTTCCTAGAATCACTTTAGATTATTTCTCTGATATAGGTACTGTTTTTGTCTTTCGGTGTTTCTTAATGTATGAGTGATCGGTCAATTATAATCAGAATCAGATTTTTTGCCACATTACCGTAAGCTACTTGTTTATAAAAGCTCGAACAATCTACATATAATCATAACCTATGAATACTGTAATCAATCTCTTCGCAAAACTACTTTTCCTTCAATGTCGATCACCAATCATTTTACAAATTAAAAACGGATACTTTCAAAACGCATTTGATATCTCTCATTAATTATTCCATTGTCTTCACATCCACAATCAGATCATCGTGCAAGAGTTCAATAACTGCATCAATTTCTTGCATCAGTACCCGTCTTCCATCTAAATTGACATTTACTCTCTGCAAGTATGTCTAAAATGTAAATGCGGTTACTACACACACCAATTCACGTGTGTTCGCAACTATTTGCGCTTTTGTAGCAAATGCTGAATGATCTTCAACTTTATTACAACTGTATAAGGAAAAACTTTATTTGTCCAACTGCAAATTCAAAACATGTTTGGGAATACATGTCCAGTTTAACCTGATATGTAATGTTGATTACTTTATTAATGTTTTTATTGAAACGAGGGATCAAGTTAAGTTGGGCTCCGCGGTCAATGTGATAGTACATTAAAGTGAGGCTGTATCGTATAGGAGGTAATGAGGCGGGGCGATGGGTGTACGTACGGACAAAGATCTCACTATTGACATACACGAGATCATCTATGTATAAGTATCTACTTAGAATTCTTAAGCTTATTAACAAGTTATGATGTGGAAGACTTGTTTTGTGACTTAAAATATTAACGGTCACAAAAACAGAAGATGAAATACTTATGTATGGTCTTCAATAGATAATAGTATTGAATACAGTACATGTATGGAAGTTCTCGCGTATCTAATTGAATAAAAATATGAATCTCACATCCCAATTTGTACAGAAACGAGATGAATCATATCATTCCTTGGAGCGTTACGTCAATTGATGACCAATTTGAGTGTACTGTTGGAATCATCTTTTGCAGCCAACTTTGACCTTTATGTCCAGGAATTATGATTGTAAATTGGGTGTGAAATGATTTTTAAGGATGTATAACACGTTTGTCATATCCTAAGTACTTTTTATTACAATATTTCGTCTCGAGATGTACAGATAAGGGGCGATGTCTAGTTTTATTTTTCCAAGGATCAGTTCTTATTGTGTTGTGTATTAAAAATACGTTTCACGATTTTCCTGTAACGATAGTACCTACATATTTTTAACAGGTATTCATATTGTTTTGTATCTTCGAATCTTTTTGTTATAATCTACATTATCGTCACATGATTTTGGTGTTACATATTTCTAAAGTGCCATTTTCCTCATGATGTCTTAGGTAGATAAACAAAAATTCTCGGGGGCTTCTCAAGGTTCCATTCTCAGCCCCACTTTATTTAATCTCCGAAAAGTCAAGTTGTCAATCAAAATCCTAATGATAACGGTGAAATCTGTAGCTCGATCTTCGAATCGGCTTATTAAGACCATCAGTTAAGTTATAATTGCCGTGTATTGTGTACAGTGTAGTTAATTGTCCATATTAAAGTTAGTAATGATCATTAATTACTTGCCAATATGATTTCAGACGTTTACACGGGGTAGGCGGTCGTAAACTCTAGTCGGCGGATGAAAGAGCCGAGATAATTATGAACGTACGCATACGTAGATCAAATCGGGATCCATCGATCGATAAGGGATCTAGATATGTTGCACCGGCGATCAGTTGTTCGTATTACGTTTGTTGATGGCAATTTTATGTGCAATGTAACGCCGGATGACGTATGCGTTTTGTTGCATTGATTTGTTTATAGTTAGATATGGCGATCACGTTGATTATTTTCTATTAAATCTTTGTCTGAATTGTGTGTTTGATGTGCAATCATTTCTGTGTCATTACACAACACCCGTATTAATTCTGAATCAGAATTCTGGATAAACTATACTTTTATGTGTTAACTGTAAAATTTTATACTCCTAATCTTTCATTCATTGGAAAACAATTTCATCAATTCTCATACAAAAATAGTTATTGATTCATATAAACCTATAAAGTTTAAAATAAATCTAACAATGTCCATGTCGATGGGAAGAGATTCGCCATCACACACCATGCGACTGCGTCGTAGATCTTCGTCTTTGTTCGGGCATCTCCGTAGTCGGCCGCACGCGCTGATTGGAGTAAATGATTCCGCATGATCTTGTTTGGTTTTGTTCTGTTTACTCTGTCTCACTTGATGGCTTACGGTCTTGTTTTTAGTTTTGTTCGAGCAGTCAATTAGAGTGGACGTTTTTGTTTTAAGAAAGCTTTGACATAGATTTTTGGTGGGCTTAGAGAAAGAGATAAAATTTAATAACACATTTTATTACACGAGATGTTTAACTTTTTTTTTTTATTGAAGGAATTTCTAATTATTTTTAAAGAGTCGGATTGTTTGCCTCCGCCTCGTAATTGGACTACTGGAGTGGGTACTTAGGATGGCAAAAGCTAGGGAAATTGAAAAGTAACCTATGAATGTACAGGAAGGCAGAAAAGCAGAAGCTCCAACATTCTAAAAAAAATGAAAATTAATAAAAAAGGAAACAAACGAAATAAAACGTAGTCGTACGCGCATAATACAAAGTGCACGTCCAGTTTTCTCAACACCTGACTGGTCTAAGCTTCGGGGCGTGGTTTCCAATACAAAATAGGTAATTGGCTTGCGAATCGAATATTTTTATGCTGCTAAATGTCACGAGCGATGCGGTCACACGATATATAAAGATAAGAGCGTCATTCATGGGATTATGTTGGAAGAGTTTTCAGAAGTAAACTATCCCGACAGTTGCAATTCTTTTCGAATCAGGATACATTTCTATAGATTCTGACTTGACGATTTCTCTGATATACAAAATATGATTGAGTCCATTTGACTTTCAATAGTTACTGCCATTGCAACAAGAATTTTAATCGTGGGTGCGCAATGTGGAATACGCATTGGTGCTTTTCGAATTGGTGCTCTAAATGGGATGTCACTATTTAACCATGAGATATTATCAACAAAAAAAACTATTAATTAAACGTCTTCTCTTAACACATGAAACGAAAAGCAAGATGCATCTACCAATAATAACGTTATAGATCCAATTAAAATTGAGAATATAGCAATTTGGAATCTCCCACTTACTACCTCAAATTCCAATGGTATAGCCACTGTAACCAAGGACAATTACGTGTCCACAAGGTGGGCTTGAGGTAGCCCACCTTGTGGACACGTAATTGTCCTACATGAACGAGCACTAATTAAAAGAAAAAAAAGAAACTAAAGCTAAGAACACAGAAGGGCCACAGCTTGATGGATAGACGAGCGCAGAGCTTCGACGTCGCGGATCGATTATGTGGATTAATGCGGCGATAATCGATACTTTTTGCTCGTATTTCGAATCGATTCTTTTTGTTTCCGAGCAGGTGATATCGAGTGCTCTGTGTAGGTACCACTCGTATGTATTATCTTTAGTTTATGGATCTCATTATCGATTTAAAATATCAAGATTGTTAAAAAATCTTTTGAAATTTTGTTGCGTTTCATTCTTGAATTATGGTTTTTAATGTGCTACGTTTGTTTGTATCCCGTCTGTTATTTCTTCTTATGGTTTTCCTCCGTCGTATAGGGATTTTATGAAAATTCTTATAGTTTACCGGAATCGAAATAGTGCCGAAAATTGAAACGCGGTCCCTCTTGATAGCTACAGTTACCAGAGGCAATTCAAGCGAAATCGTTTTGGGAACTAGAGTTACCAAGGGAAAGGTAGTGGGTATAGTATCTCCCAAAAAGTAAAATATCAGACCACACACGAAAACCGATTCAAGAAAATAGAAGACCTACTCCTACACAATAAACACCCGGTCAAAACACCAGAACTAACTGATGAAATAAATGCTAATTGACGGTTTATGGACAATTAGTTAGAAACTCACTCACCACACTTAAACGAACGACTTCTGACAACATCTAAGCTATAAATTATCCTTTGAAACTCGAAAATCCGTAACCACTGCTATTAAATATGACACTACATCTTAACGTAGAATTATATTAAATGGATGAAAGCCAATTCAAAATAAATCGTAATATGGAAACACGACACGTTTGGGCTCTTAAATTTAAATAATCTATTTGTCTTCGGAAAACAGTAAAGCTCCCATATACGAGTATGTATATATTAAACAAGAATTTCTTCGACCATGGTCTAGAATTATTTTATCGTATTACTAATGTAGAAAGACTTGTATTTGACGAGGGACTTCGTAGCGTTTGTATAAAATTGTACTTTCCAAATTAAGATGGGCGCATCTCTGTTGTGAATTACTTATGACGCTGAATTAATTATCATGGTATCTAAAGCAGGTATAACTATTGTAATTTCTACTTCATCATCAACCAAAGAACAAAGTTCTATAACGCCTGTTATAGTAACAATAATAAAATAATATTCCTCGTTCTACTTGATATGCAAAACAATGCATATTTCATTAGCATTTGAAGGGTACGCGGAAAAAATCACAAATACACCTTATGCATGTTCATTTCACAAAAATGACAAGCGACCATTCAAGGTAACTGTCACTTTGGTAACACGTTATACATTTTGAACAAAGATCTATGACAAAATTGATAGTAACAAGGTTTCAAAAACAAGAGGAATTCTTTTTTTATAAAAATAGACTTAAAAATGAAGCATCGAATATAAAGGCACTTCGAAGAAACGTTAGCGAAGAACTACAAGAAATGGATAAATAACATTCAAGTGTGTACAGGAATGGCAGGATAAAATAAATAGACAACGAAAAGCAAAGAGCTTGTACCGTAAAGGTACCTTTTACCTTTTATAACATAAAAACGACCACTAAGGCGCGTCCGGGTCATATAATGCATTATAATTTTATACAAAGATACAAACTGCAAGAGTCAAATGAATATGCAAAAGCAACTTGCATGTAGTGCGATTGAGTTATTGTGATCGCTTGTTCGTGTGCGTAGAAAGGAACGTCACCATTGTGTAGGCCCCGCGCAGGAGTGCGTAAACGTACGCCTGTGTGTTCAGCGCACACGCATCCGAAGAAATGCATATTTTATGACGTCTACTCACATTCTGTGCGGTGCCACAAAGAAATTATACGCGCATTAAATCCGTGGAGGTGTGATTTTTTTTTATTCATACTTTTTTTTTGCTTGTGACCTTTACGAGAGTTTTAGATAGGCTTTATTTAAGATGAAGCAAATTATATGGATGAAATGCTTTGTAGTCGAAAGTTTGGTGAGGAGCTCCGAATGAAGTTGTAAAAACGTTTTGTTATATGTTTCGTCTACACAAAATAAACCCTTCGAATTAAGAACAAAAGAAGGAGGTCCTTTTTTGAAGTCGTTTTAAAACGTATCTACTGAGGTCGTTAATTTAACCAATAGTAATAGATTTTCTGATAAGCTGAATCATCTTAAGTGTTCGTCAATGACAGGACAATGTAAGTATAGATCGAAAATCCATAACAATAGATATTATGGTTTCAAATGACAATGCCACATAAATAGTTACAGGTTGTGAACTTGCTAATCTTCACGAGCTTTTGATTTATTAGATAATAAACGATTTATTTTAGAAAAACGGAAATATTTTCTTTGACAGCAATATTAGGTGTTTTTATAGAATAGAACGAGCCTTCATCACCATGCTTGAAAAGGCGTAGGCAATTTCAGAGCAATTTTTGTTCAAGTTTTCTTACGATGTTTTTCTTTCAGTGATGTTCAAGATTCACTTTGAAGATACATAATAATAATATTGTATTAGTATTAGACTGATTAAAGCTAGCAACTCTTGCTTGGGAAGGCGTTCAGGCGAGTGAAAGAAATTAGCAAAAAAAAAAAAATTCATAATGACGACTCCACAGTCTCTGTTCTCGGGAGGATACACAAGCAAGCGTCTATGTTAATTACCAAAGACTGCTGATGTGCACATGTGCCGCTCAATGGATGTTCTGTCCTATGTTCAGCAACTCCACAGCGGAAGGATTCGCTTCCTTTTCATGCTGACCGGGAGATTTAGAGTTCCGCGATGTCTGGCTTGTAGATTAGTGGTGGGAGATTAGAGATAAATTGGTTCCCTTTCTGTCTGCTTCCTTTAATTTAGCAGTTAGCAGATATTAGTTTTCATTAACCACATTTTGTGTTTCGTGTTATTTAGTTCGAGAGAAAAAGAGGAATAATAAAATTAAAGAAAAAAAAGCCTTTTTTAAAAACAAGCTTTTATTATTTGTTAGTAAAATTAACTAAAAAGTTAAAAATAAATTAAATCTAAAAAGAAATATAACACTTTATAAGTTCATTGTAACCTTTAACGATAATTAAGCTTCTTCGTCTACGACAAAATAATTCCATATCGTACCTAAGTACATATTTTTAACACTAAAACTTTATACCTTAATTATTAAATCTTCCCGTTTTTATCACAGTACCGATTTTATAAATAAAAGCGTGTTACCATATAGTATCAAAGTACTCGTCAAGAAGAATCAAACGAGCCCACACTCGATGGGGTTGCGTCGTTTAATTACGGAGTTCCTATGGCCACCTTCCAGCTCCATCATCAGATCAGCTCTATGTCATAATAATATTGCATTGTCATCCGATTTATGCATGCACGCAAAATTTCAGCTCAATCGGACACCGGGAAGTGGATCAAATTTAACTTGCAAGATATGATTACAAACGGACAGACAGACAACGGGGCAGGTGATACTAAATAAAAGCTTGTAAAAAGAAATAGAGGGAGAGAGAGGGAGGAAGAGGGTTAAAAGCCAGTGTCAATAATTTCGATCAGTTCTTAGAAATTACTAAGAAATTATGAAACTATAATACCTACTGTAAAGACATGCAGATTTTTCATCAAACCTCTCAATGTTTTTTTTGTATAAGTAAGTATGTGGTGGACGAAGCCAAAGTCATTCGGGAAGAGTCCTTTATCCAGTAGTAAGCTCTGGTTACAAGTTGATCATTCTATCAGAGGCAAACATTCTGCTAAGAATTTTCATAGTATATTTAATGATATGAACGAGGGGCCCGTGGCTAAATAATAACAGCCGCACAGGTCGATCGATCGGGTTAAGCTACGCTTGCCGCGGTTGGTCTGTGGATGGGTGACCATCTTTACATACCGAGACCCCTCCGTGCCTCGGAAAGCACGTTAAGCCGTTGGTCCCGGCTGTCATTCGTAGATCTTTGAGAGTCGTTACGGGTAGTCAGAAACCCGAAAGTCTGACAACCAGTCTTACCTAGGGGTATCGTGTTACCTAGTAACTGGGTTGTGGAGGTCAGATAGGCAGTCGCTCCATGTAAAATACTGGTATTCAGCTGCATCCGGTTAGACTGGAAGCCGACCCCAACATAGTTGGGAAAAGGCTAGGCAGATGATGATTTAATGATATGAATGAAAAGACTATTAAAGCTAGTTGGAAAAAAAGTCGAGAGCACCATTTTGTACAAATAGCTAACAATTAAAGAAACTCAACTTAATATAAATATGACATAAAAGCCTTTATGGAATGCTGTAATTACTATCAAACTACTAGTCCGCTCGCCACATCCGTCACGAGAATTAATATTCCGGACTACTCACAAGAACATTGGTCATTATAAAACTGTACCTACTCTGCTATTATCAATAGCTTTCCAAATTGGTGTTATAAATTAATAAATTTCAAAATATAACACAGGAAATAATCTAAAACTTGACTAGATAAATAATAAAACAAAAACTTGATGTGCGGTTAGTTGTGATTATTAAAGACAGTTCATTTTTCGATCCGATTTCCGCAAATTTCGAAAACGATCGCGATTCGATAAAATAATCGGTAAAATATCAAAAGCAAGTGCTTCCGGATACATGATACAGACTGATCAATAAAAATCGATAATAATGAATAACTACTAATACTAGTCAGTCAAATAAAACTATTTTTACGACCAATCCATATAAGAATTGTGTTGTAAATGTAAAGAAATCGTTTCAATCGAAATCTAATTTAAAGTACAACAACCTAATCGATTAGAATGGATTAATTAATCGATTAGAATCGTTTCGGCTCGATCTCAACTAAATTAGAACATACGTAAGTAATCAAGTACATTTTTATTTAGACTGGTTAAACGCGAGTTGCCGTAAAGAAGTGGTTCCGTATATTTTAACCACTATTGATAAATGTTTAATGTCTTCATTACAGTAAAAACATGATTGTATCCTGGAGCGTTTGTTAATTGTTACTGCGTATTTTTCCTTTAATAATCTCAAGTATATTATACAGCGTGTAACGGAAAGGGGGTATCAACCCTGAAGGAGGTGAATGTGCTCATGAAACTCAACAACTTTCCCCAAAGAACATAGGTCGAAATATGAAAAAAAAATTTGGACCTCCCATAGTAAATCAATCAGCTGGTAGTCAGTTTTGTAAGGGAGGGTCAATTTTTTTTTTCATATTTCGACCTATGTTCTTTGGGGAAAGTTGTTGAGTTTCATGAGCACATTCACCTCCTTCAGGGTTGATACCCCCCTTCCGTTACACGCTGTATAGAAACAAGTCTAGCCACACAACTCATATAATATGTCATAAAATCAATGTATAATGTGCACACTTTTTTCAAAAAGTTTTGCTATAATTTAACTTCAAGTCCGCATTTTCTTCTTTCAGATATTTTTCTGAAATACTTACATAATCATAACATAAGTTAGTCATTTGCAAAAAACCATGAGAAGAATCAGTCAAGCTCTACTCCTATATACATATTATAAATTAGTCACTTTTCGTGTCTGTGTGAACGCGTGGTTTTTCTAAACTACGCAACGGATTTTGATGCGGTTTCCAACATTATTTAGAGGATTTATTCCGTAAGGTTTGTGTTTATTATTATTAAACTCACATTACAGAAATCTCGATATTTTATCAAGTCATAAAAACCGTGAGAAGCAGGGCCGGGTCGCTAGAAAAATATATTTGAAATTAACTTGTTAACAATACGGAACCCAAATCAATGAACAATCTACAAATAATCCGATAAAAAACTCGATAAATATCCATGAACCTCGTAATAAACAAAAAAACATAAGAACAGCGCATTTTAATTATTGTAATTAACAGATTTCTGTATAAATTATAACTCTATCGCCTCGGGAACACTCCGACTAACACAATTTGTTTAGAGTAAGACAGAAAATACATTCCTTGCAAGTAAAAAAGAGAAGGAAGGTAACCGAAATGAAATAATCGGCGATTATAATCGGACAATCGGTTGTCACTTTTCGATAATTTATTTTATGAGTTCAGATATAAATGGGAGTAGTTATTATGCGAAAGTGCTTTTATTGTTCTTTTACTTTTGTTACGGATCTTGTAATGTTATTTTAAAATAATATTGCTAAAAGAAACTCGTGGCTAAATAATGACAGCCGCACAGGTTGCTTGCCGCGGTCGGTTCGGGGATGGGTGACCATCCATTATTATATCGAGAGCCCTCCGTGCTTTGAAAAGCGCCTTCAGGCGTTAGTCCCGGCTGTCATTCGTAGGTATTTGAAAGGCGTTACGGGTAGTCAGACAGTATTACGAAGTGCTATCGTGTTACCCAGTAACTGGATTGTGGAGGTCAGATAAGCAGTGGCTCCATATAAAATACTGATATTCAGCTGCATCCGGTTAGGGTGGAAGCTGACCACAACGTAGTTGGGAAAATGTTAAGATACATGTAAACTATCGACTAACTATGGTAGCCCTATGACTGTGCCTTCTATTAGCACTTCATAGAATAATCTATACAACGTGTAACGTTAAATGCGCAAAACCTCAGACACCCCAACTGATTTTTAATTCAATTGACCTATTTCAGAGAGAAAATAAGTCATTAAAAAAATTGTAAAGGTTTTATGTGCTGTTTTAGTTTCACTGGCCATTCTGATCGCTTCTTGCGTCTGCGACGACCCTTTATCCAGGGAGGAGTCGTCACCGGGCCGCTGCGCCGCGCTGACATCGGGTTGCTTGATCTATTAAGACGACATTAAATGCCAGCGACCTCGAGCGAGTGGGAGGAGCGAGCGTTACGCCCCGCGACCCCGCAACTGCACGCACGTAATTTCTTAGGGTAACCATACGTTTCAGATGGTGAGGATAATGCCTGATTTTTGATCACCATTAATTTTTACTTTAATATAAAGTTAATAAATAAGGTAATATTTTGATAATTAACTAAGTAATCATATTATTTTAATAATATGCATTGAATAAATTGGTTTATATATTTAAGTAAGTACCTAATAAATGTGTCCATACATGAATAGAAAATACTACTTAAATATAGACACATCTACTAAAATAATAACAGAAGATGACAAAAGCATAACACAAAGATGTGTGATTTGTGTGCGTGTATGACCAGATATATGAACGTAAACAAAGTAAATAGAATCAGCTTGTAAGGATCGTGGCAGTTGGCGTCCATGGGAAAAAAGGCATGAGTTTATATGTGTCAGTTTGTTTATGTACAAAGATTTAAAATGATCAAATTAAACAAAAATATGTGAATTATATAATTAATTTATTTTAAATAATAATAATATGTACAAGTATATAAAAAGGAGGGCAAATAATCAAAGGGCATCAAAAAATTCTTCCGCATCGCTGTCAATAGGAAACGTTCCCAAAAGGCTGGCAGCATTACCACGTTGGATGGCAATGCTGATTCTTTGGCCAAAAAATAGGCAGCAGTATTTATTTATCACATCCATAAAAAGATTTTTTCCTGTTCTTTTCCCAATTATCGCAGCTGCGCCTGGTAGGGAGGAGTTATTTTTTTTGTATGACCTTTTCCCCCAACAGCCATCTGCAATGACGTCAATAAGTGGGATGCCGTTTGCACTCACTTTGCCATCTTCAATAGCTAATCGACGTTCTTCATTAGCAGCTTCATTGATGGAAATGGCAATTTCTTTTTCCCACACTTTGTTTACTGTGTCCATTCTTTTACTAAATATGTTATGGGATATTTGGGGTAAATCCATTGCAGCTAATAATTCATTTAGCTGTGTATTGCCACATCCTATTGCTACAGAACCCGCAACTGTATTAATATTTATATCAATTTCAGGGTCATTGCAACAAATGATAAACGTTTCGTTACACATATTTCATTTTAGTTTTAAATTAGAAACAAGCCCTAATTTACGTTCAGCTATGATTTCTACGGATTTCACACCACAGTCTATATTCCCTTATATAATATATAAGGGAATATAGACTGTGGTGTGAAATCAATTTTTTTAAAGACCTTCAAGAAGTATCCATATATATTATATATGGATACTTCTTGAAGGTCTTTAAAAAATTTGCTATATTTACTATTCGCATCCCTTGTACAGATTCATTTTCTCTAAAAAAAAAAAATATGAGAATTGTGCACTATAATCGGATTTTCTTTCTATGAACAAAAAGTTTTATTACATTAAATTACAGGTACTATCTCAGGATATATTTTGTTTGTTTAAGCGTCCTCTACCCATCCATGGCATATCATTTTAGGTTGACAAAGATATGCCATGGACGGGTAGAAGACGCTAACGCAACAGTTTTGTCGTGAGACAACACACAAATTTGTGGAAAATTTAAAAATACTAGGTCAGCTTACATTGATATTGTTCTAACCTCTTACTAAAAAGTATTTATACCAAGTTATTTACAAAATTATTTTAATATTTGTTTACCTAGCAGACACTGAATCCCCATTTTCTGTCTCTACCCGAAAGTATTCCTCCTCAGTAAATGTTGTTCCAATTACTTCAGAACTGAAACATAATTATAATGATAAATAAAACGAAAAATCTAGGAGTGAATTTTTACTTTATCCGTTGCAAAAACAACGAAACAACTGATTAACGCAATAAACTTTACTTTATTACGATAAGAAGTATAAGTACACATGTGCCAAAGACATTTCCGCGAAAGGCATTTGTGCGACTCCCTTTGCGCGACTAGACACTTGCGCGACTGACACTTCTGCGAAAGATGCTTGCGCGACATTTATTTTCGTAAAGGGTATTGGGCAAAATCTGAAAAATTAGATCCCATACAGACGTAACATTACGCCTATTTTGCCTGAAGGGTACGGCAGAGGTGTATACTAAGTTTGTATAGTACACCCATTTATTACTTTATGTAGGTAATTGATAATATCTCGTTTAAAGTGTAGAATGTTATATTATGCGGTTCCATACGTTCTCCCTCCCCGGAACGGGGGATGTCGAAATTATTGACTTTAAGCTCATCTTCGTCATTAGCGCCCCCGAAAACCAACGAAATGACACCCCTGACGCATATTTTGTAAAATTTCACAGCCGCCATCTTGGATTTTGATTTCGACCTCCCTCGCACTCAGGAGAAGAAACGTGTGGGACCGCATAATATAAGTTTCAATAATTTAAACTATGTGTATAACTAATATTACGTATGTTGACTATTGTAGATAAAGTAATAAATGGGTGTACTACACATACTTAGTATACACCTCTGCGCTACCCTTCGGAGAATACAGGCGTGATGTTACGTCTGTATGGAATCTCATTTTTTGGATTTTGCCCAGTATCCTTTACGAAAATAAAGGTCGCGCAAGCATCCTTTCACGTTTCGTGTAAGTGTAGTCGCGCAAATGTCTTTCGCGGAGATGTCAGTCGCCAACAGTCTAGTCGTGGAAACATCCAGTCGCGCAAAAGTCAATTCGCGGATATGTCTAATTGCGCAAAAGGAGTCGCGTAAGTGTCTTTCGCGCAAATGTACCAAATTCCCCTGTATGTGAGCTACTGTGAAAATTGGAACAATAAGTTAGGTATGCATTTACTTGTCAGCAATAATGTCCCCGTTTTCATTTTCAATGTGCGTAGTTGCCTGTATCTCCTGTACTATACAGCCAGACCTACAATGGAAAGAGCAACAGAAATACATCATCTCTGAAAATTTCAACTGTCTAACTATCGCGGTTCATGAGATACAGGCTGGTGACAGATGGACGGACAGACGGACAGCGGAGTCTTAGTAATAGGGTCCCGTTTTACCCTTTGGGTACGGAACCCTAAAAATTACATCTCCGCAGTCGAGGTCGTACGAAATTGTCGTACCAAGAATACAAATAATAATAATAAAATACTAGTAATAACTATAAAATACCCCACAACTATTTCAATAATAGCAACGAAGTATTTTTTTAAACTCTGATCCGGACTGTCCCTACAAGGATACAGTATGGTTATACTACATTACAATTACGACTTGAGAATCTTCGTTATTTGGTATTCTCCTAAAACAGAAATAACACAATTATTATAAATAAAATAAAAGTATATTACTACAATTGAATATTATATACATAATGTATATATTTTTTTAATTTAGATACACTAATTTAAACTTTTGATAAAGGTTAATGATAATTTTATTTCGATTAAAATACGTTACTTAGGTACCTCAATAATCTATTTTTTGCCAGTATAAGGCGTTTCTTTTTTAGTAATTTGGATTTACCAGCCATTTTCAGCACGAAACTCAAAAGCGAATAAAATTATGGTGTGATTACTCCGAGCGTTAGCGTCTACCCGTGACAGTGGTCAGCGATGCACTGCCGCCCGTCGCCCGCAAGGGACCCCGCTTCAACGCGCACAAGTTTATTCGAAAAAATAATCCACGTTGATTTATCAAGCACAAAACAAATAAAAACCGTATACTAAAATTTGGGACATTAAATTGTCTTTTAGATGATGAAAGTTTTATGAAAATACACCGGATAGTGTTTGCGTGATTATCGTTTTTTTGTCCTGGTTAGACATTACTTTACGAATTAATTACTCTATGTTAAAAAAATATAGTTTCAAATATTCACATATCAAATTACGAAGAAAATTGTCTAGTATAACATATTTTTTTTTCAAATAAATAAGTCTGGTCGTTTAGACGTGATGTTGAATTTAAAATCATTAGAAGTCGTATACCTGCGCCTTAATAAATAGACACGGCAACGTTTTTAATGAAGATTTTTTAAAAATGTGACCTATATTAAAAAGTGATTCATTAATTCTGCTTTTTATTCTGATCAAACTATTTTCAGGTTTTGCGCATTTAACGTTACACGTTACTCGTATAAAATGATAAACTGACTGACTGACTGACTGGGTGATATATTAACACACAGCCCAAACCGCTGGTCGTAGAGACATGAAACTTGGAGGGTGTGTTTTTTGTAAAGAGTAAGTATCCACTAAGAAAGGATTTTTGGGAATTCCACCCCTAAAGGGGTAAAATAGGGGATGTAAATTTATATGAAAGTCTGTCAGTTTTGAATTTAGGATCTTCAAATTTTGTGTTAAGGCTGAAGATTGAAAATTAATTTATACATGTCTTAAAGTTTTTGATAATTCCACCCCCGAAGGGTTAAAAAGGGGGATGAATTCGGGTATGGAAAGTACTTAATTTTCGAAATAAAAATCAATAAGTTTACCATATAGGCTTATGGTTGGAAGCTAACGCAACGGTTTCGTTAGAATGTCAACCCTTGAGGGAATGAAAAGGGGGAGGAAATTTTGTTTTTAATTAAAATTCTTTATTTTTTAAGTTAAAATCACTAATATTTCGGCTTATGGTTGGAAACAACCATAAGCCCAAATATTAGTGGATCCCGGCAGTACGTTCCCGTTGGATATTTTTCGACATCCACGCGGGTGAAGTCGCGGGCAAAAGCTAGTGAATATATAAATATAATCCCGATTATATATTATAATTCTATATTTATGTTAATGTATGATTACAAACGGTCTCAGATGTGCCTCAG
This sequence comes from Eremobia ochroleuca, assembly GCA_949629135.1. NCBI lineage: Eukaryota > Metazoa > Arthropoda > Insecta > Lepidoptera > Noctuidae > Eremobia > Eremobia ochroleuca. The sequence continues at coordinate 7,518,656 of OX451409.1, read as the reverse complement.
CATTAATTTCCAATGAATCGTCATTGAATTTATTCGCGAGACAACCCGAAGGGCATACATGTTAATGAAGTTAAATGTAATGACTGAATTAACAACTCATGTTATGAATAAGCACCTGAAGGTTTACATCGGAAAATAAGAATCATTTGAGTGCTTGTAACCGACTTTCTAGGACACTCAATTCTTAGTTTAAGTATTTTTACCCGACAACGACCAAGCAAAAAGGAAGGGTAATGTTTTAAAAAAATTAAAATTAAAATTTGTTTATTTCAAGTACCACAAGACTCATATCAACAAAACACATAAAATACAGACATATAAAAATATATACAGACAGGACAACAAATACAGACAATAACAGAGACTCACAGAGTAACAATATTATGTCTGTCTACTGCAGCATTGTCGGATGTAGGGGCAATCCAGCCTGTTGGCGATCATCTCCAGGACGGTGTTGGCGCTGCCCCGCACTCTGCGCACCAGAGACGCGTACCGCCTGCGCATCGTCGCGTGAAAGCAGTCGGTGCGCGCCTCCGCGAACTTGCCCGAGGCGCTACAGTGGCAGGGCAGCCCCAACATCGACCTGAATGCGTTGTTGAACTGGACGCGGTTTAAACCAAGAGTGTTATTCTGTAACGCCAATCGAAATTCGAACGCTGTCGAGGTTTTCAAACTCATACCGAAAGTTAGCATTTATTTCAATTGCCAAAGGAGACGGTCAGTCGGAAAGATGAAGCTAATTCTGTAACCCAAGTACAATGGTGAACTGCTAGAAAAGAGCATAGACAGAAATGAGCTAGGCTAGGCAAAGGGATGTTTCATCATCATTCTAGCCGAAAGCCTTCCACTGCTGTACATAGAACTCCCCCAAGCGTCGCCACATCAACCAGTCCTAAGGGGCATTCATAACATGGATAAACCCGGTAGCCTAAACATAAAAGCAGTCGTCTGTTAAAAACCTCGCCGTGAAAACTTTTGTGAAGTGAGCTGTCATTCCACCTGATGTCGTAGGCCGACCGCTTAGCTGAGACGTTGCCTGAGGTAGCTGCGCGGGAAGTGCACACGCGCCCCTCTTAGACGTCGCAGGGGGAGTCAAACCCCAGTCGAGGATTGCGGAAGGATCGTACGTTTCCGCGACTCCCAGCGTAGGTGTGAGATAGAACACCGGGGTGGTTTTTGGTCAGTAAGCGTCTGACAGACCCCGCCGCCCACCCCAGAGCGGTGGATTTTTTTTTTTTTGTCTGTCAGACTCTTACTGACTAAAAACCACTCTGGTGTTCCATCTCACACCTACGCCGGTCGCCGAAACGTACGATCCTTTTTTTTTTTTTTTGTTTCGGCGTGAAAAATCCTCATGGATGTCTGCCGCCCTGCTTACTGACTAAAAACCACCCCGGTGTTCCCTTTCTCACCTACGCCGGGGGTCGCGGGAAACGTACGATCCTTCCGCAACCCTCGACTGGGGTTTGACTCCCCCTGCGACGTCTAAGAGGAGCGCGTGTGTAACACTTCCCGCGCAGCTACCTCAGGCAACGTCTCAGTTAAGCGGTCGGCCTATAGGGATTGACACTATTGACAGCTCTCTTCAAAATACACCTAAGTTTTCAAGGTGGAATTTTTATAGAATAGACCAGCAGTGCTCCTCAGTTTAGTGATGTGACCTGCTTACGCGACATGTCGCAAGCGACTGCGCCAGTCGCACGACAATCACGGCGACACACCGGACGCACTGAAACTAAACTATTATACGTAAATGGGAAACGGTGTTTGTCTATTAATGCAGTCCCCTCGCGTATACAGGATAAACGGCACTATTGGAAATGTGTGCGCAGATTTTAGATTTTTTGATGTGTTGAACGTTTTCGATGGTTGCGACGATTTTCGCGGAGTGGCGGGTAGCAGCTGGATGAGAGTTGCCCAAAATCGATTTGAATGACGAACAATAAGAGTGGCTTCTGTCCAGCAGTGGACTGCTGTAGGCTGATGATGAAGATAGTATTGAATAGTTAAATCAAAGTCGAGTTTTTAAAACAAATTACTGTCACGTTTGTTTATTGTTTTAACGTTTGTTTATTGTGTTAGCCCAACTACTGGGCAGGTGCCGTATTATGACCGTTTAGTGCCATCATGATTCCAGTGTAAGAGAGAGACGGACCTATAGGTACATGACCGATAGCACCATCCCTTTTTCGCACTGGAATCATGATGGCATTAATACTTCGTAATACGGCCCCAGGGCGTCATCCAAAGTGTTATTGGGGTTTTACGTTAGGGATTCATCTTTAGCAGCTTGGATTCTGAATTTCTGCCCGGTTGGTGACAGTTGAACCATAATAGAGAGCTCTATTACGTTCATGAGACTTACATAACTGACAAAATGTTTGTGCATCCCAAACACCTCTTATTTATTATTTTACCATTTATGTACACGCACATACAGGGTTTCCCTGGAAGTATGGATCAAATCGAATAGGGGCGTGGGTAAGGTCATTTCCAAACGATTTAACCCTGAGAAAGTCGGTGCAATTGAATAAAATTTTTACTCGAAAATTGTTTTTTTTTTTTTTGCGAGAACGAAAACCGAGACGAGAAAGTTTGCAGTATTTTTTTCTTTTTTTCTTTTTGAACACATGTTTTGTAGCTGCATAAAAGGTCCACTCTTCTGCCCTGATATTTTTTATGTTTTTTTTCTTTGGGCACTATGTGACGTGATTGAAAAAAAAAAAGAAAAACAAAAATTGATCATAATTTTTGAACCGTAAAAAATTCACCGACATTCTCAGGGTTAAAAAGTTTGAGAATGACAGGGGCAACCTGTATAAATAGACAAGAAAAAACAGAACAGAAAAATAGGTACAAAGGTGATGCTTATTTCCTAAGAAATCTCTTCCAGCATACCTGCGATAGGACATTAGATAGAGACATCTAGACAGCGTGTGAAAGAAGTCAAGGAGACAAAAAAATTACATAAAATCCTAAACAATTATTCTACAATTATTATTTGTTATGGTAGAAAAGTATAGGCTCAAATCGAAGTCTGCACTCACAGTATGCCTACATAACACTAGTACACCTGTTTTCATCCATGATATTTTAGGCATACAGCACCATAATATCCCCCCCTACCCTTTTCCCATCACTTTAAAAACTAAAAATAGTCTAAAACACATACAAGATTCCGTCTATTAACGTCACCCCGAGCTCCCTGCGCCCGCGCCGGCAATTGAGTGAATTCGCCTCTATTGAGCAGATTAGTGCGCCGAGGTTTGTACAATTACTGGGGGGAGTCGCGGGAAGTAGGGACCACTGATTGTTAACTTAAAACTGTTAGGATTTTTTGTTGTGGTATGGCATGATATGGTATGAGTAAGAGGATTGAAATAGAGAATGTTTTACGTGTGGGATTGACTATCTAATTGGGTCCAAATTTATTGCCACTATTTGTGGGATACAACAAATCCAAAAAGGCTATTCCTTGAAGAAATATTATAAATGAAGCTAGCTTGAAGACGTCAATCTGGACACTATCCATCGGCAAAGTTTGCGCTCTTGATGAAGAAAGACGACTCGCCAAACTGTAATGCTTGTAACAAAATTGAAGAAAGAGAAGAATTGGAAAGGGAGCATGCCTTGAACAGATTCGGTATAGGTTTAATTCAGACGATTTTTTCACGCCCTAAATCGGATCTAGCAAACAATTTTGTAGTTTAGCAGTAGTGAACGCCGAATTTTCTTACATTTTATTTTGTTATTTTTAGATTCGTTTTAGTATATTGCTTACGATATTATTTTAAGATACAACGGAGTTGACGTATCTTTGTGGATAAAAACCCCAAAAATAATAAGGAATTAAACAAAAAATAAAAAAGATTATCAAGAAAATATTTATATGTATTTGCGCAAGAAGCGTTTTCACTATAAAAACAGCTTACACAAAAATAGAATAAATGAAATGATTAGTACACAACAGCGCCTACAACATCCCATCATATCATTAGTGTTGCTTATAAAATCATTTTACTCAATCATCTTTTGGCTAGGAATAAGGTGGCACTTGTCGTATGAACTTTGGACCTAACACGCAATTCTCCAACACGCACTGATTTATCACTAGGTCATAGAGATAAAATAGCATAAGATATTATAACCTTGGTCTTGAAGGATCTCAGGATTTGCAAAGAGTAATTTTCTTTCCAGCATTATTAAGAAATTTCTTATTAACCGCAACTATATTAAGAAATCTCTTTTTGGACCAAAAGCGAGTATTTGGTGTGAATCCTACTATCCTATTAACTTTATAAATGCGAAAGGAGTCTGCCGAGTTTGCGTAGGAAAATGCCCCTTACCGCACAAGCGCCACCTCACGGTGAAGTAAACTAGGGGGTATACTGACTCGAATGCAAAAATAACCATTGTTCTAAGTAGATGGGAACATTGTCAAAATAGCCTCCAAAGTTACATAGAAGTCAATGGGAAAAACAGTTTTTCGGCCCTCGGCCATTTATACACCTAACAAGCCGACATTCGATAACGTGAGAAAGTAGATCTAAATAAGCTCTATCGAATGGTGTATTGCACTCTTTGGGGAAATTTCACTTCACTTGTCACTTTCAGAATGAGCTAAGCTGGGCTCAGCCCATATGGACTACTTTGTTTGTTGATATCATTCATTACATTTCTCAAGGTTCCCTATCGCACTCGTTGTTACCTCTTGAACTTCAACCCCTTCCTCCCTTACTGAGTTCAGAGGGAAAAAGGAAATAATTTCCACTGGAAACTGGGAAAGCTCGAACACACAACCTCTGTGTTCATGTTGAGGGGCAGTTTTCGGCAGACTCCTTTCTAAGGATGGATGGATGGATGTTTGTGTCTCTTTCACGTAAAAACTACTAAACGGATTTTGATGAAACTTTACAGTAGTATAGCTTATACATCAGAATAACACATAGGATACTTTTTATCCCGATATTCTCACATATGCGGGTGAAACCGCGAGGTGCTGCTAGTAATATCTATTTTCAAACTCAAAGCATTTATTTCAATTAAACAATTTACAGTGAATTTTTGAATTGTCAAAGAGTTAATCAGTTAGAAAGTTGAAGTTAGTTGCCCATTCCAAAACATAGATCTCTATGGAGAAAGACGGACAAGACGCGGTTTCGGTATTGTCCTTTTGATTCGGAGTTAAAAAGGTGCTAATTGTTAGATTATTTTTACTAAATACTTATTTATCCAGTAGATGTGCTACTGCTAAAAGACAAACACTGTAGGGTGAAACATTTTTAAGGGTCTGTATTGTGAGGCGTGTTTGATGATAGACGAGTTGAGTTACACTACATAGTATAAAACAAAGTCGCTTCCCTTTCTGTCTGTCCCTATATAATTATGCTTAGATCTTTAAAACTACGCAACGGATTTTGATGCGGTTTTTTAATAGATAGAGTGATTCAAGAGGAAGGTTTATATGTATAATACATGCATAATATAGTAGAGAAACACTGATCATTTTAGAGGTTTCTAATGTGATGTCGTAAATAAACACATTTTTTGCGCTTACATTGTAAACGCTGGCTGAACCCGTCGAGATAGATCAAAATAATGTACTACAGTATTGTACACCTTAAAAAGGTCTACAAAAAAGTCCTCGATGGTATATGTCTATCTCTTAGGGATAACCCGCAATAACCATTTTTATCCTATACTTTTTACGAAAAAAATTATCAGTGTTTCTCCATTGCACCCGTGCGAAGCCGGTGCGGGTAGCTAGTTTAGGATAAACATGATTAAATAAACGGAATGTTGGACACATACTACACCTTCCACCCATGGGAAAAAATACATTTGTACTTAAATCTAGATTTAAATGTGTTCTTTATGTTTTTACATATTTAATGCACCAAAATAAAGCTTTTGTACTTATTTGCATATTACAGGAAATGTATACTTTTATTCTAGTGTTGAGTTGAGTTGCACTGGGTATATTTAGGATAAACATGATTAAATATACGTAATGTTGGACACATACCACAGGTCTTTCTTATAGCTCCTATAAATAACAAAACTTTTTTATAAAAAAACAACCGACTTCCAAAAAAACACTACAACGTGTTTTTTTTTTTGGAAGTCGGTGTCGTTGGTTCTGCATTTTCGTTTTTTGAGAACGACTTCCGAAATTAAAGTTATTTTGCAATTTGTAGTGTTTTTTTGGAAGTCGGTTGTTATTTTTTATAAAAAAGTTTTTATTTTTCACTTTTAGGTATACCTAATCCACACAAATTCTTATAACACTACTTGCTATGTGGTAGGGTGAACGGTGATATACTGAACACATCTGCGTACTGCATCTGCGTTTATAGGGTACAGACGTGATGTTACGTTGTGCGATTGTGTAAACAATGCATAATATGCGATAGCAGCAATCGCGGTTGTTTTACTGGTATTTATTATTGAAGAGTTCCATTGTCTGTCTCCGAAACTGATCACCAGAACTTTACGAAATTTAAATGGGACCATTTCAGAATAAACCTCTATCGCACAAAAAAAGAATTTTGCAAATCCATCCATATATGACGGAGTTGTGCACGAATATACATAAAAAAAAAATATATATATACAGTGTGTAACGTTAAATGCGCAAAACCTGAAAATAGTTTGATCAGAATAACGAGCAGAATTAATTAAACCACTTTTTAATATAGGTCACATTTTTCAAAAAATGGTCATTAAAAACGTTGCCGTGTCTATTTATTCATAGGTCAAGTAAGCCAATGTCAGCGCGGCGCAGCAGCCCGGTGACGACTCCTACCTCGGTAAAGCGTCGTCGCAGACGCAAGAAACGATCAGAATGGCCAGTAAAACTAAAACAGCACATAAAACCTTTACAATTATTTTAATGACTTATTTTCCCTCTGAAATAGGTCAATTGAATTAAAAATCAGTTGGGGTGTCTGAGGTTTTGCGCATTTAACGTTACACGTTGTATAAACATCCGAATTGATCCTTTTGAAGTCAGTTAAAAATACTCAGGTAGGTAGGAGGTACTGCTAACTGGTAGCCATATCCATTGTTCATATACGGTCCATGTAACTTTTAATTGTGCACACCACTCATTATAATTGGTGTTATGCCGTCAACAAGACTATCTCTTCCAAAAAAAACGCCTATAGGCAAACGTCTATATAATCACACGCTATTTTCACGAACTTTCTCGTTCCACAAATATTATAAGCCCACAGTTCATTGTACCTATAACCAAATATTTGTGTGGAATTGTTAATTAAACCAGAAAATGTACCAAATGACTGATCATAGAATAAATTAGAGTTATGCTATTTTTCACGGCACGGTGTAAGAATGCGGCATTTTGTGGATACCGTCGGTTTGTTTTCAATGTGTTTGACAAACGCATAATTACTAACTGTTAAGCTCTTGTTGGCATTCATAATGAGGTTTTTGAAAGAAATCTGTGGAGACGAAATATAAAAGAAGTTGTTATGTTTGTCGTAAAACAACACGCGGTACGCTTCCATGTTTGGGAACTGGGGACAAGGGATCCGTCCATTTGTTTTTTACCCGACTGTGAAGCCTAATAGGAAAGTTAAATTTTTTAGTTTCAGAAAATTAATTTCTTCACAGGTAAAGTTCTCTAGGGAGGTCCATACTTAATATTATAAATACGAAAGTAACCGTTTGTCTGTTAGGTACTTATTCACGCCTTAAATGCTGAACAGTTTTCGATGAAATTCGACTAACCACACAGGTACGAGTAGACCATGATCTGAGATAGGTCGTGGGATATTTTTCTTATCCCGGTGATACATTCCCATGGGATAATTTCCTACCGCCACGCGGATGAAGTCGAGCAAAAGCTTAGTGTTTTAATAAAATTATCATAATTTTTAATGCTTTAAGAATAAGATCTGAATCAGAATATTTATTTGTAAACATAGATGGAGTTAGATGTAACAACATTTATACTACTCTTAATTTTGCCATTAGGCGTACAAATATGATTATCAATTTTAATTCAAATTAATTAAGTACTATTACAATTAATGATTATTGAAGGGCCCGTGGCTAAATAATAACAGCCGCACAGGTCGATCGATCAGGTTAAGCTACGCTTGCCGCGGTTGGCCTGTGGATGGGTGACCATCTTTACATACCGAGACCCCTCCGTGCCTCGGAAAGCACGTTAAGCCGTTGGTCCTGGCTGTCATTCGTAGATCTTTGACAGTCGTTACGGGTATTCAGAAGCGCGAAAGTCTGACAACCAGTCTTATCTAGGTTGTTCAATCCCTAGCATCAGTGGGATGACACTGACAGTTCAGTCCACGCAAGTTTTCACAGTGAGAATTTTACAGAATCGACCGGCAGGTAATTTATCTGTTTGTTTCATGTTAAAAGAAATTTCAAAATCAAATCAAATGTAATTTTAAAGATCAACGTTAATTTTCACAACATAACTCGTCCATCTTGTTACCTTCAATACCTTCAATACTTTCAACCTTCTGATTACCTTCAATACTTAGAAACACAATTCTATCCCATTACCTATATTATATCAACCGGTCGATTCTGTAAAAATCTCACCGTGATAACTAAGGTGAAGTGAGCTTAGAGTGAGGTGTGAGTCATGTTGATGCTAGGGATTGACATTATTGGCGACTCACTCTACGCTCACTTCACCCAAGTTATCACGGTGATGATGATTACAGAATCGCACGGCAGGTATATTAATGCACCTATACAAGGTGTAACTTAAATAACGCACAACCTCTTAAGGGGTCATTGTACTCATCATTATGAACAACTTTCACTATGAGACCAAACCGGAAATCGCGAAAAAAAAATCAGCTGTTCCCTACATTTTGACGAGTTATGCGAACATAAATGTAGGGAACAGCTGATTTTTTTTCGCGATTTCAGGTTTGGTCCCATAGTAAAAGTTGTTCATAATGATGAGTACAATGACCCCTTAAGAGGTTGTGCGTTATTTAAGTTACACCTTGTATAATCCCTGGGAACTTACCACGCCACCTGTCATCTGAAGCACGAACTAACTTCGTTCTGTGAATACATCATAAGCTAGCCACTCCGTCTAATCATGAGCCCTATTATTTATTCAGCTATTGCAATATAATGCAGGTGTTTAGGTACTTAGGCACGTCAAGCAACTACAATCTTTCAAATTTCTAAAATAGATTTTCAACTATATCGCTAGAATAGAATAGAATTTAATAGAATACTCTTTATTATGTACACCATATAAATTACAGACATAAATATAGAAATTTTACAAAGGGTGACACAATGGGCGGTCTTATCGCTAAGAGCGATCTTTTAAAGACAACCTTTGGATGGATTGAAAAGGGAAGGAGAGACAAATACTGTAGGTAGTCTGTGGTGTAAAATGAATACATACATAAAGTATAGTATACTAATCTAAATAAATATATACATATAACAATAGACATGAAAGAGGAGTAAAGAAAATATAATGGTGCTGTTTAAGGAGAGAGGAAGTGATTTTTTATCATAATTTTAAAAGTGGACAAAGATCTCTAGAGCATTAGGTTCAAAGTTGATTGGGAAAATTTGACAGTTTCGCGTGTCAATGTATATCAAGTGTAGTCATCAGTCTTGGGAGTTGGGACTTTGTAAGATATTGAAGGAAGGTGGAATAGCTGTCTCATTGCCCTAATATAGCTAACTAAGAAGGGTATCGGTGACCCAGTGGTACCGGCCCCGACTGACGAGTTGTAGGTCGTGAGTTCAATCCAGACAGGCTACTTTGTGTATTTAATTTCATCACTCATCACATCGCTCACAAAACGGTGAAGGAAAACTTCGTGAGGAAACCGACATGTTCTAGAACCAAAAATTCAAAGACATGTGACCCCTCCAATGACATGGGCCCGCGTGGTGGATTATGGCCCACTCCTTCTCACAGAGAGGAGACTTGTGTCCCAGCAGTGGGAACGTTATAATCTGATCGGGTCTGGACTCGTGCCCAGTTGAAGGCATTAGGCTCGCTCCCTGTCATATGGGATCTCTTTGTGGAATGCGCTCCCCTAGGAAATCAAGATGGCAACCAACCGATTATCCTTTAAAGTTAAGGTTCGCGAGCACATTCACAAGAAGCTGACAGTATTATCACAACGCTAATATTTTCTCATTGTCTTATATGTTTTTAGTATATAGGGTGACTGGTAATTAGTGATCGATACTTAAACAAATGATTCTACTCATGACAACAAACAACTTTCTATGGGTCCAAACCTGAAATCGCGAAAAAAAAATCAGCTGTTCCCTACATTTTGACGACTCGTACGAAAATAAATGTAGGGAACAGCTGATTTTTTTTTCGCGATTTCGTATTTGGTCCGATAGTAAAACTTGTTTGTTGTCATGAGTAGAATCATGTGTTTAAGTATCGGTCACTAATTACCAGACACCCTATATTCATGTACAGTCACCAAAAGAGATAAGTAACTAGGGTCGTCGGATATAACTGAAGTTTACTAAGAAATCGATGGATGTTTTCGAAAGAAACTTAAGTTGATAAATGAACTATTGGGTTTCTATTAATTAAAATAAATTTCATTCGAAAACATCCATCTATTTCTTACTAACCTTTAACCATATCCGACAGCCCTGGTTACTTATCTACTTTGGTGACCGTACTTATGTATATTTATTTGTGCTTATATTTATATATAATTAGGTTTTTATTATATTTATAGTTTTAATAGGTCTATGCGTATCTTTATATTTAAAATATTTATTCCTCAATTTTCATGATTGCACCTACTACTGTTTGTCTCTGCATCACCCAAAGGTTGACTGGTAGAAAATGCCTATGGCATTAAGTCCGTTTCTGTACATTTATGTGCTTGAAGTGTTAAATAAGTAAATAAACATAGCCGGCAATGTGTGTACTATAGGCACACCTCTGCCAGACCTTTCGGAATACAGGCGCGATACTATAAAAATAAAATAAAATAATATAAAAAGAACGACTGAAATCGTTTTACGTAATCACTGAAGCAGATCATTTAGTACGTTTAGTTAGTTTCCTACGTTCGCTAAATGTCACTGAACCATACTTAGGAACATTAGCAACAATTAGAACATAGCTGTTTCAGAATGTTAACGTTAGGACCTGAATCGTAAACTAGGTTGTGTGTTGAAGATGTCCACTGACATGTCATCTGTTTCAATTCACTAATTGAAACAGTCATTTTTAGGGTTAAGTACCCAAAGGGTAAAATGGGACCCTATTACTCCCGCTCCGCTGTCCGTCCGTCCGTCCGTCTGTCACCAGGCTGTATCTCATGAATCGTGATAGTTAGAAAGTTGAAATTTTCAGAAAAGATGTATTGGTGTTGCCGCTATAACAACAAATACTAAAAAATATAATAAAATAAAATAAATGTTTAAGTGGGGCTCCTATACAACAGACATGATTTTTTTGCCGTTTTTATAGATAATGGTACGGAACCCTTCGTGCGCAAATCCGACTCGCACTTGGCCGGTTTCTTTAATTATTCTAACACTTTTTAGAAAGAGATCATACCTGCTTTACTAGATGTAAAATGAGTGGGTACCCGTTACCTAGTTTACTAGGTATATGCCCAAGATTCATGTAATTTGCTCACTTTTTACCGCTCCAAATAATCCGTAAATCTATCAAATTCTAAACATTTATTTCATAAAATTTATAGTCCGACATTTAAGGTGAAAGCTCCAATTATCTGCACAAGACTAATCCGAAAAATCGAATTATAATTTATACAAATAAATAAGAAGAATGTTTTTGATTTTTATTTTTAGTGTCCAATAAATCATATTCCGCGTAATCGGTGTCTAATAACACTAATAAAATTCTTACGGTCCCAACCGTTTCGATATAATTTCGCGAATGATACAGGGAGGTAATTAAACAGTCGTATAAGATGTTTTTAGTAATTCGGTTACTCACCGCTCGCCTGCAGTTTTCTTTCTTGAGAGTCGTCTGCATCCATCGAAGATTGCTTTTGGAAGAAACCCTAAAATAAAATAAAAATTTATTGAGTTTTTAATTGATATCCGTTTTTCTTGTTAGTTTGGGATTGATCGAGTTTTAGTATGATTTTGAAGTTAATTACTGACCGTGTTTATGCATAAGCGAGTTTTGTTTTAAATGACATTGAATTATGTTTTTATCAACAAAACGCTGTTCTTTATAGACTAAAACGGATCTCGATAATTTTTTTTCTGTTCTCACAAGCCAATTTACATAATTTAGTTTCTATTCTTATCTGATCTAACAATTTTATTGTACAAACAGACCCATTATCGAACAATACACACCTGCATTTGTAAATTAGCCAGATCCTCTAAATTTTTCCTCATCAGAAGGTTTTGTTGCTCAAACTCCGAAACACTGTTGGCGGCGCTCGAGGTCGCCGATTGTTCCTTTATAACAAAAAAACCGATACTTATCATTCGCTAAATCTAACTTTACATTCTATTATAATCGCATACTATTCATACGTGTGCAAATGTCCGGATTATTGTCAATTTCAAAGAATTGTACTTAAGAATTCAAATATCATTGAACTGACTCGAACTCGAAAAGGAATAAATAGGTATTTTATTTATCTGCCGCGCTCATACAGCGCTAATAAATCTTCTTAAGGCAAGAATACTAAAGTGATGATATTAAAAAATATGACGATTGGATGCAAAATAAACGTTTCGACCAATTTGCATATTTTCTCAGGCCATATATTAAAGTAATAATTTATTATTAGTTACCTGTCCATCAGTATCTCTTGATACGCTAAGGTCAAGAGTTTGTTCTCCATCATCAGAGCCACTTCCATCTTCTTCCTGACCTTGAGATCTGTTGAAGAGCCTCATCGACTGCTGGTTTATTATTTGTAAAGCTCTTTGTCTGAAAAAAAAAAAAACATTCACATTAGTTTTTTTTACTTTGCCATTATAATGCAAAAAGCCTCTAAGTTGTTTAATACCTCTGAGCTTCGATATCATTATCAGGTGTTTTCGGTGGTGTGATATTAGTTGAACCCTCATCTTCTGTAGCTGATGAGGATCTTCTCATACTCCTGTCAGTTCCATCCTCCATTCCAGAATCATGCCGTCTTTTTAAACCTAAAGGCAGCTGCGTGAACGGTTTACCTAGAAAACCAATATCGTTTAAAGCTTCATCAAGAATGGATAAAATCATAATAATCTTGCTGTCAAAATGTTTTGGTCGTAAAACTAAGAAGATTATTGTCATAAATTTTATAACAGTGTGAAGTTATTCAATTTTAATGAACTCACCTTGAAGAGCTTCTAAAGCTCTAATCTGTCCACTGATAGCATCAGCAACTTCATTAGAAGATAATCCGTATATCCCAAGCAGTTCCTTCATGGTATTCATAGCATAGTCTCTCAATATTCTATTTGTAGCATTTGATGCGTCTCCATTCTGCTGCGTCTCAATCGTCTCCATCTGTTCTTGGTTCTCCTCTAATCTCTCATTTGCATTTATATCCTGTCCTTTATCTTCATCCGAATCCGAGTCCCTTCTTCTCGGAGGCGAGTTAGTCTTTATTAGTTGAGATATAGCAAAAGGATTTTTGGCACAAAACGTCTTATTTTGTAAATTACTAAAGTTTAGGACGGTCCGATCTCTCTCGGCGCCCTGATTTATTTGTAAACTATGTATGTACGAATGTTGAAACGAGTCTACTTTCTTATCCTCCGGTAACCTATTTTGGTAATTTGAGTCTATGTTTTCATTGGAGTCAGTGCTTAGTCTTCTGCTAAGGTCGACTGCGCCCCCTTTTAGGAGACTGAAGTTTTTGACACCAATTTTAGCATAATTTCCATCATCCTTATCATCTTCACCAACGTTTTCTGGGGTAGTTCTATCGTTTCCGTTGATAGGACTGTCCGTGTCATCACAGTTCGCTCCGTTTGATTCGTCGGAGAAGGCAGTGGTGTTCGGAGCACATCTTGGTTTGAAATTTTTTCTCTTGTTTCTTTTTGGCATGTTGTAGTAAGGGGACATGTCGGTGCTGTGCTCCTCCTGGTGGTCTGATGACTCCGGCCATGACGACGCTTCATGGTGAAGGTACAGAGGTTCCTCGGGCGTTGGCTGTAGTCTCTCATGGATAGATTCCTGGTGAGCAGCCATCGCAGTAGTCATTGCAGTATTTGGACTCTTTCGAGGGTCACAACCTGAAACGAGTCCGTCCTGTGAAGACAAACGAACACGTTCAGTTTTATATAAACAATCAAATTAAACTCAATACATTTTAGCGTCCAATCATAACAGTGATTCATTTTCGTTCAATTTAAATTGAAACAATGTGTTGAGAAGAAACAATAGTCTTTTGTTGACAATAAGATTAGCTGAATACTGTGGAATGTTTTGAATTTAAATTTTCTCTTCATTGTTTGAAAATAATAAAATTGATTATTAGCACATTTTGTTACCTGGGGAGAAACTTCATGGAGCTTTCATTTCCTAATTGGCTTAATAAATATTTTAATCAGTCTTCAAGATCAGCCAATAACTGTGCATCATCTGAAACAAAAAAGAAATGGGTGTAAGTAAATATGTCGGTGAGCTTAACGGCCAAACAAGTTTGTTCCAAAATTGAGTAAAATTACATATCACGATATAAAAATATACGCTAGATAATGTAGTCTAGTCATTAATTCCATATTATTACTATACAATTACTTTTATAATGAAATAGGAGCTAAAAATCAGTTCTGACACGGAACATTATTAGGGCAAAAAATTCTTCAAACACCAAAATTTCGCGTAAACCAATTTGTTGTTAAAAAACGTTCCGTTTTCTGGCCATATTGACGTAATGCTCTGTAATTTAAAAATAATTATACGAAAAAAAATCCATGCCAAGTAACACGCATCGATCAAGTGAGTCGGTATGAAATTAATTATATTCAACATATTAGATCTATTTTCGAGAAAACGAGATTGCTCGAAGCGAGGCGAGAAAAAAAAACGTGTATTCATGTCGAAATTGGTAACGTGGTTTGAGTATACAATTACTTATTAAAAACTAATACAAAGATACGGCCTTCGGCTCGCGGGTCACAGTAACTATCGATCTCTCGTTGTAGTAAGTGGAACGTCTCAAAATCGTTGTGTTTACCCTACTTTTTGATTTCGGACGATGACTTTGAAATGCTTGGCTCTCAGTTACATGTTTGATCGTTATAAGTAGCCAACATGTAATTGGATGAGTTGTTTAAACTTTCCGTTAAGTTCAAGATTTTAACTGGCTTCTCGTGTGAGTTAGAAAGTCATTCTTGTCGATGGATATAATTTTTATACAATTTTTATTACAACACTAGGTAGTCAGGCCCAGATGGCGGGATGAGCTGACTGCTTTAATAAAGATTGGTCCTTGGCAGCTCTGGACAGAGAGAGGTGGAAAGAGAGAAGGGAGGCCTTTGCCCAACAGTGGGACACTAATATCTAAAAATAAATAAATAGGTAGTCAATTTATTCGACTGTAAATACTTTGTGCCA
Source organism: Eremobia ochroleuca (assembly GCA_949629135.1). NCBI lineage: Eukaryota > Metazoa > Arthropoda > Insecta > Lepidoptera > Noctuidae > Eremobia > Eremobia ochroleuca. The sequence continues at coordinate 7,503,094 of OX451409.1, read as the reverse complement.
GCTATATTTTTTTAATAAAAATTCATGTTACTAAAAATCGTCGAAACAAAAAACAATATTTCAAAATGTTGAAATATGGTTTACCCTTTGAAGAGTTAAACGAATATGACATAAAGTATTAAGTTTTGAGCCCCTCATCCAGCTGTATCTCCGGTTTTGACATTATAATAAGTGAATGATCTAATAACACAGCACATGTTTTTGAAGTAATGTCATAAAAAACTTCGTCAACGTCTGTTTAAATCATCAGCTTAAATGAACACATTTTTTTATGGAATGTTTGTTTTATCATAGAAATACGAATTGAGTTTTTTTTTTTCTCTTTTTGCTCTATTTTTTTATTTGTCGCAATGTATAATGTGAAAGTTTAAGGCAAAATATTAGGAACTAAAATGTTCATAATAACAAAACCTAAAGTGATTTGTACCAATTTCAAATAACTTCCTTGTTATATCAATGGCAGTAGTCGTTTCTTACGAACAGACTTATGAGAAGTATTATTATTTCATTTGTTTCGAGAAACCCTTTTAAAGTTTTGACAGGTTATAAACCGTGATTTGCGTCGCCACAACATTTAGTAATATCATGTAAGTGGTTTAAGAGAGAACATTACTCAAAAACCCATGTTTAGGTTTTTAACGTTTATATTAAAATTACAAAGCACAAGTTTCAATAACTTTTTGTTAAGATTTTACAAGTATAGTATAAAGAAGTTCTCATTATTTTTAATTACTGGTACCGGTACAGTGTAGGTACCTATATTTTTTTGTTTCTAATCTCATGAACGATAATCGGTGCCTTCCCCATTCACTGGGTATGTGACACTGTTGACAGTTGTAAATTGTCGATGTCATGTATCGATATTTGTGATGTATAGAGACGGGATATTATCGATATGTCCATCTGAGACCTTCCAAACATGATATTTGTGATACGTTTGTCGTAACAAGTAACCACCGAAATGAGTAATTTCGTAACTTGTTTAAATATTGAGTTCATGTTTGATATTTTGTTGTGATACTATTGTTGAAGACAGCCGCACAGATCGATCGAATGTTAAGCTACGCTTACCGCGGTCGCTTCGTGGATGGGTTACCATACATTACATAACAAGACTCCCGCGTGCATTGGGAAGTACGTTAAACTGTTGGATCCGGATGTCATTCGTAGATCTTTGACAATCGATACGGGTAGTCAGAAGCCCAAGTCTATCAACTTGTCTTACGAAGGAGTAGGACGTAGTCACTCCATATGAAATACTAGTATTCAGCTACATCCAGTTAGACTGGAAGCCAACCCCAAAACAGTTGGGAAAAGGCTATGTAGATTGATTGGCTATTGTGGTAAAATAAAAATATTTAGGTACAGACGCCAGCACATCAAGCTACCCGAAACTGTCAAATTTTCCCAATCAAACTTGAACCGAATTTCTTGGCAATAAAGTTGAAAATCTATTAAAGAAATTTGACAGATTGTAGTAGCTTGATTTGCTGGCGTCTGTACATAAAAAAAGTTTTGTTTGAGGATAAAGATTTAACTAAAACAGTTTTATTTACTGAAAGTTTCAGTCACTGAAACTTGTAAACATGAAGTCAAAAAGTATTAAAGTTTAACGATAACAGGAAACAATACCAAACAGCATTGTCTTTGCAATACTAAGAATATAAATCAGCTGATTTTCCTTCTTCGCTTAAACAGCAAACGGGCCCGTTTTATTGCTCAATTCAAATGAAGTAATCAACAATAATATACTTTTCTCTTACTCATATCATCGCACCATAACATTACTGAGATCAGCACCCATGAAGGGCCACATTGTCCTTTAGACGACTCGAGTATAACCATTGTGGATCCTAACAGCTGCTTTAAAAGCAGAACCGCTCCATTTTGGACACAGCCTTGATAGGAACAATATCCAATAATAACAATAAAACGATCGCAGTTATGCGCGCGCGCATTATTAATATTGATCGGGATTCAACATGGCGGCCAAGATGGCGTCGCGAATAGCGGAAACGGATTAAATTGAAATCTAGATTGGGTGCGATCTAATACTGTTTGTTCAATGATTTAATTTAGATATATCTCATAGATAGGCTTTTCTGAAAAAATGATGTCATTTCGCTTTATGAATTTTTTTTTTTTTTTTGTATGTTTGATTAGTGTCGTGCCCAAAGAAGTATAAGCTGCTTATCTCCCTCTCAAAAGCCTTATAATGCTTGCTACGAAACTGTACAAGCTTACCACAAGAAAGTACTTGTTAAAAGATAAGCCGATGTGTTCTGCAAAAAATCTCACTGTGAAAACTTTGCTGATGAAATGGGCTGGCAATAGTGTCAATTCCATCAGGTGGAATAAGGGCGTTTTGTTTTTTGAAGGTACGGGTTTTTTGCAGGATCCCGTTTAGTAGTGTACTTTCACACAAGCATCCTGTTTACAGTATCCGGCAAACAGGATGCTTGTGCGAATATGTATATTTAAACACGTATACTAAACGGGATCCTGCAAAAAATCGTACCTGCAGAAAACGGGATCTTGCCGTTGGAAAGGGCCCTAACAGCCGTGCGATTCTGTAACCATCCACCGTGAAAACTTGGGTGAAGTGAGCGTGGAGTGAATCGTCATTAGGGATTAACACTATTGACACTGCTCACTTCACTTATGATTTCACGGTGAGATTTTTACAGAATCGACCGCCTGGTCTCACTTCACCTAAGTTTTCGCGGTGAGATTCTTACAGAATAGACCGGATGTAGTTTAGAAGTAAGTTTTGTAGCTTATCGTTCACGAAAACTCAGTGTTGTTGTTAAAAGCACATACAATTTGCTTTCAGGATTGCGCTGCAGTGAATTGCGAGATTCAAAAAGATCTAGGTAATTAGAAATATCATCATGATTCGTACAAAAATGGCTAATTTACAACTAAACATTGATAATATAAGACATAGACATGGCTCCTCAATCAGTCTGCCTAGCCTTTTCCCAACTATGTTGGGGTCGGCTTCCAGTCTAACCGGATGCAGCTGAATACCAGTATTTTACATGGCACGACTGCCTATCTGACCTCCACAACCCAGTTACTGGGTAATACGATACCCCTTGGTAAGACTGATTGTCAGACTTTAGGGCTCCTGACTACCCGTAACTACTGTCAAAGATCTACGAATGACAGCCGGGACCAACGGCTTAACGTGCTTTCCGAGGCACAGAGGGGTCTCGGTATGTAAAGATGGTCACCCATCCACAGACTAACCGCGGCAAGCGTAGCTTAACTTAATCGATCGACCTGTACCGCTGTTATTATTTAGACACGGGCTCCTCAATCAATACGGATATTAATCACTTGTTCTTCAACAAAAAAAAAATATTTTGGTAAAATTCATCTACTTTTATCACAAAAATATCTTTGTACAAAGCTTTGATTACGCTATTCAACATCTTTTTCTTTTCAATTAACATTTATCATATTGCAAAATAAAAGATAAAACAGTCCCCACAATGTCGCAATTTTAAGTTATTTTTCCATTAAAACCCGATCAGCTGATCATGACAACTTTTAATCTTTTTATCTTATCTTTTAATCCTAATTACGTATCATAAAAGGTTGCACAAGTTAATGTTTTAAATCTTTTTTAGATTAATTGCATTTTTCTGACCTTTGCCATTGATTTTGTGCAAGTTTTTTGTGTTCTATTAAGTGGCTTTGTAGACACATAATAGATAATAGTATAGACAATAGAGTTTGATTTTGGTGTTGTTGTAATAGTATTAAATGTATTGCAATAATGTAATAGAACCGTTTGATCATTAGAAAGTGGTATGTAGTAAGTTACATCTAAGTACAGACGCCAGTACATCAAGCTACTACAAACTGTCAAATTTCTTTAATAAATTTTGAACTTTATCGCTAAAGCATTAGGTTCAAAGTTGATTGGGAAAAATTGTCAGTTTCGGGTAGCTTGACGTGCTGGCGCAGTACTTGATTTGGACAAATTCGTTTGTTCGTTATCTATTAACTTAATTGAAAATGTGTAGCATTTTTATTGTTGCTTTATCTCGTGTCATTATCTTTCCTAGTTTGAAATACTGCTATAATAACTTATCGAAGATTATTGGGTACCTAAGTAGATAATACTCGTAGGTCACGAATCATATTTAGTTCAACATACTGACACTGATAAAGGCACCGATTCCCTTCTTCACAAACTAAACTAAATTTAAGTTCAGTGCATCTTTTTCCTTTATATTTCATTAAGAAAAGGACAGAAGATAAATATTAGTTTAGTCCTGTCAAATTAAGATAATCCATAGACAAGTTTAGACGTGATTAATAAATTGACTACTAAAAATACGTCAATTTACGTCAGGCGCTGACTGATTTGACAGGGCTAAACTAATATTTAATCTTCTGTCCTTTTTTTAATGAAATAGAAAGAAAAAGATGCACTGAACTTAAATTTAGTTTAGTTTGTGAACAACACAATTGGCGCCATTGATCTGCAAATTACAAAAAACGTAAAAAAAAATTGAATTTCGAGGGTTACTCTGACGCTTTCGCAATAACAAATATTTACAGTCATGAAACCCACTATCAAAATTGGTTGTCCCAAACAAGTTGACAATAGGTATTATTGAACCACATTCCTGAGTTATTAGAGATATCGTCAAGGTCTATTTGTACTAAGCGCATGTATGTTTTTGTTGCAATACTATAAGTAGCGACAGCAAAAACAGAAACGCAAAAAAAAAACATGCCTTAGAAAGGAGAATGGCACTTATTTCTGTGAAAAGTTGTTTATTTATGGGTTTTTTGGTAAGCAAGCAATTTGCCAAAACTCAAATTAGCAAATACCGTTGCAATTGCTAAAGTTATAACAGCTCCATAATGCAGTAAATTAATTTCTACAAATAAAAGTGTGTTATGACAGCTTGAATATTTGAAAAAAGAACAAAACATTAATACAAATCAAAAATTTACGTCTAGAAAAATAAACTTTGACAAGACAAGACGACCTCACAATATGTTTGGTTAAATAAAAACACATTTACTCGAGTAAATGAACAGTGTAGACTAAAAAACCTTAGTGTCATTAATCATTTTCCGTTAAAAGAGTATTACAAAATAATTTTTGTCTTGCTGGCTGTACGAACGTTCGCTGCTGCAAAAAACGAAACGTACGCTTCGTAATTTGAATACCATAGATTTTTGAACGATTCCATTCTTATTTTGAAACTATCAGTAGTGAAAATATTTTTGTAACAATATTTGACATATGATTTAAAATACTATACATGGAGTTTTTTTCCCGTTCTTCTTCATAGAAACCTACTACGCTTTAGAATGGGAAACTAGCTTCATCTTTCTGACTGACCGACCCCTTGACAATTCAAAAGTGGCTGTATTAGGTTTATTTGAAACAAATACTTTGAGTTTGATTTTTGATTAAGTAATATTTTTTGCGTTAGGTTTACTTTTGTTAGTGAAAATTGGTTGTCATGGTAAGGGCATCTGTTACGGAGGAAAATGTTCTGAGGAAAGTTTTGAGTATGAATTTCGATGGTTATAATAGTAGGGGAATATCGAAGAAACGATGGTTGGTCTGTGTAAATGATGATCAGCACCCTAATAAATTGCGTAACACACTATTACTCTCAATTTGAATCATTTTGAAGCGTAGGTATTGCTGATCCATTGCTCCATATGTTCGAAAATGTGTCTGCTTAAAAACGTAAATGACGCAATGGATGTTGTTGAACTGTCAATTTTGACAGTTCAACAACATCCATTGCGTCATTTGCTACTGATAGTGTGTTACGCAATTACCCTGATGGTTAGAAAGGAGGTGACTGTCGAGATGGCGGATAATAGAGAAGTGTGGAAGAAAAAGACATGTTGCGCCGATCCCGAATAAATTGGGGCAGGAGAATGATGAATTTTGTTGCTAACCATACGTAATAGGATATAAAAATACCTAACAGAGACATTAGAATGCTTATTCAACCAAATGTTAATCTGACAGCTCGCCGTTATGATACGCTGGTAATTATTTATTTAATTTATAATCAAATTAACTGCATCGATTCACGTTGCTTAGGTCGCATCCAGTGGTCTCGAACGTCGTAGAGTGAGATCGGTAGATCGGTAGGTATTTGACAAAAAAATACAATATTACACTTACTACAGACTAATTTATAACAATCATACTTAAGTATGATTTTTATAAATTATGTGAGCCCATATCGGTAGAAATACCGAAAAATCGGTAGGTTCGAGACCGCTGGTCGCATCCCACCAAACTTTTATACATAGAATAAGTCTTATTACTGAGAATAAGTGTTGAATTTTTTACAGTTTTTTCATACTCTCAGGTGTCAATTTTATTCCACGGATAAAAGTTATCTGACGTTGGTAAAATTAGCGCTTAGAAGTTGAACTAACATGACATAATATTACGCCTCTACTCCCCAAAGGAGTAGACAGAAGACACTATTGTCAATTAGTCAATCAATCAATCAACTCAGCCTATCGCAGGACTGCACCACAACACCCTGTCCTCCGCCTTCCGCATCCAGTCTACCCCAGCCACCTTCTTTAGGTCGTCCGTCCATCTAGCTGGGGGGCGTCCCACACTACGCTTGCCGATACGCGGTCTCCACTCCAGGACTCGTCTGCTCCACCGGCCAATTAGTATCTTTATTTTTTGCCAATTAGTACAGGGCCCCAATCCAGGATTCTACTATTATACCCTTACTCCCGGGCTACTGAGAAATAAGAACACAAAAATTATTATACTATTTTTATTTCGAGAACCACCGCGCGCTTTACTTGTGGTAACTGAGTGTACAAACATGCTGTGAATGTATGTGTACGCATACACAGTCACACATTTCCGACTTCGTCACTGTCTCGGACGGTACCGAATTACTGACAGCTCCTGCGCTTACACACACATTCACAACGTGTTTGTACACTTGGTAACTACAAGTAATGCGCGCGTCGCGTAGCGTGATAAAAATACGGTAATAATTGGTGTAATTATAAAAGAAAGAGAATTTAGTCACCCAATAGATCTTTCCTGAGCGTCTGACTGTCTACTAATAATAACAGGTAGGTCAGGCAGGTGCATGATGAAGCCTCCTCGTGTAGCGCAGTTTGTTCCGCCAGTTACACAACTGAACCGAGCGCTCGGCGCATCCTGGACAGTCACACCCAACACCTTATTTGACTGGTCAATTCTTCCCTTGCGGTAGTAGGGCTAACGCCCGCCTAGTTTGCGACCACCCTCCCTCCTCAGTCCAGCAAGCAGCCTGCTGTGTGTCGTCGATGCGTGTGAGTTCCAGTGCCTTAGGCATCTTCTGGGCACGCTCGTTCCATCATAGACCTCATCCATCGCTTTCCATCCAGCGTGATCGAGGTTAAGAGCGGATCCATTCAGCAATAAAAAAGGTATATTCAAACTTCTAGTTTTATTTTAAATCTAACACTGTTATATCTAAAATCTGAAGCTCGAAGCGTGCGATTTTCAATCAATAAAAACAATATTTATACCTCAGTTATACCCACGGTTTTATACAAAATACTTAATTATAGTTAACAAAAACTTTGCCTCTGGCTAAAAACACATAAATTGAGAATTTTAAACTTGCTGATTTTGTTATAAAACTACTATCTATTATGTGTCCTTGTCTGTCTATTGAAAAGAAATATTCATAATATTTTCGAATTATATTCGATGGCCTAGTGGTATAATATTTATAATATTTTCGGTAATATTTTTTTGATAATATTTTCGGATTCGCACACACAGGGTTCCGTACCATCATCTATAAAAACGGCAAAAAAAAATCATGTCTGTTGTATGAGAGCCCCCTTAAATATTTATTTTATTCGGTTTTTAGTATTTGTTGTTATAGCGGCAACAGAAATACATCATCTGTGAAAGTTTCAACTGTCTAACTATCACGGTTCATGAGATACCGCCTGGTGACAGACGGATGGACGGACAGTAGAGCGGGAGTAATAGGGTTCCTTATTACCCTTTGAGTACGGAACTTTAAAAACAGAAGACTTCTGACATCCATCAAGCTGCAGTGGGCTCGCGTGGTGGCCCACTACCTCTCACAGAGAGGAGGCTGATTATGATTCGAAAATGAAGGAATAACTTATGAAAATAAACGGCTAATAAACTAAAGTTTTTAAATAATCACAGTAGCATAATTGAAACGTATTTTTTTTTTGGATTAAAGATTCAGAAACTCGTTTTATAAGCAGGCGGAGATACGTGCGTAGCCTATAGAGTCATGTATGGAAAACAGATAAGATATACTAGTTGCGCCCACGCCACTAACTCGATCTAATTAAATTATAATATCGATACGAAACCTATTGAGTCGATTGCTTTTCTGATAAAAATTGTAATCGAGTTATGATCGAGTTTTTTGAGAATACGCATTTGAGAATTTAATTAGAAAGGTTTACCAATAGTAATTTATAAGCGTAACGTGTAATTTGTTTATCTAACGCGCAAATCGTAACTAGTTTTATGAGGGTATCTACCTATCAAACAAAACTTAGCATGAGTGAGTACATCAACTAATTTCTGCAAAATACTAAGCACTTTCTGTCGACTAAAACTCATTACCGTCACACATCTAACTTAAAACTGTCATAATAAAAAAAAGAACATTCTAATTTCAAACATCGTCTACACTCGGTCAAGTTCGGGAGCGCAGCGATAATTCAAAGGCGCGTATTCGAAGTGATCGTTATAGGCCGTAAAGTCACCAATAAAAACGATTAGCAGGCATTTGAATATTCAAATGCCGAACGCCGCTTCCAAAATGTGAATGAAATTTGTTACCGGCTGGTTAGACTGACGGTTGCATAGAGGTCGGTTTATTATGTTTTGTATGATTTTATTTCTGTTGTATGTTTCGTTCTGTGTATGTTGTATTGGTTGAGCTAAGGGATTGAGAATACAATCAATGTTACAATGAGTAATGTAATAATCTAATTTTGGGCAACGTTACACTTATAACACACCCTAAACCCCTTGAAAAAGTAATTCAGCGTAGCTTAGAATATTGCTTTATTGTTTATAAAATATTAAACTTTTATAATATAAAAATGTTTTACCACAAATTTTAACATTTTTTTTATTTTCTGTAGCACGAAAGCAAAAATTGTTACACAAAAACACAGTCACAAAATATTTCGTAGCAAAGAAAAATATTTTGACGTAAACCAAGCGTCGTCGGTTCTACGTCGTAGCGTCTCCGAGATTCGTAGCTCTACGCGTAGAAGCGGAACTGCGCATACGCAAGCATTCTCGCTTATTTGTTGAACATAACTGATTGAAACTCTTTTAAACAGACTTTTATGTTATAATGGAACTATTGAACATTCTTTTATAACGAAACCGCAGCCTCTAAGCCATTGAATTTTATTAAAAAATAAACTATTGAGGAAATATTTCTCAGAGTAATTTAGTGAAGCTTCATAATTAATTACTTCGAGATAATATTTTACCTTTTAAAGAAATCAAGTTTCTATACGAAATTAATGTTTTTGTACATTTTTGGAATGAGTTAAAAGAGGCGCATTAATCATAGTTGAAATATGGGTCTGTGGAGTAATTAAGCTTAGAAGTTCTAATTGGCTAACTGTAAAAGATGGCGTTTATTAATCATTGGTGTGCGCATGTGTCCTCAAATCAGCAAGTGTTGCCAGTAGTCAAAAGATTTGTTAACTTGTTTAAGTCCCGCAGGGTAATTGCGTAACACACTATCAGTAGCAATGGGTTTCATTTTGACAGTTCAATAACATTCATTGCGTTATTTACGTTGTTGAGCAGCCACATTTTTCGAACATATGGAGCAACGGATTAGCAATATGCTTCAAAATGATTCAAATTGAGAGGAATGGTGTGTTACGCAATTAGGGAGCCGGATGTATCGTTAAGTACTTAATGTTTAATTGAAGCTACTAGCGAGCAATTTCGTAGTTTTTGCAAAAAACATCTAATGATTATGTGGTTATGTAGAAGTTGTTGCATAATTGCTATTGAAACTGTAGTTTTTAATAGATTCATTATGAAAGCAAGTTGAGTATGTGTATTTATAGAAAGTTACTCTTTCCACGAAATTATAAATACGCTTTTATAACTAACGTTATTACAAAGATAGAAGTAATAACAGATGCATGGTTCGATCGATCAGGTTGAGCTACGCTTGCCGCGGTTGGTCCATGGATGGGTGACCATCTTTATATACCTGCCAAGACCTCTCCGTGCCTCGAAAAGCACTTAAAGGCATTGGTTACGGCTGCCATTCGTGGATCTTTGAAAGTCGTTAGTCAGAAGCCCGAAAATCTGACAACCAGTCTTATCAAGGGGTATCGTATTGCGCAGTAACTAGGTTGTGGCGGTCAGATAAGCAGTCGCCCCATATAAAATACTGTTATTCAGCTGCATCTGGTTAGACTGAAAGGCGACCCCAACATGGTTGGGAAAAGGCTAGGCAGATGATTACAAAGATGGAATGGACCGACTACTGTTCTCTGATGTCACAATTTATTAACTGGCCGAATAGCCTCCCTTATACAACATGAGCCTCAAAATAAAAAGTTAAAAAGTCAACGTTCTAAATTTATAAACAAAAAAAGCGTTCGAATTATGATTTAAAACGTGTTCCGGTGAAACTGGCCGTCGGACATATCTAGCGGCATTATACGCGCGGTAATGAGTGTGCGGAGGAGTGGAAAGGACATTGGAATTTACAATACGCAACAAAATAAACGTATCAATAAATATATAGCATAAGTATAATCAGCCTATAACTTTCCCACCGCTGGGACACAGGCCTCCTCTCTGTGAGAGGGAGTGGGCCGTAATCCACCACGCGGGCCCAGTGTAGGTTGGCGGATGTCACTTGGCATCGAACTTTTGGTTCAGTAAATATATAAAGTTAGAAATGAGAGAGAATTTTAAAGGAAACGCAGAAATAAGTACGCACATCATTCGCATTAAACAAAAACAAAATGATAAAAACAGCCAGACAACACAAGAAAGATAGATTTATAGAGTTGTAAATTTACTTTCAATCGATTTCGGAATGTAAATAGATAAAATGCATTAGCTACAAAATATGAAAGCACTTTTCATGTCTATGATACAGTTCAAAGATAAAAGCTTCATCAATATAAAAAATTCCGATGTCCGCTTCGCTCTCGTGTCTAACGAAGATAGTGTACTTTATAATAATATAATGTTTCAAATATTTCAAGGCTAACCGTTCTCAGCTGTCAATCATAATAAGCTATCTCACTCTTTCTAACATACATAATATGTCATGATATATCTCTCCCACTCTACCGTACGCCCGATCGACCGCCGCGAGTTCTTTATTTGAAAATTTGATTTTAAATGTGGAATGAATAAGCATTATCTTAAGGAATACGTTCTTTTATTTGAATTTTTAATTTCTTTTTTCGGTTCGACTACTGGCTTTGTGATTATTTTTCTTTATTCATTTCGACCAGGATTTTTGTGCTTTGAGATTTATTAGGAGATGTAAATGTGTTCGGCATATGTTCGTTTTTTATTCGTTTCCAATTGACGTCGGGCTTTTATTGTTTGGGAAAATTTCGTGTTCTCATAATTATAGTGATTTTTATTTCCTTTTATGTTCTATCATTACTGGAGATCTATTATGGAGATTCGCTGTAACTTTCTGCCACCATTTGTTTATGTAAGAGGATACTTTCGGAGTACTGGCGAAGGAATTTGTTCGGGAATGTGTCGTGTGTGTTATTGTAAGTCCAAGTCGTCGTGTTTAATAGAGCGTAAGTGCTGTTTCAGCGTCTGGACGTCGGCCCACGTGTTGTGGCTGTATCTAATTACTTTAGTTTTAATCGTTAACGAGTTAGCGTTTGCAGTTTTACTATAGAAGGTTAATGACTGATGGATGATGTTTCACATTAAACTTTTTCGATGAAAAGGCGTGGTTGCGCTAAGACTTCATCTTGGGAGTCTTATTAAGGTCAAATCGAACTGACATCTGGCCAGATGCGGGTGATATCAATATTAACTCAACAAACTAATTTAGTTTGGGTTTGAGAATTGATATTCAATAGTTAGTTCAATTAAGTATTTTACTAATGGTTCAACCTATAATATTCCCACTGCTGGGACACAGGTATTCTCTCGATGAGACGGAATTTGAGAGCAGTAGTTTGCACAAAGTAAAGCGCCTGTCTGGGTTCGAACCTACGACCTATGAACCAGTAACTGTCGGCCGTTACCACAGGTCTACCACTGCTCTCACTACAATTTGTTGCTATGCAAGAAAATTGAAACTCTAGAGATAGTTCTTGACACTATTATAAGGAACCTTCTAAAAGTTGGTCCCTCTCCTAAAACATGAAGCTACGCACAGTATCATTGAATTAAAGCTTCATTCAAGAACAAGTTCGTACTTTAATACGAAGCTATTATAATTAAAGTCGATACTTAGTCACAGAACACCAAAGATAAGGTTAAGGCCACCTAAAGCCCAGACCCACCGCATCATTACCTATAACTAATTCTACGCACAATTAATCTGCGGATTGACCAGCGTAATATAACACTTCATATATAAACAATACAAAAACTGTTATTGTTAACATAACACTGTGTACGGTGCGGACCTTAAGTTTCTTCTCAGAAGCACTCCCCATATCAAAACATCACTAACAAACTTACAAATGCACTCAAACAAATAGATTCTGTTCAATTTTACATTTTAATCCAAAGGTCTAAAGTCTATGTATGCTTTGACGAAACGCAAAATTATGTTAGTAATAATTTGTAGTAATTTAAAGTTTGAATTTGAAATTGGAACTGCTGGCCAGTTATAAGCGTGTTCGAGGATTTTATTTTTAAACGGTTAAGGTTCTAAATTCAAAGGCAGGTCGGTCGTCGACTGCATTGCTAGTGATGTGTGATAGTGTCTAATAGGCCGTTCTTTGGTCAAATAGAGGCTGTTTATTTAACGGGTGTTGATTACCAAAATTTGTTGGTTCCAACATTCTTTGCGAATGTGACGTTTCATCATTCACGATTTCGTTTTGTAGGGATGTGCGAATGTTTATTCAGTTTTTTGTCAGTAATATTATTTATTCGAAGCAGCCTGATTCCCCATTCATCCATTCAGCAACGAACGCATAACGCTGCGTGCTAAGTACGACAGACACGCATTTCTCTTCCTTCGCGTCACACACCTATTTAAAACTCTGCTGTACAAAGAAACGTACCATAATAACCCAAGAGCCTAATTAAAAACCACAATGACAGTTTGCTGTCTGCCAGCGAAGTCAATAATTTAATATTAATTGTAAGCGGAAAGTTACCTATTTATTATGTAGTTTAAGTTTCGATTAGTCCGAAGTGGATACGTAGAGGCACGGTACAGCGCGAGACATGTTTTTAATATTAAAACGTTAGTTTTCCACCTCATCCAGCGCCATTTTCCTGTCATTGAAGGACGAAGTGACAGACTGGACACTTCGAAATGCGTTTGCGCCAACTGTGCATTGAATTAATAATGCCATTTTATTATGCTATATTATATGGTAGGCGTTTTGTGTCCATATTCTGCCTACTTACCTAAATATAAATGTAGAATACAATGGACGCGTATGTTGGTTTGTATGTAAGGTTATTTAGTTCAATGGTTCCGTGGAGTTATTTTTATGAAGGAAGTTCGAGCCTGGCTTTCTAGTTTCTATATAAAATCCGTAGATATTTATTGCTTTATTAGTTATCTACTTAAGAAAACGTTTTGTTTATGTATGTTTTCAGTTACACTAAAATGTTCTTATACAATTATTACATAGCTATTTACATCAGATACTAAAACCAAAGACAAACTAAACAAATAAATACAAAAACAAAAGGACGCTTTGGCGTCGAAGTACTTATTATGATCCTTAGATTGTGTTTTGTTTCAGAGACGGACAATCGAAAAATCTTTTATTAGGAGATGAATTTCACGATTTTGTGCGAAATTATACCTGTGTCTGCCTACTGTGGTGAGTAGGGTTTTTTATGTCGTACTAGAAAAAGCGTGGTGATCAATGCTCATGCCTTCTCAGTGTGAGAAAAGGCCTTTTTTTGGGTGGGAAATTATCAAATAACTTCTCCCGCTCTGGGCGGAGCGGGAGGGTGTGTCAGAGTTTTACTGACTAAAACCCACCCGTGTTCCTTCAGTTGCCTGTACCAAGGGCCACGGTAGCTCTTTCGAACAACCCGCGACCCTGGCAGGATGAGAAGGGGCATTTGCCCTGCTGTGGGACAAGTAGACTGGTAGTATTTTGACAGTTTTACTTGTCACCTCAGTCTTTCGATGTACGACCAAGGTTCAGTACTTAATCCACGTCATTGTTTACTTTAGGCGCAGTCGCCCCACTTCAATAGTTTCTTTGTACATAAATATTTAGTTAATATTTCAATTATTTTATTTACATTTTTATTCTCCGAATCAGCACTTGAGTCCAGCTCGGATTTCGGTAAAAACAGTTGAGTTGTTCTTTTGATTAAGTGAATAATAACTTTAAACGTTGATTTCAATTTAAAACTAGTTAAAGGTGTAACTACCTAAGGAAAATTTTATCGAAAATTTTATCGAAAACGGTTCTCAGCAATAGATTTTTGTACTAGAATTAAGAATTATTCGATCTTTCAGTCGAAAGACGTCCACTGTTGGACAGAAAAAAAGCCCAGCTAATTAATATAAATCCTCAAAATAATTTTATTAAAAGCAAGTTCATTTTATATCTACATAACAGAACTTTTCTAATCACAACAAACATCTTTGACAATGCTGTAAGCCTCGACTCACGCGCAGACACGTCAACCGGCTTATTGCACAACCACCGATCGTTGCCAACCACACACGATGGTAATAATCTGCTTATTTTTATAATTGAGTAATCAATCTACAGTTTTAAGAGTTTTAAGTGATCATGGTTATTTATTAGATCTACATTGATAAGGAATAAATAAATAAAAATTGTGAAATATATACATTTGTTCTGCGCAATTTTTATTTTATTGTTCAATCATCGTCTTGTCTTGTCATTAACTTTTATTTACGTAAACAAAATGCAAGCGGGAATGCCCAATCACATCAACATCATGATTAAAAAAAATGGTCGTCGACGACATTCTCTTAAAAGCCTACATCACATGCAAAGTTCTAGACAGTAACTAATTATATACCTAATAAAGAAAACCACACACGAGCCTCAATCTAAGCCCCCAAGCAAATCTACACCTAACGAATATTAAATAAAGATTGTATTATAATACCTAATTGGCTATACATAGTTAAAAAACGAGCAATAAATTAAATCGCTTTGTCTTTATTCTGGGTCAGTGCTAACGGTGATAGTATTCATGTAAAGTCTAATTGTTCTATTCTGTAAGTCTAAAACATTAATTTATAGTTTTAATAGCTTTCATAATGTTTCGGGCCTACAATGTATCTATTAGAAATCGAACTATCTAATTTGAAAACGTGTAGAGAATGGAACATTTTCGTAATTCGAATTTGGAACTACTATAAAACAATTTGTAACCTTAAATATTCGACATTGAGTGTTCTTATTCGATTAAAGACGTTATTCGAGATTGTGCAATTTAAATTCGGAACAAAATTTAAATAAATCCGTTAATTTTAAACTGTTTTTTTTTCTCTTCTATCTTGCTTCTTTTTGTAGAGATAGAGGTACTTAGACGTATTTATTATTGAATAACTTTTTATCGAAGCTTAAAACTGACCTCAATAAGCGACAACGGACATATCAAACGCCAAACTGACAAATACCCATCAGGGCATTACGTCCCGCCACAATTTAAACAACGGATGAAGAAATTCCAAGCAAGTTTTAAGATTACAATTTCGAGTGGCTAGATAATTCACTATTTAGCATACAAAGGAGAATTACCGTCGGGTTGTGCGTCCGTATGTCACACAGTTTATATATAAGAGGCCACGCCTTGTAGCTGTCATATGTAGCCTAATTAGGCATGAGTTGCGTTGGGCAACTATTAGATTTTATTATGAAATTACGTGCAGTATCATTTTACAAAAGTGTTTGGCTTAACGGTACTTGTTTCCTGTGGTTATCTGGATTCTCTGTTACTTGCTATGAATAGTGTATTAGACATAACGGTAAAGTGACGTAATACGTAGACATAGACAATATAAAAAGCAAGACCTAGACTTGATCAATAAAAATTATATCACTTAGCTTTTTCGATTTTAAAGTTGAATTTTATGACCAAATAATCAATCACGATTTCTAAGTATACATTAATTTATCGTCGAAACTACTAAAATAATTATTAATGAAACATTAAACCCATAAACGTACATAAAGGAAACGTGACACAATTACAATTTCAAAAAATGATATCTGTCAACTGTCAACGCGTCCATAGACAATAAAATGGACACAGTACATAAATACATAGTTAGTAAGCGATCACCAGGAAGGCGCAATACTCCGAACTACTGTCATTAAATTCCTCACACTTTCTTATTTAAATTCATAAATATCCGGTGTTAGTGTATTGTTATTGCTACACACGTCACGTCCGACCGATTGCGCACAAACACACACACATACCCACAGACACACATTTTATATATACGCACTTAATAAATGTAGGAGCAGTTATTATGAAGATAGACATGAAGCTTCATATCAACGACTATACAACCTCTTTGCTTCATATCGATTGGAATACTTTCATAAGTTTTTAACGGTCGATTTCGTATTCCGAATTTAGAACTGAATTTAAAGATTCAAAGTTTCCGGTAAATTATCTATTTTAGAAGAAAAGGAAAAATGCAGCTCTCGAACTGTCTTCAATGAAATCAAGTGTATAAACGTATTTCTTAATTTTTTACTGGCGCTAAAACTAGGTTATTTGTACAAAAATTCGCAATTGCATCAAATAACGAAACTATCTATCAAAATAAATGTTTTTACTAGTAATTGACAATTTTATTACATATCAATAACGTGTTTTATAAAAATCGCAACTAGGTCGTTGTGTAAGCGCTATCTACATGCAACATTTTGTAATTCTGTTCTAATAAAAAAAAAAAACTGCAAAGATCTATTCAATATTTTGCAAAATGGTTACAACCATACATTTACCCAGTGAGCTTGGAGCTCTGTATCCTATAAATTAACTGTGACAAGGGCTCAAATAAAACTGGCTAGTACGAATGTATAGTACAATGAATTCCATTTGCTACACAATAGAGCACACACGATTCCAAATTCAAATTTTAACTTTATAAAAAAAGAACAGTTCGCTAGTGCTGTAGCCACGGAGTATTATTCGAATAGACGGGCGCGAATAAATGGATAAATAAGTACAGGTTTTTGTGTAGCATGAAGTTTAGTAACTCGAAAGTAACATACATATCATACTTACATAGTTGCTGGTAGGAACAAGTTTTTTATGCCGTTAGAAAACAATGTGTCTTACTTTGTTATGAATAAAGACGTTAATTAGCTAATAGCTTCCTCTTTTTTGCCTCGGGAAAATTGTATAAATCACTCCCCTGCATAACAATCGTTATGCTCGAATAGACAATAAACATAAAACGGAAGGATTTTATCGATGAAATCAAAAGCACGTCACTAGCATAAGTTCAGACGCGCGAAATTCAAACATTGTTCGTATTATTTGAATTTCGTATTCTTAATTCGAATTCAATTATTATTTTCAATTACCGTAGTGCCCGCGGCTCGAGCACCGTCTATTGTCCTACAATCCTACATTATTTTTCAATTTTGAGCGTTGGTTGAATAGTGAAATTTTTACGTAGGCTTCAAACATTACATTCATTAAGTAGACGAAGGCTTTTAAGCTGAGGTAAGAAGTAATAAGAAACAAGCGATCGTGACTGTTTTTTTAGAAAACAATGACCCTAATTGCAATCAATCATTACAACGACACTGCCTGCTGACTTTTAAAATGGATTTAATTAATTTTGTCTGGTCGTAACAACTATGTCACTACATAATTCATGGTTTAGTTGATAAAAAAACAATATCTAATATTTTTATTCTAATCTAGCTAATTATCACCTGGAGGCTTGCGTGACGTCACCGTTCCAGTTTCGACAAGAGCGTACATTTTTCAAACAAACAGACAGTTTCGGATCAACTCAAGATTAATGATCTCACTAACAGACCGAGTCAGATTTCGCAACACACAAATTACCGGTACAAACCACTTTGGCAATAAACAATCCGACCACTCGATTAGGAAAAAAGCCGATTATCGGGTTCAAAAATACGATTACATCACTATTCTGTTGAATTACCGCGTGATATCAAGAAATCGATTTTAGAAAAATAATTCACTCAAGGAAACTGTCAGTCATTGTATTGTTATTTATTACATTATTTATAAGAGTTACAAAATCATAATTTAAATCAAATTATCGCAGATGAACGTTCGTTTTTCAAACAGTTTCAATCACTGGCTGGTTAATTCTAAGAATTATTAAAGCTGTACAGTTTGAAGAAATTCAAAAAAGGAATAACAGACGCCCCGTTGGTAAACAGAGCTGTTATTATAACTGGGGGGAAAAAATCCATCGAGTTCGTCGACTCCTATGTTCCCAGCCACTCGAACATTTTATAGAGAAAACACTTCAAAACTTATATTACTATTTCCATACTTTAATTACGTACTTACACGCCCACATGGACGCCATCGCACACACACGCACGCCAAGTAATTATAAGATAAACATATGGCCTTCTTAACGCACAACTCAAATACTTATATGACTATTAGGTTACTTTCCTGTGCGTAAAAAATTCGGCTGTAAAATAGTTGTTGAAAAAGTATTTATGGGAGGTTATTTGTTTCAAATTAATTCATTCATAGAAATGTTGCCTAATTAGATGAATGTTGCAGCCAATGTGGTTATATTATGTACGTGTTTGATTTCACTGTGTACAACTCGACTACAGATTTTTTTTTCAGGTCGGACTGTGATGGAGCGTATCTGACGTAATACAAACGAGGTTCAGATAGACATTACAATTTTATCATTATTTGTACAGACAATAAAACAATAAAATATTAGAAAAAAAATCGTTATAAAAGTAATTGCTCATTGTTGTATCTATGGAATTGTGACTGGCACGCGTCACGTCGCAACAGGAAAAAGAACCCGTTCCACATTCAAATTGGAATAGAATTTGAATAGGTACGCGATTGTCATTGGTTGACAATCAATCATTATGGTTTTTGAAATTCGAATTCCTCGACATACGTGAGGTTCGATTTGATCAGTGAGTGGATAGTTGCCGCAGGGGCTAGTCGCCTATCTGATAATACATTGTTAGTTTTTGTTACGAATCCTGTTCTCAACGATTTCTATTTGAGAACAGACGTAATATTTATTATGATAAGATGTATGATTATGGCAGAATTACGCGAACGTATGGTAGCGAGCGATTGTTTCTGGAGAATCAACTTTTAAGATTTTTTATTCTAAAACTGGCTTCGTAGAACTTTAACAGGCATCTGTATAATGTCAAGTAAACTCCATTTGTAACTAAACGACGTCGTATATGTAGTTTGAGAGGCTGGGTTGCTTGATATCAATCGTACGAGCCCAACGGAAGTAGACGGTCAAATGTATCGAGCGATTAGACTTTTTTGGTTAATGAAGTCAAAAACGGGTTCGGGTCGAAATACTCTAATTAGATACGTTAGGTTTGAAGTAAAACTACCGTAATATAACTTCGCAAAAACGAGATAAACGAAAGTTTTATAGAATTGTAGAATAATAATAATAATAATATTCCACAACTTTCACACAACGCCATCTAGTCCCAAACTAAGCGGAGCTTGTGCTATGAGTACTAGACAACTGATAAACATACATGACATATATATTTCTAAATACATACATATTATAGATAAATTACACCCAGACAAAGAATCTCATTCGCTAATACCTTATTCTAGCTTAAAGAAGTTAAATTAAAAGATTCTAGCCTAAAGATTTTAAATAAAGGGTTTGGTCCTGAAGGCGAATGCTTTATTAAGGGTGAGCCGCACCGCTGCTACTGAAAAAACCTAAAGAAAAAAAAAAATACCTTTCCCGACCGGAGATCGAACCTGGGACCAGCGCAAGACTACAAGACCAAAAATCATTCAGATGTAAAAAACTCTACAAAGTAGGTAGGTATATTAAAAAAAAAAAACAAGTAGCTATCATCAAGTACTCTTAACAGTTATCTTCATCAAAGTATATTTATTTCTGTCCTCAAACCTTAAGAACGTCAAACACTCAACAAGATGGCGCATGGCGGGAAAAAAATCTACATCTACCCGCGTATTGACACAAAGATTTTGTCATTTCAATATTGTTGAGAAACTAAGAGCTGTACTTGTGGTTCGAGAAAGTGTTTTCCTTTGTTTTTCATTTTTACTGGCAATGGAGAAATTTCTGTCATATTTTTCGTAAGATATAAAATTGCTCAGATCGAATGCGGAAGGCGGAGGACAGGATGTTGTGGCGCAACCTGGGTGAGGCCTATGTCCAACAGTGGACTGCGATAGGCTGAGTTGATTGATAAAATTGTTTTAGCACTGACTATAACAAAAAATTGAAGACATGTGACATCTACCAATCGGCACTGGGCCGGCGTGGTGGATTACTGCCCACTCCCTTCTCACAGAGAGGAGGCTTTGTGTCTCAACAAGCGTTTATGTGCCAATCCTCACGCTGTGCCAGCCTCAACCAGGTTCTACCCTCGATGGTAATACTGTTCCATCTACTGAAAATTGCGTAAAAAAAAAACTGCATAAGTAATTCTTTGTCTGACACAAGTCAGTACCTAACAGTTATATCAAGTTAAACTACAACCAAGTGGATTATACAAAAAATATATACTATTATAGGAGTACCTCAAAACTAGCAAGCAAAATAACGCAAAAGAAATTACATGAATCCGCCATTTTGAAACTCAACCATTAAAAAATTAAAATACTAAAACACACCGCGTCAAGCGTTAAGCTGTTTATAATTGGGAGTAAAAACCTGTGGGGCTACGAGTATCTATAAGATGTTAATAACTGTTTTCCATCAAACAGAATTTCTAATCGAATTCTGACAGTGTATATTTGGAGCAGCTCCAAGTACCGTAGTAGCCGTGGGGTATCTACAAATTGTATGTATGACGCGATTATTTAGCGGTCGAAATGACAGTTTTTATAAAAATAAGAACAATTTATATGGCTTTGTTTCACCACATTCGACGAAGGGTAACTTATCTGGCAGATAGTGCTGACCCAGATAATCCAGAAATGTTGTCACGTTTCTGGATTATCTGGAAAATATTTTTCTCTGGAACCAGTAACAGGGTTGTGGAGGTCAGATAGGCAGCCGCTTCATGTGAAATACTGGTATTCAACTGCATATATTTAGACTTGAAGACGACCCTAACATAGTTGGGAAGAGGGTAGGCAGAATGTCTGTAAAGAAAGAAAGAAAGAAAGAAAAACGTTTATTCTGCACAAACAAAACGCACGCTACAAATAAAAAACAAAATAAAAATAAAAAAGACATAAAATATACAATGTAGCCAAAAGCCTCGTACTCAAGCGCTTGATGACAGGGCCAGGGACCAAAGACAACACATACATTAATCGAGATTCGGTTCTGTCTATCCGGACGCTGTGAATTTCTTTTTTGCCAGGTCTTTTATTTTTTTTTCTTCTAGAATAGCTTCTTCATCTTTTCATATCCAGGGGGATATGGATAACTTTAATAGAGCCTTTTTTTTTTTTTTTATCATCTACAAACAAAGATTACTCTACCCCTTTAACCCCTTCCAAACGAGTTGAAGTGACCGTGAGTTTCGACTTTACAAAATTCTGAGCACGATCGAGCGACTATCAAATTATTCCTGAACCTCACGTATGTGAGGATCTGACTGCTGAAGACCAGGTTGCATGAGATTTTTTCCAGTATTCTTCCCAGGACCTCTGAACACTTTCCAAAGTATTAATGAGTTTTTACTGATCTATGCGAAATTTTTACTCCCGGTTGCAAAAGGATAAGCAAAATCCGCCTATAATGTTCCCACTGCTGGGACACAGGCCTCTTCTCGGTCAGAGGGAGTGGGCCGTAATCCACCAAGCGGGCCCATGCGGTTTGGTAAATGCTACATGTCTTCGAATTTTTGGTTCTAGGACATCTCGGTTTCCTCGCGATGTTTTCCTTCGCCGTTTTGAGAGTTATGAAATTATTTACACAGTACAGCGCCTGCCTGGGTACACACGACCTACGACCTCGTACAACTCGTAAGTCGGGGCTGGTACAATGGGCAAGCACTGCTATTTTCTCGCTCAATTGGTAATATTTCATTAAAACCTTCGCAACCATGTGTGCCCTGTACAAACTTTAAAAAAGATCAAACCACAGACTAAGAGTGCGTTTCCACAAAAGCGGAGCTGGGCGGAGCGGAGCGGAGACGTGTAGGAATCGTCCAATCACAGACGAGACGAGTGACGCGATGAGGATTTCAACCATTATGAATAGTCGATTCCTGCACGTCTCTGCTCCGCTTCGCCTAGCTCCGCTTCTGTGGAAACGCACCCTAAATATCGTAAAAAAGTATTAGTTCATGGTCAGTAAATACTTAAATGTAACCGCTCCTGTATTTAATTAAAAATAATTTATCTAACCAAACAAGTTCGGCAACAGTTGCAAGTATATGTTATAAAAATTATGATAATTATACGTTTATTTGCATAAAATTGCTTAAAGCTTAAAGTTCATATATAAATAACAGGAACTTTTGTTTTTGATCATTAGTTGTTTTTTTTTTTTAATACCTATAACAGCTTCGTTAGTGTGTGGTTTTATTTTCATAGTAAAACATACATGTGTTTGTTTTCTCACGAATAGGTAATTAGGCTACTGTCAAGAAACCAAATTTTTTTGGATGAAGGGCTGTAGTCCCGGATTATATGTAGTATAGGGAAATCCCAGACTATATTTTTGTAGTGCTATCGCTTCTGTTAAGGTACAGACGCCAGCACATGAAGCTACCCGAAACTGTCAAATTTTCCCAATAAACTTTGAACCTTATGCTTCTGCGATAAAGTTGAAAATCTATTATAGAAATTTGACAGATTGTAGTTACTCGATGTGTTGGTGTCTGTACCTATTAAATCTCCTCCTTTTGTAAGCCATGCTTCCTTGGTCTGTGCAAGTCTTATCCAGGCCTTCTCTGCGGTCCTTTTGTAGGTCAGACATCCATCTAATTTGTTTTAGTAATAAATAGGCTATCTATACAGGGTGACTAGATCAGGACTACAGCAATTCCGCACATAGAGGAGGTCATTTACTAATTATATTTAATACACTAAATTTTTAATATTACTAATTATTGAACCTTACTTTCCCCAGTTAAAGTTTTATAGTTTGGGTGATATGTCAATTTTTATACTTTATTGGGATTTTTCCAAAATTTGACCTTCAAGCATTCGTAACTTTTTTTGCATTACCTATTTTAGTAGTTTTTTTTTTTTAATCATTTGTTGGTAGTCGTAAACATTGGTGATTAAAATACCTCGGAACTTCCCTCAAACTAGGCTAGAGAATATAATACCGGGATCCCGGGATTATACTCTCTAAACTAAGATTAAAAAATAAGATATTACGCTCAAAAAATTAAAAATTAAATTCTTGAGGAAAACTTTACGATCAAATTCGATCTGAAATAATAAAAAAAAACTACGGTATTTCAATAATTAATTGTAATAATTTTGGAAAAATCTCAATAAAGTATAAACATTGACATATCTCCCAAACTACAAAAATTTAGTTAAGGAAAGCAGGCTCAATAATTAGTAAATTACCTCTTCTATAATATGCGAATTTGCTATGGCGGGTCCAGATCTAGTCACCATATACAACGTGTAACGTTAAATGCGCAAAACCTGAAAATAGTTTGATCAGAATAACGAGCAGAATTAATTGAACCACCTTTTAATATAGGTCACAATTTTCAAAAAATCTTCATTAAAAACGTTGCCGTGTCTATTTATTAATAGGTCAAGCAAGCCAATGTCAGCGCGGCGCAGCGGCCCGGTGACGATTCCTCCCTCGGTAAAGCGTCGTCGCAGACGCAAGACACGATCAGAATGGCCAGTAAAACTAAAACAGCACATAAAACCTTTACAATTTTTTTAATGTCTTATTTTCTCTCGGAACTAGTTCAATTGAATTAAAAATCAGTTGGGGTGTCCGAGGTTTCGCGCATTTAACGTTACACGTTGTATATACGGTCCAATACGCGGTGGTAGTGACAACTGCGCTGACTGTTAACTGGATGGACCGTGGTTGAAGCTGTACGAGTATATATATATATATATACAACGTGTAACGGAAAGGGGGTATCAACCCTGAAGGAGGTGAATGTGCTCATGAAACTCGACAACTTTCCCCAAAGAATATATGTCGAAATATGAAAAAAAAATTTGGCCCTCCCTTACAAAACTGACTACCAGCTGATTGATTTACTATGGGAGGGCCAAATTTTTTTTTCATATTTCGACCTATGTTCTTTGGGGAAAGTTGTTGAGTTTCATGAGCACATTCACCTCCTTCAGGGTTGATACCCCCTTTCCGTTACACGTTGTATATACTACGTGGGATTAATTTTGACAGTTCACCGCATGTATGTGCATATAAAAATTGGTTTTGAGCTGTCATGCGTAAAGCGATTGCAATTATGAACCTGTTAAGTAATTAGGCGACCTTTCGGCGAGCCTTCCCATCCATTATTTTGATTGCAAGCGTAAATCATACCCATTAAAAAATTAGCACCTAACGATAAGAAACAGCATTAATGCCATAGTATCACAATGCAAATAAGGCTAAGTCTAAAATCTATACTAGTCTATGTTATATCGGCTAAAAGATATTTAGCTCCAGATAAAGCTAATTATTGCCCAGTTCGACCGTGTTTGGGCAAAAATCTGTCTCGAGATTGTGAAATGATTATATTTGAGTTACAGAATTTGCTGTTTAATTGTCCGATTTTAAACCAATAAAATATTTTGCCAAAGGGGTTATAATGATCACGTTTATCTGCGATGTTTTATGGTTGATATGAAACTTTAAGCACGCTGTTGGAGTGGATGGGAATTGTTGTGAATAAATCGCTGATTAATTAATTAATTAATCTGTTAAAAGTGACTGCAACAACGATACAAAATATTGTAAAACATTTTAGAAGAGTTACTGCGTAGTATCTTGTCCGCTTTTCTCCACAAGAAACTACCTTTTGGAAGGGGCTAACACAACAGGCACTCTTGAACGTCAAAAGACAAGAAAATACAATTGATTCAACTAGAATCAATTGTATTTTCTTGTAAATTTTGACGTTCATAAGACGTGCCTATTTGAAATTAATTATTTGACTTTGAGAATCATGTAAAAATCCATTGCTGGAAAACACTATTATTAAGAGTAATCTATTCAGAAGCATCCCTGGTTATCGTTGATAAATCATAGGTAGCCATAATCCCAACCAAACTTAAGAGCAACTGATTGGTGACCACAGCATAAAAAAAACAGCTTGTTAAAGAACTATTTTCAAAAGCGGATATTAATAGGACATGAATTCGTGATATGCTCAACTCAAAAATAAATGAATTTTGACATCTCAGAATATATCAACCGTAAATTACAATTACTCTAATGATACTTTCAACTATTTATCCTAATTGCGTAACCATACAACACACGACCGGACCATTATTTTGTTCTTATCACGATCTTCATTTCTTACATCATATGGGTACATGTCACGTCAACGCATAAAAATCTTTTGATCTATGACCGCTACCTAAACGCATATGATTGGTCGGACACCGCATGAAATTAATTACTTGATGCAATAATGTAGGAGAAACGATACAGTAGCTGTGTGCAGAGTGGTGATTTTTTTTATCTTGGCTGATATGGGACAAGTGGTGCAATTTTACGTCGGGCGAATTTGTGTCGCGAATTCAATTTTTGATTTTAGGATTGTCTACTGTTAACAATCATAAACAAGACTCAAGAATTGTAATTAAATTCAGTCAATTTGATTAGTAGACCAGTTAGAAACTGGATTATAAAGTTAATTAACCGCACGAACTAAACACAAGCAACCAAATCTTTGACAGTCAGTTACCAAAAAATCTACCATTCATCAATAACGATTTCTAAGGCCCCAATCTGTACTACTTTTAAGTTCATCACCAGAGCAACGATTTGTCGCGTGGGTGTACTGGTCTCGTCATACTGTTAACGCTATGCTGTGGTGTGTGTAGTAGCTACCAGTACGAACGTTATCAGAGTCGTGGATCGAACCTAGTATTATTTTGAGAAGTAATTATTAATGTAATGGCCACCGAATTTCAGGCCAATGCAAACCAACAATGGCTAATGAATAATAGAAACCTGGACTGTCCAAGTAGCTGATATCGAACTAAGATAAATGATGAATGCGTTTTGGTGGAGCTTATTTTTTTAAGTAATTATCATAGGAATTTGTTTTGCTTTCTTTGCTTCGTTGCCGTTGCAGTTAAGTAGTAGTTTAAGTTTTTAAGTTGCTTGATTGACTATAGATACACAAGTTAATATTATGGTTCAAGGAAAAACTTAGTTTGGAACTTGCATTCACGGTTATTCAAGCTCTTAATGAGTCAAAGTATTTCTTATCCTAATTTCGGTCTGGAAAATTAACCACTTAGCCAAACAACAATCCCCTATACACCGTGAGAATATCACCGCCACGAAACAAGTGAAAACATTTGCCGTGCGTAATAACCATTGGTAAAAAATCGACTTGGATGATTTCTTTAAAGAATCCACAAGCCGGCTCTCGTATACGAAACTCCGACGTAAATTTGACAAAAGAATTTTATGAACGTATAAATTCGCAATGCTGGGGAACGTCATTCGATCGGTGCAATTTAAGATGATTGCATATCGACGGATTTCGGCGATGCGATTTCGGAAACGGAATGTTTATTTATCGTTGTTGCATTTCTGCGTCTGTTTTACAGATTCATTTTGGCTATTGGAAAATTTAGATGATATTTCTTCAGACACCAATCTACATGGTCCTCAAAGATCAAAGATGATGTCCGGATTTTTATATACACATTGACATTGATGAATTTTATATAAACAATGACATGGATATTTACTTTGTATAGTATCTTATTTTTTATTATTATTATTGTGAGTGTGAAGACTATGTGGGTCATTTCTTTTTTCTTTTTTCCTTCTTAGTTAGTTTTAATCATGGTCTGGCAGTTTGAGTAATTTATGCGGCCTACCCAAATGTCCTTTCATTGGTATTGTTCGTCGAATCGTAAGGCTCCTCAAGTTCGAGTTGAGCTACACAATTTTTGACAAATGCGTGCACTGACTGGACAGGTCCGCTCAATCTGTGTGGTTCTTTACTCAAAAGACCATTTCAGACACCAATCTGCATGGTCTTCACATGATCTGACCAAGATTATGTCTGGACTTTAAAAGAGACTGTGACCTCTGAGTTTGTTTCGGCCTTTCTTCTCAGAGTAGTCAGATAGGAAACGCCGACCTCATCTAGTTTAAAAAATATGATTGACATGTAAAAGTGTTTGTACAAACCTACTTACAGAAAATAAATCATTTATCATTTATCATTTATCATTTATAGATAAGCAGCCTTAAACCTAGTACAATGATATTTGTAGATAATAAAAGCCAATCACACGCAGCTTTTCAAGCTGACACAACTGCGTCACTAATCACGGTAGTTCTCTTGAATTTTAAAGTGTCTTTAGGAGAATCTATATAGGATTTTCTTCTTACAGATAATGCTGAATACAAAGTAAGACGATATAAGTAGAGAATGCACATACTTACCTAAGTTAGGATCTTAAAATCAGTTGTAGCTTTGCCAATAGCTACAGTTTTTCCACCAATTTCTTACGACAGTTTTCTTGTTCGTTTGCGAAAATCTTAACCGACTTTTCCATTTCCGAAACGAACACAGAATCAACAACCTATCTGAAACCGCCCTAACTCTCCAGATTCGGCGAAACATCGTCTTTTTGCCGCCAGTTCTCAAGTCGTTCAATTACGTCCGAAATTAATGATTGAACACATTTTTAACGTATATGTATTCACATAAACCCACACATAGAGATGTGGAGCCTCTCACAATAGGTTTACAATACCATAAATGGTCAAGCACAACCAGTTATGATCGTTTATGATTCGCTTGTATTTGCTGTTTAATATTTTTGTTGCTCTTTTGTTTCGAATAGACTGTGTTCGTGCATTTTAATTCAGTTTTAGTGATACATGAATTATTATTATCGTTCCTTTGTAGTTGCTTTGTGTTATGTTCCAATATAGCAGGGGAGTTAGTAGGGGTGCGAAAAAGAGAAACAAGTTTTGGTCTACTGTTTTTTTTTTACTGTGGTTTTCGCATTTGCGAACTATTTTTCAATTCAAAAAAAAATAAACATTTACATTTACAATTGTGCGAAAAAAAATAAACATTTAAGGTCGATAATTAAAAAGGTACCTGCTGTTACTTAATTAGCTACAAAAGCTACATAATTAATTAAAAATACAAAATTCCAGTAGAAAAGGAATAGTGGCAGGAATAACATTGTCAATGGCGCTCGCATCGTTCTTGGAAAATGTCTTTCTTTTTCTTAAACTTTTTTCTCTTTACTTAGTATTGGTACAGATGTTTGGTTATTATATTAATTGTTCTTGTCACTACACAATACGCATTTTAAGTTAATTAAAACTTAATTGACAAGTGACCACTTAATTATTGCACTCAATTGGAATGGATGTTTTCTGACATCATTATAGGTTTTTTAATGGAATTGGAATTTGTAAATAATATTTTGTAGAACAAAGTCTAGGAGCTTGCGGCAAGTGATAACAGTCGCACGGATCGATCGATCAACGGGGTAGTTGCGTAACACACCATCAGTAGCAATGTCTTTCATTTTGACAGTTCAACAACATTCATCGCGTTATTTACATTTTTTCGAACATATGAAGCAATATCCTTCAAAATTATTTAGAGTGTGTTTTGTTATGCAACTAGGGTGCTGGTTAAGCTACGCTTGCCGTGGTTGGTCCGTAGATGGGTGACCATCTTCACATACCAAGACCCCTCCGTGCCTCAGAAAGCACGTTAGGCCGTTGGTCGCTAGCTCCTGGCTGTCATTCGTGGATCTTTGGCAGTCGTTGTTGAAGCCTGACACCCAGTCTTACTGAGGGGTATCGTGTTACCCAGTAACTGGGTTGTGGAGGTCAGAGAGGCAGCTGCTCCATATAAAATACTGGTACTCAGCTGCATTTGGTTAGACTGGAAGCCGACCCCAACATAAGGGATAAGGCTGGGCAGATGATCATAAAGGTCTTTTTGCTGTGCACTTTAATGCTATTATCGAATCGAACCTGATAGGAAGTAAGAAATAATAGGTATCAGATGTAGCCCAGCCTTAAATAGGCAAACGTTATCTCGAATCAGAATCGAGTAACAAATAGACAAAAAACGCAATATACAATATGAATTCTTAATCATAAAAATTGTTATTCATAATGATACAACAATCCATATCCGTAATGTTACCAAGGCAAAAACTTTGCGTTTTTTTTTTTTCCAAGTCGTTTACGCAGAGACCGCGTTTGAAACTTTGTTGTGATAAAACTTATGTTTTTACAGTTTTTACGCACTTCTATTGATTGGCCGACCCATTAAAATATTAAACGGAAGCTCATATAAACGTATCTATTGAATACATTTTAATAAACCATGTTAAAAGAAAAAAAAAATGTGTACATAATAAAATTCGTTGTCCGGACCAATATTTCAAATTAAGAACAATTCAAATCAAATCTTCGAATTCTCGTTAGAGCAGGACGCCCGTAGGGTTGATGACCCGTTGAAATGTCAGCATATGTCTGTCCCTCTCGCACGAGTAACTTACACATATCTCCATCCCTCTCAGACGAAGAGATGTTGATCTTGATACGTCACATTTTTAATAAACGAACTCCGTATGACATGGTGCACGGAAATTCGTTCCAATGATTAATATGGCCGCTCCATTCGTATAAGAAACTAATATAACGTTGTTTTTAAACGTTATTAGAAATATTGATAGTTCCATGTCATTGCTCGTGTTTGTGATCACCCGATAAACGTTTCGTAGATAGAAAGTATGACAGAACTAAATTGAATGCACGAGAGAACCAGCGCGTAGGCAGCATATGCAAAAAATGTATGGAATCGACCGTTTGTTTTACAAATCTATGCTATGGTTAGGTTTTTATTGTTTTTTAGGTAGGTACCTAATAAATCGCAGTTAAGTGTGTTCGCGTATCTACGAACGTCAAATTTCGCATGGTTGACTATTAATTAGAACGGTTCTTTGTAGACAAGTCCGCCTCAATAACGTAATAATCTTGTCGCCGGTGGCGTTTCTAGCTTTTGCCCGAATTCTTATTCTAATTTTGACATTAATAAGTGCCGCGGTACGTATAACAAAACAAATGAAAAACGAGCGCGGCGATCCAACACAAAAAACGTTAGAGATGTGAGTACTAGACATCACACCGCGTTTCATTACATCTCAAATAAAAAAGTTCATATTTGACGTTTAACAAATTGTTCCTTTTTCAAATCGACCAATGAGACCATTGTGTTCACTCCTAATGGCGTGTTCTATTTTCAAATCTCATTCTCTTTTCAAATCTCGCTCGCCTTTCAGATTCATTCGAATTTGGAATGCGTCGGTTGGATACATCCGTACGTTTTCCCACACAACTTTTTAGTTAAATGACTTGATTAATTGGACGTTAGACTTAGTTTGTACGCTGATTGTTGCGTCTCGATCGTGTCTCCATGTCGCAAGGTCCACTCGTGTCGCTAGCAAGGTACAGCATACGTACCTACGCCAGCAAATAATTGCTATGACCATTGTAGACATGACGGAGTGGGCCCGCTAACAAAAGTGAAACATCGATGTATATGTGTATTGTCATCACATAAATTGGCAACGAGTCCGCGCGGGTCCGGGCATAGACTATTAAAATTTTAATCTAAAATATGCATCAGTGAAATCCCCGAAACGGCCAAATGTCGCGTATCTAGCCGAGCGGGAGATATTGCCGAAATGCATAAACATCAAAGGGGTTTTTGTTAAAAAAAGATTTAAAATTGAAGGGCGCGTCCCCATATAGGCAAAATGGCGTCCGAGATTATAATAACGATTTTAAAAGTCCCCCTCCGTTTTTTATTTTTAGTTTTTTTTAGGAAGGGTTGGTTAAGTGGACTTGGGGACCGACGGAAAATTTGACACTACAATGTTTCAAAAAATAGGGTGTAAGTTTTGCATGGCGGTGTCCAAAATTCGGGAATAGTTATCGAGGGAATAGACCAGCGATCGATATTCCGAAGAGCGATAAAATCCGTCCCTGTTTTGAAATTTCAATGGGCGAAGATTATAGCTCAGAAACTTTACAAGGCTATGGAAATCATTCAATCCATTAGGGCGATGCAATGGTTTTGGAGATTGGAACAAAAATGGAACTGAAATAATTGAACCTCATTTAACCACTTTTCTGAGTTGAATCTGATGGAAACCACAAGCGCGAGAAAAGAAAAATCTTGTAAATTTGTGATAATGTAGGGAAAAGCATCACTTTAACAAACCTCTCAACTAAATCTAAGATGTCAGAAATCGTGTACTTGCTGTAAAGCATTCCAAAGGAAACCAGACCTACGCATTATGTCAAGAAAATTATAGACACCAGTCCTTGTATCCTCGTCCTGACCCTTCCAGCCTTGGACTACAAAACGTATCAAAAAGACACAATTAGATCCCATCTTAACCCTACAATGCCAACGGTTCAATACAACATGGTAACTAAGACCGAGGCCGCAGTGATTCGACCAATTTAAGGCCAAATCCGAACCAATTGTCGTCAGAGACGCTTTTATCAATAAAAATAAAAATCCTTCGAGGAAGTTACCAATTTGTTCGGGCGTTCCACGATGGTGGTGATTTACGAGCGAGTTTCGACTCTATTTTCTGGGCTTTAAAGGTGAAAGTTGAGTCGCCAGACGTTTTGATAGATTGTGAAATCAATTAAATTAGTACTTTATTGATGGGCTCTGTTTATTGGTGCTACTCGTTGATTTTAATACAATGTTATGTTTGTATCTGCTTTGATATTCGACTGGAGTATTTGAATGTCGAACGTTGAATCAATTTTGGGATTGCGGTAGACGTGTTCTTGAGTGGAGGCCAAGAATCGGCAAACGTAAGGTAGGACGCCCTCAGGCCAGGAGCGACGATCTATGCAGGCTGGATGAGAGTTGCCGAGGATCGAGCTAAATGATGTGCAATTGGAGAGGCCTGTTTCTAACACTAGGCTGCTGTGGGCTGATGATGATGATTTTGAATCAATTACTATTACCGTACTTTAGATACATTTAAAATTAGGAACACAGAATTTAAATCCTGTTTGTAATAACAAATGTCATTGAAATTGTAGCTTTTAAATTACAGAGCCGTACAACAACACTTAACAAATGTTGTGTAAATAACAGACGTTTATATGGCAACAATTATGTATTTAATTTAATTAAATTACCCACTTAATTACAAAATAAGACGTACAATAGATACAAACACCTAATTATTATTTCAAATGCGATCTATAATCCTTTTAATTTGATTGCCCATTCCGTATTCACGTCCCGTTACTTGACGCAATAAGCAATACTCGGCCATAACCAGCAGCAATAAATAGGACCAACAAAATTATATTTTCCGTCTATACCTAATGGCCGTTTGATACACCGAAAACGGCGTAGAAAGTAGAAATAATAATATATTTGACGTATCACGAACGAATATTTTCACCGAGACGTGAGCGGGAACTGAACCCCAGTCCTGCATACTGATTGCTAAGTTATTGCGACTTTTCCGAACGCATACGTTTCCTCGACACGTTTTCTGCGGAATCGCGCGATTTTAAGTCGGGGCCACAGCGTGCAACGCTGCGCGTTTTGAATGCAGGCAGGCGCACATAGGGTTAACTGACGTCGATTTGTTGTATAATTGATTACATTAGATTATATTACGTATGCCAGCGATAGATTCAGTCGCGATCATATTTATTATGAAATTGATTTACAATGCAATAGACTATTTTTCTTTTTCTCAAATGTCATAAAATAACGACATAATGATAATGTATGTATTTCTCCTTTCGCAGGTCAGCTGGAAGATTTTTTTTTAAAGAAATAAACAGTACGTTTGTACGCAATACTAATATGTTGTATCTGTATCCATTTTACCGTGTGTACCTACAGACGCCAGCACATCAAGCTATCCGAAACTGTCAAATTTTCCCAATCAGTTTTGAACTTTATGCTTTAGCGCCAGTTTCTAATCTATTAAAGAAATTTGACAGATTGTAGTAGCTTGATGTGTCTAAACTTAATTAATAATAAAATAAATAAATTGAATAAAATTATCAATAATTCTAATGACAACGAATGAATGAACGATAATTTTGAAGGAATTTAAAATTCAATTTTGGGTTTTTTTTCATTTTAGAACACGTACACTGTTGCTACCTGCATTAACTCAATTGTTCTATCACCCTATACCTTACAAAAAGGTAACATGCGTAATATACAATTTAAATAACCAATAAACTGCCTACATAAATATCAATAAAAAAAAAATAGAAACCTGTTGTCGACTTCATCCATTGTGAAACAGTTGAACGCATGCGTAACCCGCATATTAAGAACCGTCGCTAACTACCAGCGAAAACGGGAAACAATCGCCGTTCCATATTTGAAATCGGCCGTTTGAATATGGAACTATTTAAAATTTTGAATCCGTTTGCGTTATCGCCGCGACGTGTTGGCGTTTTCCGATTGTTCTTTTTATGATTTTTTTTTTATTTTAGTGTTGTTACTTATACATATATCCGTTTAACGATAGTTTTAAGTAGCGGTTGATAGTTCCACATTTAAATAGAGAGGCATATCCTGGCGGTGTGTTTAAAGCGCTCGCGAATGAAAGAACATGTCGTTTATGTCCAAATGGCCTGCTATTAAGTCATGTATAACTTGCCCATTAGGCAGGTCTAAAGTTTAAAAATGAACTAGCCTTAACTCTATTTTGTCTTAGCTTCGAGTCTGTGGGGTCTTATTCTTATGTTTTTAACCTTTAAAGCTAGTTAGTTGTTATATTTGAAGTTGCTTTTATTGATATCTATAGTTACTGATAATAAAGCTGAAGAGTTTCTTTGTTTGAACACGCTAATCTCTGGAGTGAACAGTCGGATTAAAAAATATCTTCTTGAATTTCATAGCCCAATTTATGAGGAAGGTTATAAATTATTTAACAACACGAGTAAAAACAAAAAAAGTCAAAAAGAACACAGTAATAGCACGAGCGATGCGTTGCGACATAGTGGTTAGAAGATACAAGAAATTTCACGCGGACGACATCGCGGGCAGAAGCTAGTCCTTTATTAAGTCCTAGAAAAGGCGCATTTTTTCGCAGTGCAAATTACGTTGACACGAAATGTCAAGTGAGACATCGTTCAGAACGACAAAAAGTAACAGAGTATTAAAAGTTTTTTTATTATTAAACATTATCCGAATATGTTTCACAAAGGTGGAACAATCGCATTGTTTCAAAATCCCACGGTGCAATCATCAGAGGGATTTTTATATGCGATTCTATTATAAGCCAGTTACTTTGTAACTACAATATTGTATTTATTATATCGAGAGCTTTTTGTACGGCGGATAGAGTTCGGAATTTGAATAATCTGCATTGGATTATGCAAGGTTCCGAATTTCGAGTTTAAAAACGAAAAATGGACATTTTGACAGTTCAATAGCATTCAATGCGTTATTTACGCTGTGAGCAAACAAATTTTTTGAACATATGAAGCAATGGATTAGCAATATCCTTCAAAATTATTCAGATTGAGATTGATAGTGTGTTACGCAAGGGTGTAGGTACCTTATAAATTATAGTTACCTACCTACTTTTGAAGTATACATTTAGCTAAGAGCACGCGTATCAAGAGCTCTGTAAAAGCTCGCATCTGTTTACGTTAAACTTTTCGCTCTTTCCCGAATTAATTGCCTTAGAACGATCAAATCTTCATAAAAATACGGCGTAAGTATAATAAGATGCATGTGCTTATTTTTTCCAAGTGAATCCACAAGAAAACGAGCGAGCAACTTTCGACAATAACATTTCGAAGGCGCGTAGTGTCCGCCACTCGGCCGGAACATAAATAATGTTAATGCTGTATAAAAGGCGTTTTTCGATGAATTTATTCCCAAAAACGTCCGCTTTTGTGGCGAAACCAGGCCCGGGAAGTATAAAGTTGTCCATAAATAATTCATGACATACACTTTTGGGACTTAGTGACTGTAACTTGCACTCCTGATAAAATAACGTTTCGACTACCCGAACTGTCAAGATACTCAGTTACATACTTTTTTTTTTTTAATTTTTCATCGAACGCCATATACGGCAGTCATTAGTCTGCCAGTACGTTCGTCTGTTACCTAATCATAATGTATATTTTCAAATTAAAATTCTCACAACACATTGTTGTACTCACAATCGATATCTAATCTCGACTGACGATTATTAACGACAATTATCTTCGAAAAGTAAGTACAGAAAAAAAAATTAAATACTTCGTTTTGTGAATACAGATGGACAGACAAAGAGCTGGCTAAACGCAAGTCACTTCATACGAATTACCGCTGCTTTGTTTCAACTTTCGACAGACAAAAACATCATTTTTAATATCAATACGCCCGGTTTCGATTCGATACTCGAATGTAATTATACACGTTCGATTATAATTATTGAACGAATAAAGCTACGTTCTAATTAAAGTGTCGATGCTCCACAAAACCGTTGTGAAAAAAAAGTTCAACGCTCCAGAAATTCCGATTTTGAAAATTAAAGAGTATTGCGTTTTTAGCGCCTTTTATCGACCTGTAAATCCTTTTTGGACGATGGATCATTCGGTGAGTCGGCAGCCAGTGTTTTTAAAAGTCGAGAATTCGGAATTCAAATTACGCAATGTCATTATTGTCATTATAAAGCTTAGTAATGTCAATAACGTCCTAGATCGTGTGACCTTGTTTGTTTGCAGACAATTTTAGTATAATTGCATTTCGGTGAAAATTCAAAAGCGCAATGTGAGTTTTGACTGATTAAATGGACCGTTCTAGCGATTGACAATATTAGCGTAAGTCCAATAAGCGAGGGTGCCTAGGTAACGCCCTTCGTTAATACGCTTAGGGCTCTAGGTTCCATTTGGCTGATTTAACAGCCCTCGGGCAGCCGAAACCATAGACATAACTACAGAATACACTTTTCGGCTTTGTCTGTTGATCATATACATAGGTACAGGCAATGAGATTATGAAAGGGGTCCGGTCACATCAATTATTTTTGTGAGCGCTTAGCTTTCCATTTTTAAAATAAACTCATCCTCCACGGGGAGGGGACTTTAATAAAATTACAGTTGGTGCAAGGGGTAAAAAGTCGAATAAGAACACATTTTAGGTCGTCGTTATGTGGCGTAGTGTGACAGAATTTTCGAGTTGTAATTTTAAAGTTTTAATAAATTGAAATGATTAGGTATTTTTGTGAGCCATTTCTTCAAAATACCCGTTTCGCCAACTTGAAATTACTTTAAGTCTCATATTCGTAAAAAAAAACTGATAAATTCACATTGATTTTGCAACGACCGATGCACTGAAGAATTTGAAGATACCATCAAACCAGTGGCTCTCCTTGATTTATTTGACTTTATTATCCTCGAATAACTTCATTCCTTCGAAAATTTTCGTCCTTAGAAAGTAAAGGACCAAGATTTAAAAAGAAATGAGAACGAATTAGTTAATTCATCGCTCATCGTAATCGACGGTTCGAAATTCAAAATTGACATAGTACGTCAAAGTGACAGTTGAAGATTGAAGTTTAATGTCATCGTTAACTTAAGATGATGCAACCAGCCCATATATTGATTTATTTTCTTTTTAAATAAAGTGAATTCGTTTTGTACTTAATTTTTTATTAGTATCTAGTTTCAACTCACTGTTTCCGAGTAAGGTTCGTGACAAAACGTCGTATTTGAGTCGATGGTATCGGTCGCCAATTTCTAAACATGGTGTACGGCAAAATACCTGGAAACAAAAATAAAAACATTAGTCTGATACGGAATAAGATGAGAATTCTGTTTACGAAGGAAATAATAGGGGATTGCACTGGATTTTATCAGAAAATGTAGTGCTGTTAAGTTTATCACGTCTGAGAAATATAATGTTTTCTAAGAATCAGACTGGAGTCTGCAATACTGGTTGGAATGTTTCAAGATTTATTATACGCCGAGCCTGCGACTTCGTCCGCGTAAAATTTCTAGTTTCCCCGACCCACCCCGTAGCATCGCATCGCCTACCCGCACTATTACTTCTTTTGCGATTAGCGTAATTTCTAAGTATTTTTCTTCATGCTCGGCTTCTAAGCCTAGGACCCTTATTTCGTGATACTAATTAATAGCCTACAGCCTTCTTAAATAATAGGGCCATCAAATGCAAAAAGATTTTAGAAATGCGAGAGATTTTGAAATTTGTTTGTTTGAACGCGCGTTCAAACAGACAAACTTTTTAGCTTTATTATTGGTATAGATATAGATAAGTGCTATTTAATTCTAAACCTAGTTTATCCATATTAAACAGCAGATAGACAAGGGTCTGTTCAATGCTACCCTAAATTGACCAACTCCATAGTTTCATAATAGCTAAGTAATTAGAAATTGAATTTACCCTCCTCATCGTATTAAACTTCCGGGAATCGCATTTCTCAAGTCGACACTTTGGTCTCCGAACTTGTCCCAAGACGTAAAGCGCGAATCAATTTCAATTAATTTAATTAACACGAACCACAATTAAGTTCCGAATTCAAACGTTCGACCAATAAGAGATCGATCGCCTTCCAAATTTAAAATCAGATAGCCGAACGCCGACACAATGGAATGGAACGAGCATGACGATTCAAATATTTTCGAAAATGGAATATTAAGTGAACGCCATTATGTGAACGAATGATTACTAGACGGTAACATGTTATTAAAAGAATATATTTCGAATGTGACTACACACGTGTACCTATCTATAGGTACAACAAAAAAATAAAAATGTTCAGACTTGTTTTTCCCTTTTGGGATGAGCAGGATTCGAAAACGATTTCAATGCTATTGTAGTGAGTTGTACTCGTTGAATGAACATCAAGTTAGATTTGCATTTGACATTATTTAGAACCTTATTTCCATTTGTGTGGTCTCCAATAGTCGCCATGTTACAAATAGGACAAGCGATTAATAATCGCAATAGTGTTACGACATAGTATTCCTAGAACATGCTAGTTTCCTCTTCAGGTACATCTCGTACATACAAAAGGGTGTCTATTATCCACACGCCTCGACTCTGGCATTCGATATTAAATCGATTATAATATCATAATAAGAAGTCCCCATTTGCGTATTGAGGTCAACGACTTGCGTATGCTGGCCGCGTGTGATGCTATGCGTCAAGTGACCCCTTAATGCGACTTATTGGTTACTCATTTAAAGTGCACGCGCACAGACTAAAATAACACCAACAACGAGAATATTCACACTGTTTATTTAATTTCCGACATCGAGGCATTCTTTTACTCTGTGGCTTGTTGGATTCAATGATTCTTATAAGGGAATATAAATTATGTAATAAACATGAATTGCTCGTCATTTAAGCATCAGCCATAAAATTTTATCATCGAAACCCCAAAAAAATCTTAATACGAAGATTATAAATGCTGTGCGCATGAGTGATCGATAATGCAACTATCTACGATGTGGTAACATGCCTGTGTCATTGGGACCGCCTATAGAAAACGCCTACGCGTGTCGAAACAAAAACAGATCGCACAGTTCCACAAAACATCATTAAATTCAATATTTCGTTTAAAAAGCACTCCACATATCTGGACCATTAATCACTAAAACTACCGACCTTCAAGGAGATACATCGGAATAAAATCGCCAATCGAAATAAAGCACTTAAAGCGAAACGTCATTATCGCACAACATAAATAAAAAACGCAGAAATCGAACGCAAAAATTGAATATCGAACTCGATTTAAAACAGAATACGAATTTTAAAAATACGAGCGCGGCCGAGCGGCATTAATTAAAAATTCTCGGTAGAATATTCAAAAATAGAATTCGCATTCGAACGCTCCTTGTACGGATCCCAAGTTTGAATTTGGAAGGAACAAAAGGAGGAGAGCGCGGGAGCAACCCTTTTAGCGCTGATAATCTGTTGGTCGGCCGTGTTGCGGGACGTTTTTTATTTGTTGTCACTTTTTTGTCCGAACCGAGATTGTACACAACATTCTTTACTTCGAAACGGAGCTTTTTAAAACTCGCCTCAAGATTTATACCTTTTTCATACGCCTTTAATAACGAGTCCCCGTCCGATTTAATTGACGAATGGTCACGAGCGAAATGTTCAAACAATTTTAGAGGTCAATTTTGACTCGACATTTAGTAATAAGTATAACGTTATTATTAATTACTTTTACTTTACTAGAGCTTATGAAACGAGACTGGGTTAGAAATGAGAGAGAGAGCGCTGTTTTGTGATTGAAATTCGTGCAAGGAATCGAATATAAAGCGGCCGGTACCAAGTTTGAATTGCTTCGAAATATAAAATTTTTAAAATAGAACGCAATCCTTCCGCCCTCGGTCGGGCGGTTAGTGCTTTACATGAAATATTAATTTATGGAATCAACATCTGCGTCTGCGGCAATGTGTGCGAGTGTGCGTGTGCAGTGGGAGCGAGCGCGAGAGGGTTTATGTACACAAGTGAAATTACTTAAAAGTAACACGCCTCAAGTGGATGGGAACGTTTTCAGAACTCATTTCTTTTCAGTTTAATTTTAGAATCACATGTTTGGTTTTCAAATTTATTATCAGAGTTTATTAAGAGTTATGTCATAAATTTCGGATTTATGAGATGGTTTTTTGTAACTGATATATAGCTATGTCGACTGTTTAAACACGAAAAGATTAAACGAAACACGAAAATGTATAAAATAAGAATTTAAAATAAAAGTGATAGAATGGCTAGTTCCCTCTTGCATCATAAAATCCGTTTTACAATCCCGTCCGAATCGTCAAATCACTCGTCGCGGGTTCATTTTTTAAAATTGGAACGAAAAGTGAAACCCTTCCATTTTTAAATTGCTTTCGTCATGCGCTCCCTTGCCACTGTTGAGTTAAACAACAATGCGTGGATTTTTTTAAAACTTTAATGTCATTTGTCAAAAATATATTTGAATAGAGAATGTTTTAAATGTTTTTTTTTGCTGTGTCCACTGTCTGAGGGTTGGATTTGATATTTCGTTTGTAGCAGAAAATGTCCGTACTTATTTTATTAATATTGTACCTAGCTAAAAACGACCATGAAGAGAAAAAGCTATGAAGGATTAAAAAAAAAGCCGAATTACACGTTAAAGCAAAGCATGTAATGTGACAAACGCAAAACCAATCCATTTCTTACAAAACCAATGAATCAACAAAAACATTCAAAAACATATTTTTTACTTCCATTAGTCGATTTAGACCGTCATCTCCGAATTCATCCGAAAAACTAGTCTTATTGTGATATCGTCAGCTGTGTTAGTTTAGAGATTACGACTTTTTTGCCTACCCTCCTTTTAAATTTAACTCTTTTCACTATTTTAATATTTCTCGAACTATTTTAGCTTGGGGCGAGGGTAATGTTTTCTGATATAAAGGGGTACGATATTTTTAGTAGTTAAGTTTACATTATGCGGGCGGCATTAGATTTAATATAAGTATCTGATTGAATAGCGGACAAACTTTATTGAAAGGGTTCATGGATTTTAGAGATTCTTTTTAAACATATTTTTATGGCTGCGTAGTGAATTGTATAGTAGTATTGAAAATTCTTTTGTAACACTTAGTGTACCGTAAATAATCGTTGATATGAAAAATTCTGTAGACTTTTCTATTTCCCGAGGACGCAGACTAAAAATATGCACTTTTAGTATAATCAATGTATAATGTTCCTACTGCTGGGACACAGCTCTTCTCGGTCAGAGAGTGTGGGCTGTAATCCACCACGCCGCGCACCGGCCCGTGCGGTTTGGTAGATGCCACAAGTCTTCGACTTTTTTTCCTTAGAATGCTTTATCATCATCATTTTCATCTGCCTAGCATTTTCCATGCATATTTAAAATACTAATTAAAAATACTAAGCTCAATATAAGCTAAAATCTTTTTTCTTGCAACAATGAAGGTAAATAATTAGGAAGCATGATTAGTTTAAAAATTTAAAAAAAAATCTACGATTCGATTTACAAAAACAATTAATCCTTTGCCTTGTCAACATTATTTAAAAAAGGAAACCCTTACACAATTAAAATCGAATAAAAACGATTCGAAAAAAGAATGAGATCGGATTCGTAAAAAAAGTAGGGTGAATGTCCTTGTGGAAGGAAACCCACTACAACTGAGAACATCGATTTGTTTGTTGTACATTGACTTTTTTGTTGCGTGGGAGATGTAGTAACGTTGTACTAACGAAGCATTGGATACGGAATATGAAGGGAAGTTGGAGAGTTGTAAAAGGAAGTTTGGTCGAACACACGTTGGGTTTCGGTTTCATAATACATTAGGTGTCTTTGTTAAGTTTCAGTAAAAAATGCGGTACAGATGTGTTTGATTTTTGTGTATTCCATATACGGGCGAGTTGGAGGAAAGATGAATATTAATTTTTTTGGTTCGGAATTCCTGTTTTTTATTGTTAACGGATTTGGTTATTGGAGTTTTAAAGTGTTAGGTGTGACTGGAGATTTTAGAAATTTCCATCGCACTATGAAAATAATTTCTGAAAATGGGAAAATCTAAAAATATTTTTCAATTAGTAGTTAGTAGATACAGATAGTGCCATCCACGAAGACGCGCTGCACTCTCTTTCAAATCTTTAGCGGTTATCGCTAGTTAATTCCGCACGTGTTTTAGTTTTGGCGATATTTTACTTTAATTACCCACTAATAAGTAATTACTGTGTATTGAAAAAACTAAAATAATACACTCACTTGTACTGTAAGCATTAAAAAGAAGAGTGGGGCGCGTCTTTGTATCTGTAATACTAATCGAAAAAAAATATTTTACAATTTTTAGTACCTAGGCACAGAATACATAGTAGTACTATCTAGGTAAAAAGTAGCAGTTTTGAAAAGAAGCCATAAACTCAAACAAAAATCAACACCTATTTCAAACAACAACAAAACTCTACTAACAAATTCACCGATCACTTCTTACTTAACAACCTAACAAAATAGCAAATATCTACTAAAGCAAACATAACTCACTAACTTGAAGACAATCCTCATAGTTTACGAGATAAGTGTTAATAAAACAGTTGTAAACTCTCTTTATTATCGCTTCAACAATAAACACTACAATTTCCACTTTGTTACGTCTCCACAACTCGTGATTTGCTGAATTGTTAGTTCCATTTAGTGACGGGATTTTCAACTTTATTACGATGGTGTAAAGTTGTTTTTTCATTGTGAGAAAGCTGAAGACGTTGCCTTAACAGTGTGTGGTTAAAGTAATGAGTAAATTATTTTGTTAACGACAGCAAGTATTCGTTTTGTTTTATTTTGGAAAAACTTGACTTAATAATTATATTTTCGAGAGTAGAGTTTTGTGCTCTAAAACTTGACTTTCATGAATCGAATTATGTGTCTTTGTAGGTTTACTTATTATTTATTTAAAACGGTGAAGGAAAACATCGTGAGGAAGCCGTCATGTCCTAGAACCAAAAATTCGAAGACATGTAACATCTACCAACCCGCGCTGGGCCCGCGTGGTGGATTACAGCCCACTCCTCTCACAAAGAGGACGCCTGTGTCCCAGCAGTGGGAGCATTATACATTATAGGCTGATTATGTATGTTTTGTACAATTATTATTATAACATCTGAGTTTTCTTCGTAGTGCGATTCTGAATTAGTAATTTATTTGATTTAAAAAAAAAACGTTTGAGCTTAAAAATAGAACTCTACCATTCGATTTCAAACTTTTAAGTATTGTCCTTATTCTAAAAAGAACTCAGATTCGAATCTCGATTAAAAACTGACAGATCTGTAACTCGAGATTCATCCTCCAGTATCGTTTTAGAATACAGACCTCGATTCCTAATTCAAATCTTTTTGTATTAGTTCGAAATACAAATTGTTTTTACATCGTAGATCTTCGTAGTTCGTAACTATCACCCGAAGTAGATTGTGTTCTGCAATCGAAGTCGGGGCAGACGGCCGGCTATTTGCGGAGATACGTTTTGTTATTCCAAATGTAACAATTCTCTGTTACGTACTCCCTGCTAATGATGTTTGTGTCAATATTTTGCAAAGTTTAGCTTACCACTTGTAGGTACTTACTTTACATTGATGTTTTATAAATCTTATCAAATTTTGAATCAGGCTTTTGTCCAAAGTATTGAGTTGAACTTTCGAATCAAAAGTTGCCTTTTTGGCTTTACATTACGTTGCTTTCTTTAACCTTTCTTGAAAGTTTCGGGCACATTGTAATTTATGTCCAAGACGATATTAAAGACAAACAGGCCTTCACTGAAAGAAGCCACAATGAGATTTTTTCTCAACAACGTATTAACCATAGCGATTTAAAACGCCAAAACGCCAC
The DNA here is from genome assembly GCA_949629135.1 of Eremobia ochroleuca. Lineage (NCBI taxonomy): Eukaryota > Metazoa > Arthropoda > Insecta > Lepidoptera > Noctuidae > Eremobia > Eremobia ochroleuca. The sequence goes on along the minus strand of OX451409.1, from coordinate 7,459,126 downwards.
ATAATTACATCAGGATCATCCCCTAATCCGCCACAAATCCAGACACATTAATAACAACAATATTTCGTCGGTAACTAAAATAGTCCGTAATATTAATTAACCTGCGTACGTCGCGTATTTCATTTTAATCGGCGTTTCTCGTTTTCGCACAACGCGCGAGAATGCGCCCGGGCACCTGTCCCGCACTCTGTTATGTTGCGCTCTTTGTATGCGCACCGCGGACTTAGAAGTTATTGTATTGTTTTTTTTTAAACGCACGTCAAATTTATTACTATAGCGGAATGATACCCCACCACATTTGCTAACATTTTCTTCATAATTTTTCTCATGAAATTCATTAATAGTCAAGGTACAGGTAAGTGTTAGTTTTTGTTTCTTTAACGACATCTAGAAAGGAGATGCAGTTTGACAGCAGTAATGACGCCTGTGTAGATATAAAATACATCAAAAACAATAAAAATAGAGTCGACCACTGTGCACGTTAATAGACTACGCGGAAAGCGAAACGATAAATCTGAGTGCATTTTTCGCAAACGCATAAAATCCGAACGCACCTATTATTGAATCGGAGCTGCACTGACGAAGCTGTTGCTATCTCATTCTGTCTTAATACGCGGGTCTCCCTTGCTCGGTGCACGCGCCGCTATTGTGTCTGGCGCTACTCGGCGAGGAGCGTCCGACTCGCTCCCGCGCCCTAGCTCCGTCACTTTCTAACGCATGTCAATGCATTTTATTGTCGACGTTAATGGCTCTGATTACAAATGTAAATTTTCAGCGCGCGACGGCGTTGGTTGGACTTTTTTCTGTTCGATTTCTCTCTATGGTATTAAATTGTAGCAGAAATTAATAGCGCACATTTATGGGCATACTCGATTTTTTTTAATTTTAAATGTTCTATTGTTGTATTGAATAAAAACGGGTTTTAATAAACGATTTACACTAACTCTGGATCGTCGCTTTATGGTTTCGAAGTCCACTCCAAGTTTCTGTAGAAGACTAATAGTGAACGACTAGACTAAAGCTGTAAACACGTGAAATTTATTGCGAGTGACCTGCATTAAATTAATAACTAATGATTAGTTAATCCGGGGAACAAAGCGCAGCCAATGCAACTTAGACCAAAATAAAATATCGTTGAGTACACTACGCACGTCGAACGCACTCTGACGGACAGACTTACCTATTATTCGCATATCAGGGCACTTTATTTATAAAACTCGCCCAGTTTCTGCTGACATATCCCCTTTGAGTGATTTTCTAACAAAAGTCAGTGTGTGGGGGGCGCATCGCGGGTCTCGTTTAGCTGGACGCGGCTACAACGGTTTCCCAACCGAATACCGTTCGCAAAAGATCTCACACGGCTGCCAATTTTCAGAAAGACAGAGCTAAAATAATTGCTGCAAACGCGCCCTATTTCGAGCGGCGCACTACAGTTTAGATACGATTTAATTCTAGAACATTATTATCCCACTGTTCATTGCATCCAGTGTTAGGTGCGAATCGCGGACGGATCATTTGAATCTCGAAAATCGAACTTCCTATTTCAAAAACTGACAGTTCCGTAACATCAGTTTTGTGAATTCGAAATTTGAAAATTAACGGTTCTACAGTTAACATTTACGATTCATTCAAAGTTAAAATGTAAAGACGTTATTGAAACCTTGAGACATCTGTCTCCATAACAATGAGTATAAAAGTTAAGCACAATAAAAGCTTTGATCTGATTACGAAGAATGCTCATTACAGTGTTACTGAGAACTGTGTGTTTATTTTCACGCAGATCATTTTAATGGACATTCGTCTGTTTCACGGCTCGGTGTGACACCTTAGATTATAACAGGTAACAGCATTTCAACTGAAACTAACGACGCCCATTATAACCTGACTGCTGCCATTAGAACCATTAAACACAAACAAAATAATTGTCACATTCACATCAAACATATATAGGCTATAAATCCAAAGAGACGGCGCAAATTTTGGCAGTATGTAACATTGGCAACGTTACAATACATTACACGGAATGCAATTTCTGTTTACTTGCGTTTCTTATGTTACTTTGCGATGCGTCAATAGAGCGTGCGTGACATTTTTCATTTAGTCATCCCTTCCCTAAAATAGTACAAAACATGTGACGTTACTTATTTGCAATTGAGTACAGGGCTAAAAGATTCGAAAAAGAAAAATATCAGCTATAAAGTTAATAAGCAGTCCGCAGGCGCAGTAACGTCACTATCGAGACGCATTGGATGTAATCTTTATGGACAGAGTATGCGAGGCGAACGCGCGAGACGAAACTATCCATCGACGCTCATACTTACACCAATAACCAGACGCAACAACAATTACATTTGCACACAATAACGAAACGTCAAGAAAGAAAGCAAAATAATCAGCTTTTCTAAATTCGAATACAAAGAGACGTTCGAAATACGAAAACGTATCGGCCAATAGCGCTAGAGCGTATGCCAACAATTAGGAATGCGTTCTATTCCACATTCAAACGCGGGTGTCGTTTGAATTTGGAATAAATTATAATTGTATCAATCAGGCGCGCGTGTCGTGTGCGGACACGGCCGTGTCGCGTTACGTTCGGATTTTAAAATCCTCCGAATTATGCACGGCGCGAGTATTAATTAAATTTATATATGAGCGACAGTGACAGAATTTATTCAGCGGCGTTATTTATAAATTCGTCTAAATGTCACGGGAACAATGGAGTGTCCGTGTCTATTTAAGATTGATGAGTAACGAATAATCCCTCTTGTTGTCGGAAGGCGGAAAGTCAGTTGCGTAACGCTCCGGACTCTCGTATGAGAATGTCAGATTACGGCCGGTATTATTTTCGGTAAACGATACGTATCTCTGTCTGTTCGGATTCGACGTTGCGTTTAATAGTTTAAGCATAGTAAGTATTCGGTCGGCCGCGGACTAATCTTGACTGGCAACCGCGATTTCACCCGGAGATCAATGGATCTAACGTTTTTTAACGACTCCACGGCGTTGCAGAATTTTAATGAAAATCGTGATTGCTTTCCTAAAGACCGAATTATTATCGTGGAATCTTAATCGCCGCTAAAAGTCGTCTTAAAAATTCGTCGGACGCATTCATCAAAAATAAGAAAATAATTAATACTCGGTTCGGAACGAGAAACGAAACATTTAGAACGGACATAACAATAAAACAATACGGCGCTCGCAAACCGAAACAAAACACAGAAAAATATGAATTCCGATCGGAACGGGCCATGAAAACAAAAGATGGCGGATTTAATGAAATGAAATAAAATATAAATTCCTTTTGCAAGCGAGAATTCTTACATTTTTAATTTGGTACCGTGGAATGGGGCTAAAAACGGTCAAATTCCAGATTCATAAGCGGCCGGCGGCTGGTGATAGAGTGTGGAGCGAGTGTCGCGCCCGAAACGAATATTCATTTTATTGAAAATCAATTCTACCGTGTGTCGTGTGATGGAGATTTTTTTTTATAAATATTTAATTACTTTTCCGATTTTCAAATGAATTATTGACTTTATTACCAGTGGGGCGCATACGGCGCGCCTAGCCACCGAAGTAATTTAATTAGTTTTGGTGTCAGAAAGATTAAAAAGCTGCTGAGCAGATTCGTGATCTATACGAGCAAGTTACTGGCTGGCATAAATTAGCTTCATCTCACAAAAAAGGCATCTCGGTTCTCTTTTTGAATTTTAAATGTAGTTTGCATTCTTGCAAGCATTTCATTCTTTTTTTTAGATTCAAATGCAGAATGTAGTTTCAATTTGGAAGTGCAATTTATGAGTTCTAATTCGAATTCTATGATTGAAAGTTCTTCTTGTGACCGTTATTGTACTTTTCAACACTACCCACAAATAAAAGATATTAATAAAAAAAAACCTCATGATGCGTTCCTGAGCGGAAGATATAATAAGTGTGGCAGATGCTGTTCAATATTGAGACGAAACAGACCGCCTTCCAATACGATGACTAATTCCAGGCGAATTGTTTATTTGTTTCAGCTTTTATGAGTAAACGTTGTCCGTTCACGGGAATGTTTACGATTATATCGATAATATTGGTTTATTGTGTTGTTTTATTGTTATTGAACTTTTAGGGTTCGCGTTATTCTGGTTTTATAAGTAGCTTTTTGACTACGAAAGCATTGATTAGGGAATCCTGCAAGGTGATTGGGTAACACATTATCAGCAAGAATAGCTTTCATTTTGACAGTTGAACAACATTAATAGTGTGTTACGTTACGCAATTATCCCGCTGAATAGCAATTTCCTGAAAGCGAAACATTCCGCTTCAATCCGCGAGTTGACTAATTTTTTTTATTATTTAAATTGAAGCTTTTTTACCTCACTAATAGCTTGGTATAAACAGTTTTTTAATATTTTTAAAAATTGAAAAGTTATGAGCGTTCAAAACTCTCAATTAGACAGAGAGGGAAATACTGAATTGTGACGTCATAGTTCAGTATCGCCATATAAATTACATGCAAAACTTCGTTTTGCGAGAAAGAGATAGACAAAAAGTTTCTATCACTACATAGTATAAAACAAAGTCGCTTCCCGCTGTCTGTCCCTATGTATGCTTAGATCTTTAAAACTACGCAACGGATTTTGATGCGGTTTTTTTTAATAGATAGAGTAATTCAAGAGGAAGGTTTATATGTATAATACATGCATAATATAGTAGAGAAACACTGTACATTTTAGAGGTTTCTAATGTGATGTCGTAAATAAACACATTTTTTTGCGCTTCCATTGCAAACGCTGGCTTAACCCTACGAGATAGATCAAAATAATGTACTACAGTATTGTACACCTTAAAAAGGTCTATAAAAAAGTCCGCGATGGCATATGTCTATCTCTTAGGGATAACCCACAATAACCATTTTTTATTCTATACTTTTTAAGAGAAATACTAATGGCTCTAAAATTATCAGTGTTTCTCTACTATATTATGCATGTATTATATGCATATAAACCTTCCCCTTGAATCACTCTATCTATTAAAAAAAAACCGCATCAAAATCTGTTTTAAAGTTCTAAGCATACATAGAGACAGACAGACAGCGGGAAGCGACTTTGTTTTATACTATGTAGTGATAGTGATCAGCATTGCACCCGTGCGAAGCCGGGGCGGGTCGCTAGTAAGTTATAAGTTTTTTATTTTTCGACCGATTTCAAATTTGATTTCGAATTCTATTATTGTATTACATGTGTGGATATATTATCTACTAGAATATATAGTATTCAATATCATGCAACTACCCAATTCCTGATGCCAATTTATTTCAAGTGATGTATCACATTATTCCTAAATTTCAATAGAGCGGAGAGCCTCTCTTAGTTTTCTAAGTAGAGAAACATTCGCCCTATTGTTGGAAAAAGTCATTTTAATTGGCGTAGACATCAAATTTAAAACGAAGGTGAACATCACTTAACCCTTAGTAGGTATCGTGGGTCAAATTTGACCCAGAAGCGAATATAGCGTTTTTCTTACATTTCTATTTTTTTTTTTATGTTTTAAGTTCACACTAACCAAAAAGTGCCAAAAAATTAGGTTAGTTACAAATGCGTGTAAAACATGATATTTTTTTTATATTCTAAAATTAAATCAAGATAATTTGGTAAAAAAATGTTTTTTTTTATTTCATAACTAACCATATTTTATACAAATAATAAAAAAATCTACGTTCTACAACAGATTTTTTGGTATGGGTAAAATATGACCCCACGATACCGGTAGTGTTGCCAAAAAAGGCGATACCAGCTAAGGGTTAATACTGTAATGATATCAACAACAATGCTTAAATGTAAAAAAAAAGATAAAGCTTAAGAATAAATATGGAAAAGATCTCCTAACTATAGCAAAAATCAAATATTCTAAGTCCACGTTATTGTATTCATCTCGAAAATTTCAAATTCACATCCCTATCAGTTCCAAATTCAAAAACATTCCGCGATGACAATCAGCCATCATTTATTTAAAAAATTCAAACGTCGAATTCCGAGAAACAAAAAACGTTACAGCGAACAAGTACCAACATAACAATTTTAATATTTTAAACCGATACTGCGCAGGAGTAATAAAATCAATCATATAACAAGATACGAACAATTTTTACACTTGCCCTCGGTTCGAATTTAGCTTAAAAATAGACGTTTTGAGTGGTTTCCAGGCAGATAAGTTGTATTGATGTGTTTCAAGCAGACGGATGGATGGTCCATATTTTAGGGTTCTTCGTGATTGTGGGATAATCCTCGTCTTTAATGGTTTATGTTTATTTATGGTGGTTTTTTAAGTGTTCTGTTCCGTATAGAGTAATTTGTCTGGTTTGTTTTTAGTGATCTTGTGTGTGTTTTAAATGAAACGTTTGTTATTTTAATGAAACTCTTGTTCAGATTACAGAGTCTTTGATCTGAGTTTCTATTCGTGCATTACAAGTATTGCTGGATAATCTGTATTGGTGACTCTGTAAGTTCGAGGCTATTACTTACCTATACTTTTAGTACTAAGTTATATTATACACAGAAACTATTTTTGTACCTTAGTAGATAAAATATCAGCAAACACAGTTGAATTGATACATGTGGTTATTTGATAATCTTAAAAAAAAAACCAACTACAACACAAATCAATCACAAAAACAAAACACAATCCCGTAACAAATCCTTAACCCAACAATCCCAAACATTTGTTTACAAACCATTGATTACTCCATCAGTACTGTAAATATTTTTCTCAACACCATAAGAGCCACACGTCAACGACTTCGAAAGCCGTGTTTTTCGAAGTCTTGAAGCCGATGTTTAAGTCACAATGGCGGGCGTGGTCGCGAGCTAGCGGCGAATAATTACACCTCCCTCCCCCCCTCCGAGGTCTAGCACCTCCCCCCTCCTCGTTCATTGAGCATTGTCTTAAGATGTGACCTCTTGAAGGTATCAACTTGCGTATGGAAATTGAGTCCAATTTGTCTAAAGAAAGCGGGGAGATGTGGTGTTTAAGAGTTAGGTATGTGTCGCAGGCGCAGCACGTTTAGATTGGTTTGATTTTTTTCTTTTATTTTTGATGGTAATTTTTTTTCAGTGCTGTAAAATGGGACGTGAAAAAACATTTTAGTAGGTAGTATGGAGTCTTATCATCATACGGACGGACGGACGGACGGACAGCCGAGCGGAATCTTAGTAATAGGGTCCCGTTTTACCCTTTCGGTACGGAACCGTCAGAAAACGTATTATTGGTCTTGCTATACTTGCCTAATAAAAAAACGTCAAATTAATCATAACCCAGATATAATAAATGAATAGACATTCAAAAGCTTCAGTAAATATCTCGATAGCCTCATTAATTTCAGTCTTCTGTCAAAGCTAAAACCACATTAAAAATTAGCATACCATCAAATAGAACGTTTTTCATTCAACTATGAATCGTTCGTTCGTAAAAGAATGTGTCGGCCACCCCGCGTGCCTTATTGCGAGTACGTGAAGTTGGCGCGTGCGGTCATCTAGCCAGCATACACAATACGACAACTTACGTAACACGCAACGCGCACAGAATTACAGAATCGCGATTTCTCTATCACACCTTTCATACAAGAAACCATGACAATACTACTGCTAGACAATTTATTGTCCCCTAAAAAACGTCTAGACACAAAATTATTGTTAAATTCATGCGTGTTCAGTTTAAACGTTGGAACGACATTCTTATCTAGTGGCGTTCTACATTCAAAATAATATAAGTGAAGCAATTGAAAAACGAACCGAACCAAGTTCATATTACTGGCCGCTGTTCCAAATTCGAACGTATTCAAATATCGAACGAGATGGATGACGCGGCCGCTGGAACAAGTCTCACACAAATCATTTTTTTCAAAGTTTTTTTTTTCTTTTTAATTTTCTCCTTATAGTACGGTATTGCTGATTCCACATGAGTATTTATTTAAATTGCAAATATACGTTTAATAATATTAATCATAGCTATTTAGTCAATCTTTTCTATTTCTAAACTCGTAAAACCGCAGCGTTCCGAACCGAAACATTCAATCAACCGAAAATTTAAATAAAATATTACTCAAACTTATAAAATCATAATGTTAGACGTAGCTGGCTGGTTTCGGCGGCGATATGATCCCATTGATTGATGGGTGACCATGCTTCGTGTGGAGCGTACAAAACCAGCATAAGAGGGGTCGCGCTTTCAAAGAAAAACTATATCCAGAGAGGTCAAGTTGAAATGGTAGTTATATTTTTCAAGTGTGTTGACCCCGAATGCCTTGGACTAGTATCTACAATGTTTTGAACTTAATTAAAAATGTATAAAGAATTTATTGCGTGTCAAGACCGCCCCCGTGCTTTTGGAGCAGATTTTTTTTAATTACCACCAATTGGTAGCAATGGCGGAGAATTTGGTCGCCATTGCGTGTTAAAAAGTCAGAATTGTGAATGTTTTCGTGGTATTTATCTAATTTCCTGTTGGTATCGGATGACTGGCCTCGTCATACTGAGTCAGAACATGAGAATACAGAGATGAGGGATGCTGTTTACTAATAGAACTAAGTAAAACGTTAACGGATAGTTTTTTAAGATCAAAAGTTTTTTTTTCAGTGTTTTACAAATAAGTAGGCAGGCACTTCTTTTTTTTTTTCTTCTTTGGCAAATGATATGATGTTGACTATTCTGCCAGCGTCTGGTAGGTACAGACGCCAACACATCAAGCTACTACAATCTGTCAAATTCCTTTAATACATTTTCAACTTTATCGCCAAAGTATAAGGTTCAAAGTTGATTGGGTAAATTTGACAGTTTCATGTAGCTTGATGTGTTGATGTCTGTACTTGAAATTACTAATGACACATGACATGTCTTGAACATAACTGATATCTGTGAGGAAAACTGGACTTATAGTTAATCTGAGTCTGAAATCGTCAACCCGTATAACAATCGTGGAGATAAATGCTCCTGCCTTCTGCCCTTGCCGTGTAGAGAAACAATAATAGGCTTGTATTAGTATGTTATAATTAAACTAAATCTGAAATCACGTATTACTTACACGAAACTAAAAATATCGATCAATCATCAACTTCAAAATTACGTAAGCTTCACAAATAAGTATTGGCATCTAATATTATTTTTTTTTATTGCCTAAAGCACTTGTTTGCATATACGCTTCCTACACACCACACTTATAAGAGTGGGTAATAGACTAATAAAATCGATAACTCAACAACAGGAGACAAATCGATACAAGTAAGCTTATAAACTTAATGAATACTTAGTTGATTATTTGAGCAGATTAATCGATTATCTGCTTCAGAAAGTAATGAGTGTATTCAGTATAAGTTACTGTGTTTGTGAAACGAAAACCGAGTCATAATCATCGTTAGTTACCGAGATTATAACTAAAGCATAATCGATTTCTTTTCTAAACCAAAAAATCAATCATCCTTACTCACTGGCGGATCATAAAGAATCATTCCCGTTCTATTTTCAAAACAGAAATTTGAATATGAACCGAAAGCTACATTCGAACGCTCCCCGTGTTTGTAATTCGTCCGTTTGAAAATGGAACTTGTTGTTCTTATTATGAATGCGTTAAGGATGCGCAAGAGCATGCGTCTGACGGTTTAGTAACTGATGCATTAATGCCTCGAATGATCTCTTACGTTTTTTTGTTCGACGCCCGGAGATTGGTCATTACACATCTGAATATGTGTTCTCCACAAAAAGTTGGATCACGACTCGGTAAAAAGTCGAAACGAGTCTTGTGATGTAAGTAGATAGCAAACGTGCTCTTTATGTTATTAGAATTTGAAGTTTCCGGATTGATTTGAAAGTTTTTAACGGGCCGAAACTATTTGGTGGAGAGCAAATTGATTTTATTGTATTTGTCGGGTGTGGTTTCTCTTAGAATCTAAGCTTTTGATCTTGTTAGGTTAACAAACAGAAAGCTTTTTTTACTGATGAAACTGCTACAGCGAAACTGTGTTTCAATCAATAGATTAGCACTTGAACGTTGAAATTTTAAAAAATGTGTGCAACACTAAATTCCACTTGAACGTCAAAATATCGAACATTGAGTGCAACACTAATTTTCTTCGTGAAAAACTTTTCCATTTCAAATAGTGTGGTGAATGAATCGATCATCAAAGCATTCAAAATATGTTGCGCCATATCGCTTGTCGCCGTCCTCCGTCCTCATAATTAAACGTTCACATATTCCTTAAACACGAGAATTAACCCCAATTGAGGGACCGCTCTATTTAAATTACTCGTTACACTATTCAGCTTTCTGGAAGTATGAGACACGTCACTAATCTATATCGCAGCTGCCAGATGTAAGTACTTTAGTCGATTTTTGTGTTGACATCACTATTTTGTTGTTCGTTTTTAATTTTTTTTAATGATTATTTTTTTAGAGATGTAACGTTGTTTTGTTTGAAGCCGACTGAATTGGAAACTTTATGTCTATATTATAGCTGTTGTTTTATTTATGTTCTTTCGTTTTTTTTTAATAATTGGATGAGCTAAAAGTTTTAATTGAATTATAGCCATCTGTTAAATCGATTCCGAAATCAAATTTTGGAAGTTAATTTTATACAAACTTTTAAATAAATGTTAGCTTCTAATAAAATTGGTAGGCGCATGAGGTAAAACTACACATTTTTTTTTTAAATAAAAGTATTTCGCGCTATAAAAACGAAGTATCAAAAACAGTAATAAAATTTCTCATTGAAAAAATGTTCCACTCGTTCAATAGCGCGGGTTAGCGAATAATAATGTTATTTTATAAATAACGCGTTTTAATTTGAGTTAGAGCGGAGAAAGAAGTCCAACACCGCGTTTCCTGTTTTTGAAAGACTCATTTTATACTTTATAGCTTTTTTTTTGTTAGCAACCGGAATAACAAGATGGATTTCCGTTTTCGTAATGCACAAGTACAATAATAATTCCGCATTAAAATAAACCCGCTATTGTGCCTTTGTGGGTTATAAAATTATCATAAGCGAAACACACAAGTAATAATCTCATATTTGAGCCCGTCCCGTCCGCCATCTTTAAAAACAATGAACGTTATTGTCTCTTCTTAATTCCATTTTTGAAAAAATAATCCATTTCGCATTTCATCGCGAGTGCCTCATTGATTACTTTTGTACAAGACAAAAGGAAGCTTACGAGCTCACAAATACAGTCGTTGTCTGCTTGTAGTATCAAAGCGCAGCTGTGTTCTTGAAAGTTTTTACTTGAAGAAAACTGGATCTTATCTCAAGGGTTGAAGGGTGAAAATGGACCGCTAATTGGTTTACGGGAATTGCATATATGAAGAGCGGAAAGGCGATACTGTAAGAAAGGGACGTGGAGAATGCACGATTTTGCAATGTGTCCGTTTATTATGATAATTATTACGCGACGACAAAATCGAATTATTTCGATACAAAGTATGTATAATAATATTTGTCTTATTTGTTAGTGTTGATTTTATTGGACACGTGTTTACATTAAAGATGAAAATGAATACATTAGCTTCATTTTATCTGTAACGGTGTAGATAACGCAAATTAATGTAGGTTTACGTGTCAGTTTTTATTTATAGACATTTATAGCATTTGCATTTTTATTGGCAGTTACATAAAAATCGGCATTCGTAAAACGTGAAATAAGATTTGTGAAATTTCATTTTTGCAAATGAGCGTAACTTTTGTGGGGCACTTACCACGTCTTATCAGTTTTAAAAAAGATCAACATTTCCTACTATGTATTAGATTAATGCAGATCTTTCTTATGGAGTTACGTCCTTATAAGAACGTATTTGTGATCATTTAATCAAGATCTTGCAAGATACCTACTCTTCTGTCAACCCCTTCGAAAAATACAGGCATTATGTTATGTTAGAGGAAAACAAACCCGCGGGGTAATTACGTAACACACTATCAGCAGCAATGGCTTTCATTTTGACAGTTCAACAACACTGACCTCCACAACCCAGTTACTGGGTAATACGATACCCCTAGGTAAGACTGGTTGTCAGACTTTCGGGCTTCTAGCGGCCCGTAGCGACTGTCAAAGATCCACGAATGACAGCCGGGACCAACGGCTTAACGTGCTTTCCGAGCCACGAAGAATCTCGGTAGGTACGTAAAGATGGTCACCCATCCACGGACCAACCGCGGCAAGCGTAGCTTAACCTGATCGATCGACCTGTGCGACTGTTATTATTTAGCCACGGGCCCCTCAATTTGAATAATGTTGAAGCATATTGCTAATCCATTACACCATATGTTCGAAAAAAGTGTCTGCTCAAGAATGTAAATAACGCAATGAATCTTTTTCAACTGTAAAAATGAAACCCATTGCTACTAATAGTGTGTTACGCAATTACTCTGCAGGATAGCATTACACTCCAATACGAGTATCACACTAGGTATTTATGGGGCCAAGTAAATTAAATCTCAAAGGCCCATTCCGCAAAACACTCCATGAAAACATGCAACAAAAGTTGTTATCACATCACTCAAAAATACCAAGTTCTCATTCTGTCAACATACGTTAAAGTTTGTCAAACATAAACTAAACTATAACAACTAATTTTAAACAAACAAGTCGTTCAATTCAAAGCAAACAGCACCATCGTACCTTAATACTGCACAGACCTCCAGAAAAAACATATAAAAACTCTTAATAATTTCCATTTCAGTATCGAAATAGAAGTGATTAATTTATAAATTGCCTATTTGCAACCATACGCGGCTAATATACCCTTTAAATGGTCGTTAGTTGACGTGACAGACAGACAGACAGTCTACTACACTACTTAAGGACGGAAAACTTAAGTATTTCTGATATAAATGGAAGCCTTAGCTATATACTTACTACATAATTAACTTACTACATAATTGACGGCACGGTTGGCGCAGTGGTTAAGCGACTGACTGCTGCGCTGCGTGTCGCGGGTTCGATTCCCGCACGGAACGAATATTTGTATTGTATGACCTAAAAGTAGTTGTTCCGGGTCTGGCTGTTTGTGTATGTGAGTTTAAATGTTTGTAAACGCACCCACGATACAGGAGAAATTCCTAGTGTGGGGCAAAGTTTAAAAAAAAAAAAAAAAACATAAAACATAATTATATATGTACCTACTGCAGCCGCACGGGTTTAACTATGGTCAAGCTACGCTTGCTGTGGTCAGTTTGTGGATGGGTGACCATCCATTACATATCGAGACCCCTCCGTGCCTCGGAAAGCACTTTAAGCCGTTGGTCATGGCTGTCATTCGTAAATTTTTGACAATTTTTACGAGTAGGTACTCAGAAGCCCAAAAGTCTGCCAATCAGTCTTACCAAGGGGTATCGTAATACCCAGTAACTGGGTTGTGGAGGTCAGATAGGCAGTCGCTCCATGTAAAATACTGGTATTCAGCTGCATCCGGTTAGACTGGAAGCCGACTTCAACGTAGTTGAGAAAGGGCTAGGCAGGTTGGTTGACTTATTCAGTTCTAATAAGAAATTGATCTTAGTAGTTTCGCTTATCGATAAAAACGTAATTGGACTAACAAAGTTCGTCGTAAGTAATTTCTTAGCAAATTAAGTTGTTAATAAGTAAGTAATTAAAATTGAACTTTTAAAACAATTGTTGTAAAGTATATTATTGTTAGAAAAATGCGTAGTAGAAACTGAAAGAAACACAAGACAATTAGTGAAAAAACCACTGCTTTCTGAACTTACGTTAGGGTCCGTACTAAAGCTAACATGTTAAAATGTTAAATCTAATATTTATCTAAGAAATAAGGAAATCTAAACTTTAAGCATCCTGTCAGTCTGTCCGGTTAAAGGGCCTACATTTTATTTATTTCTCTAACTTTATTTTTTCACTGTAGTAACACTGAAAATTCGATAAAATCCATCCTGAAATTGAAGCTATGACGTTTAGATCAAAAACATAGTAATTGGGCTTTAAGTTCACAAAACTTTACTGGGTGTTTATTTTTGTTTAATATTCTTGAATGAAATGAAACAGTGCTTAGATTTTAACGTTTAGTTTAAATGAACTACTAGCCAAATGCATGACAGCATTTCAGAGGTCAAATGCCAACTTACAGTCTGCAGGGTAATTGCGTAACACACTATCAGTAGCAATGAGTTTCATTTTGACAGTTCAATAACATTCATTGCGTTATTTACGTTGTTGAGCAGACACATTTTTCGAACATATCGTGCGATGGATTAGCAATATACTTCAAAATGTATTACGCAACTCCGTGCCTCGGAAAGCACGTTAAGCCATTGGTCCCGGCTCGGCTGTCATTCGTAGATATTTGACAGTCGTTACGGGAAGCCCGAAAGTCTGACGACCAGTCTTACCTAGGGGTATCGTATTACCCAGTAACTGGGTTGTGGAGGTCAGATAGGCAGTCGCTCCATGTAAAATACTGGTATTCAGCTGCGTCCGGTTAGAATGGAAGCCGACCCCAACATAGAAGGAAAAAGGCTAGGCAGATTATGAGGTACAAACTAATTCCATGCCAATCATTCAAAAAACAATCGAATTCAAAATTCGCATTCCAAATCGGTTGGACGGCGTCAGAACTTTTTGAAAGTCAACTACTTTTATCGATATCGTTTAAGCGTTCGATATTTGAATGAATCACGTGACATGAGTCAGGTCCATTGTTCGTACACAATACTTACGTCGACTCGAGTAAATTAGGAAATGTATTTTTTATTGGAAAGCCACTCGGAATTACAATACCTAGAGGGTATAATATATGACACGCGTACGAGTTTCCAGTAAGCGGCGTGATAGTATTTGAAGTTCGAACGTTATCATCGTACGCTGTCTATGGCCGCCCATTGATGTTTTTAAACGAAGTTTACGAGTGTTGCCCACTAAAAATATTAATTAATTACCTATTTCGTCGGTGTTGGTACTTAGTGTATTATTAATAGTTGCAACTGAAATTCATGATGCTAGATGTTAAATTGTTTGTTGACTTACATTAACATAATTATAACTTCCTCTTACATTTGCGAGTTGTTTATCTTGCGTGAACTCAAACATTTCCCGTTTCGCATTGTTTTACTCAGAAGTTAAAGAAAAAAAATATCTTTTATTTATATAACAATCACGTTCGGCTCACATTGATTGTGCTCGTGGCTAGTGACGTCACCTCCGCCGCCTGATAAGGGCCACTTCCGGTCAAAATCCTGACCGATGGTAGTATGAATGACTGACCGAATGAACGGAACGAACGACCTTAATCAAAAATTGAGGACGAATTTTTCTCATACTACATTTTTGGAGGCTGGTATTATTTGTAATGCAACTGACGTTTGGCGATGTGTTGCATAAAATAATAATTAAATTCATAATTTATGATTTGTCAACCATAATATATCACGCGGGTACTGGATAATAAATTCATATAGACATATAGGGTTGAAATAATTATGACTGATACAAGCAGCTTGTCTATGCTTATATTTAATTGCTGACAAAATGGAATAATATATGACTACAATTTCTGAATGAACACGAGATAAAGTTTCTTCAATTGGCAATTTGGCAATACAATGACTAATAAAATTAAAATTTATTGTTAATTTTATAATTTCCAATTTAACAGTATTAGATTTTTTTTCAAGTTCTATCTTTGTTAGGTAGACCAGACGGGCAATTCTCGTAATTTTAAGAACGTTCACAGTCTGATATAAGTCTCTATCTGTCAAACACACCTACCTAGAAAGAAAGAAAGAAAATACATTTATTTAGCACAGACTATAAGACACACAGTAGGTACACATGAGACATACATCAGATAAAAACATAAAAATCAAATAAAAAAAGTGTAAAGTCCGATGTCAAAAATTAAACTGGAAAGTGTGCCTCACGGCTGCGCCAAAAAGGCCCAGTTCAGCAAAAATGCCAGACAACTGGTGCCTGACGCTGGTTTTCAACTGAACCAGCTACCTCTGTTTTCCCCACATTTTTGACTTCACTCATTGCTGAGGTCTCTCTTTTCAAGTGCCATTCTCCGCGCCCCTGTACCGACCTCATCCAGCACCCTAATTGCGTAACAGCACACTATTACTCTCAATTTGAATCATTTTGAAGCATATTGCTAATCCATTGCTCCATATGTTCGAAAAATGTGTCTGCTCAACAACGTAAATAACGCAATGAATGTTGTTGAACTGTCAAAATGTGCGTTTACCGATTGTTTGATCAGGCATCACACCGGACAAACGCAGGTAAGCGTGCACCCCTTCAGCGACTCATGCAAATATACAATGAATATTTCATAGATGTTGATATATTTCTGCTAAATAAAAATGCTTTTCGAAGTAAAGTTATTAATGTACTAGAAAACTTGGACATATCTTGTGGTAACTGACTAGTTTGTTAGTTTGTAACATTATAAAACGTTTCCTTGAATAATGGTAACTCGCTTACCAATGCGTCCTCATCATCATAGCATACCTCTTTGTTAACATGTGGAAAATGTTGTGGTTATTACATTGATTTTGTTTTAGATACCTTACTGATAAGTGTTATATATAATGTAATATCGTTTTTTTTTTCCCAAATAAAATAAAATAAATAAAATAAAATGAAACCCATTGCTACTGATAGTGTGTTAAGGAATTACCCTGCAGGTTATACCCGCGATGGTAATAATCTCCGAAACTACAGATTTTAAAAATTATTTCACTGATAGAATGCTACAAAATTTCACGCGGACGAAGTATTTTTCAAAAAAAGGGATGGTTTACAAATAGTACTGCAAACTTCGCGACAGTTGAGACGACTTTCAAGAATCTACTTACAATAAAAACTTGCCATATTTGCAACAACAAACATCCAATTAATATCTATTATTATCTACTTATGTGAAAAACCTCATTAGAGTCATTTTACAAAACACGTCCAATTCACACTTTTTCAACAAGTTCTAGGAATCCACAAACTCCAAGAATATTATAAAAACAAACTGAACGGACACCTTTTTGGGATTTTCCTCATTCTAATAAAATGACTTCGCGCGTTTCCGAGAATTATCGCAAAAACAGCGGAATTTTATTAAAAACTTACTTATAAGTTTTATCTTTACTTTAAGATTCATAGACGACTCCACCTTGGAGTGTAAATGTGGAGGTGTTCCATAAACGATGGGACAATTAATATTATCATGCGTATCCTGTCAGCTGCATGTTACAGGAACGTGGACGCTGATGATGGCGCGAAACAAGTTGCCGAATTCTGGGCCGAGTTCATTTAGATTGCCATGGACACGAGAAGAAGAAGGTGTTAACTTAATTTGGTAACAAGTTTCCGTATCCCTTTGCAACCGGGAGTAAAAATTTCGCATAGATCAGTAAAAACTTATTAATCCTTTGGAAAGTGTTCAGAGGTCCTGGGAAAAATACTGGAGAAAATCTCATGCAACCTGGTCTTCAGCAGTCAGATCCTCACATACGTGAGGTTCAGGACTAATTTGATAGTCGCTCGATCGTGCTCAGAATTTTGTAAAGTCGAAACTCACGATCACTTCAATTCGGTTGGAAAGGGTTAAAGTCTAATTTGAATCTGTTTGGTTTGCTGTGCAGAGGGGCCCGTGACTAAATAATAACAGCCGCACAGGTCGATCGATCAGGTTAAGCTACGCTTGCCGCGGTTGGTCTATGGATGGGTGACCATATTTACATACCGAGACCCCTCCGTGCCTCGGAAAGCACGTTAAGCCGTTGGTCCCGGCTGTCATTCGTAGATCTTTGACAGTCGTTACGGGTAGTCAGAAGCCCGAAAGTCTGACAACCAGTCTTACCTAGGGGTATCGTATTACGCAGTAACTGGGTTGTGGAGGTCAGATAGGCAGTCGCTCCATGTAAAATACTGGTATTCAGCTGCATGTGGTTAGACTGGAAGCCGACCCCAACATAGTTGGGAAAAGGCAGGCAGATGATGAGTTTGCTGTTCAGTACCAATATGAGTTATAAATTAATTCATATTTACTTTCTGAGTTTATCTTGGGCATTGGTGACATCGGTCAAGGAAAACATTGTGAGGAAACATGACTTACGGACTTACGGTGGACTTACGGTTAATATAGGTAAGTCTGAAATCGCCAAACCGTCTTGAGCAAGCGTGGTGACCAATCCTCATGCCTTTTCCGTGTGAGAAGAGGGCCATACCCTGCAGTGGGTATTATGTATTGATCTTCAGGATCAAACGTATAAAGGCAATCATCATCTCCCTAGCCTTTTCCCAATTATGTTGAGGTCGGCTTCCAGTCTAACCGGATGCAACTGAACACCAGTATTTTACATGAAGCGACTGCCTATCTGACCTCCACAACCCAGTTACTGGGTAATACGATACTCTTTGGTAAGACAGGTTGTCAGACTTTCGGGCTTCTGACTACCCGTAACGATTGTCAAAGATCTACGAATGACAGCTGGGACCAACGGCTTTACGTGCTTTCCGAGGCACGAAGGGGTCTCGGTATGTAAAGATGGTCACCTATCCACAGACCAACCGCGGCAAGCGTAGCTTAACCTGATCGATCGACCTGTGCGGATTTTATTATCTAGCCACGGGCCCCCTAAGTTATGGCATCATTCGTTAGACTAAAATGATTTAAAATAGTTTATAATTTAAATGCATTAGTATAAAACTATGGACTAGATTTATGTCTGAAATAAATAAATTATTATTATTATTTAAAATGGTTTGTAAACAGTGTCCAATTAAGGAACCAAGCAATTTTATACTTAATAATTATAAAGAGGTAAAATTCGTGAGGTTGTGTGTAGGGGGTAATTTTCAGAACTACTGATCCGATTGCGAAACTTATTTCACTGATGGGAAGCTATCAGTATGGCCGAGAGTTATACTATAATATATTTTATTTTAAAAAACAAGACATTTCACGCGGACGAAGTCTGTTCAGAAGCAGGTTTGGTATAAATAAGCTAAGTATATGGTTTTAACAAGCTCAAACTTTTGCTTCTGTGCTACAAAGCGACACAGAAAAATAGCTACGATTAATAATATGTTTTAATAATGTGTATTTTATTTATAAAATAGCTACGATTAATAATATGTTTTAATAATGTGTATTTTATTTATAAAATAACTAGCGGCCCGCTCCAGCTTCGCACAACTGCAATGTTTTTTTTTTTTAATTTCCGAAACTTTCTTTCATACAAAATGTTTGTATGAAAGAAAATTCTGTCCTGGCAATACCGAACACAACAAAAAATAATTAGCCAGTTTGGTGCGGACATCCGGAAGTTATGCGCGTACAGACATTTTGGCGACTTTGTTTTATACTATGTAACGATTAAGAAAATAATACTTGCTTTATGAAAGAAACGGGCAGAATTTGATGAGTTATAACCTAACCTAACAGTGATATCCCCAAGGCATTGTAACTGCACGAAAAACTAAAAAGGGGCCCGTGGCTAAATAATATCAGCCGCACAGGTCGATCGATCGGGTTAAGCTACGCTTGCCGCGGTTGGTCTGTGGATGGGTGACCATCTTTACATACCGAGACCCCTCCGTGCCTCGGAAAGCACGTTAAGCCGTTGGTCCCGGCTGTCATTTGTAGATCTTTGACAGTCGTTACGAAGCTCGAAAGTCTGACAACCAGTCTTACTTAGGGGTATCGTATTAGCCAGTAACTGGGTTGTGGAGGTCAGATAGGCAGTCGCTCCATGTAAAATACTGGTATTCAGCTGCATCCGGTTAGCCTGGAAGCCGACCCCAACATAGTTGGGAAAAAGCTAGGCAGATGATGATAAGTCTCGCTGTCGGCTACAATGTTTCTTTCAACAAATTAAGTGCTTGCCAAACACAATCATTGTGCCTTGCCAAAATAATTTTTAAAAACTTTTAAAAATTAATTAAGTAATTTAAATAAGTTCTTTTAATTAAGTTCCTATTGCCTGTGCTAGATATTTTAGACTGGATTTACCTACCTAGTGGAATAGACATCATCATCATCTGCCTAGTTTTTTCCCAACTGTGTTGGTGTCGGCTTCCAGTCTAACCGGATGCAGCTGAATACCAGTATTTACATTTAGTACCTAGTGGAATAGACAGACGTCTAAAAAACAATCTGCCTCGCTTTTTCTCAACATTAACACAGTAAGTTGGTTAGTTTGAACTAAATTTATTATGTGTTAGTATTAGAATACTCTAATACTAAGACAATAAATTCACGAATTTTTTGAACGTAACATGTAAAATACTAGTACTCATTCAGCTGCATACGGATCGACCGCTTGATAATACAAAAGTGCCTGTTATTGTTTTTTTTTTTTTTTTAATATATGCTTCGAGTTTGAGTTTTATAGAAGTAGCATCTGAATAATGATTAAAAATAATAGAAAAGCCGTTTTAATTTTACAGGTTAAAGCAGTAAACTCACGATTAAAAATATGGTGTTTTAGTATGAGGCCAATATTGTCGCCGATTTTCTTGTTCACAAACTAAACTAAATTTAAGTTCAGTGCATCTTTTTCTTTGTATTTGATTATGAAAAGGACAGAAGATAAATATTAGTTTAGTCCTGTCAAATTAGTCAGCGCCTGTCGTAAATAATTGACGTATTCTTAGTAACCAATTTTTTAATCACGTCTAATCTTGTCTATGGAGTATCTTAATTTGACAGGGCTAAACTAATATTTATTTTCTGTCCTTTTCACAATGAAATAGAAAGAAAAAGATGCACTGCGCCTAAATTTAGTTTATTTTGTGAACAAGGGAATCGGGGCCTTTATTCTTGTTTATTATTTATAAATAAAATTTAAGACAAATTATATCGTAGCTAATTTTCTGCGTCACAGTGTAGCGTAGAGTCAAAAGTTCGGTCTTGTAGAAACCATAGCTTGTTTATACCGAACTACCACGGTTTTACGACTTAACGAAACGTAGAGACTTCTTTATTATATTTAAGTTTAATATTACTGTATTATACACATAAGCCTTCCGGAATAAAATCTCTAAATAATGGTGAAGACCACATCAATGTCCGTTGCGTATCTTAAAAAACCAACGTGGTCACATAGACAGACACTTATTTTATAATATGTATACATATAGATAGTGTCTATCCGCTTAAGATTTATATACGTCTAAAGAAAGTCAATTATCAGGCATAATTAATTTGATAAACGATCATAAATATATAAAGATAACTATTTTGATTTGTTGATAGCTTGAAATGTGATTGGCTTTGGTGTAACTAGAATGCATCCGTATAAATAACTGCCTTCTCTACTAGACTTTATAAAATTTAAATAATTATATTTACGTGTAATTTTTGCCCCTACATAACTAAGTTAAAGTTACTAAACACGCTAGTTTAATTTAGTTTGTTCTTATGTTTGTGTTCTTTCTCTGCGTCATGTTTACCGCAAATAAACGTATTTTCTTTCTTTCTAAGTTTTCCTGTATTGTCTTTCACACACCGTGTCTACGACTGTCATCCAACTTTTCTATCGCAGGGCTGTTGGAAGAATTTCTGTGTTGCTGCAGAGATATATGTATCTATCTCTAGTAACACCTACAATACACCAGTTATAATACAGTCCCTTGTAATGTAGAGCGATTTACTATCATTATCATCTGCCTAGCTTTTTCGAAACTTTGTTGGGGTCAGCTTACAGTCTAACCAGAGCTGAATACCAGTATTTTACATGGAGCGACTGCCTATCTGACTTCCACAACCCAGTTACTGGGTAATACGATACCCCTTGGTAAGACTGGTTGTCAGACTTTCGGGCTTCTGACGACCCGTAACGACTGTCAAAGATCCACGAAAGACAGCCAAGGCTTAACGTGCTTTCCGAGGCACGGGGGGGTCTCGGTACGTAAAGATGGTCACCCATCCACAGGCCAACCGCGGCAAGCGTAGCTTAACCTGATCGATTGAGCTGTGCGGCTGTTATTATTTAGCCACGAGCCCCTCGTCGATTTACTATCAACCAGTCACAAATCCAGACTCCAGCTCAGAAACTCCTGATGGAAAAACCCAATAACACTTTGCCTGACCTAAGAATCGAATCCAGGACCTCATGCTCATCAGTATCGCTTGCGACCGACCAACGAGGCAGTCTTACTTTACTCTATTCAGCAATTTAAGACAACCTTGCCGTTTCTTTTTCCCTATGTTATAACAGACAGTTTCCGATATTAACAATACTAAGACAGATATAAATTGCAGCCTTGTTATTTAAATAATTACACATATAGAATTCTTGTTTCTACTCATTAATATCGATCAATTATAGAATTACTTTGTGATTTAAGTTTTAGCATTTCAAATGTACGTAGGTTTTTTTTTTTTTAATTATGACTCTAATACTCGGTTTCCTGTAAACAAAAACGAATTGTTTTGCTTACCGATGGCAACTTTTTTATTGCCAAACTGGCCGGATATATTCGTAAGCTAATTTTACGTGTGATAGCTACTTCCATATGGGAGGGTCTAAAGAAAGAAAAGAAAGAAAAAAACGTTTATTCTGCACAAACAAAACGCACGTTACAAATAAAAAAAAGACATAAAATATACAAAGTAGTCAAAAGCTTCGTACTCATGCTATAAAATACTCGCTAAGCTAAGCTATTGTCTACTGTAAAGAGCTATGAGGTATTTGCTTCATTATTATTTGTAAAGATACAATAGTCTTAATTTTAATCAATAACGGTCTTGAGGGGCCCGTGGCTAAATAATAACAGCCACACAGGTCGATCGATCAGGTTAAGCTACGCTGGCCGCGGTTGGTCTGTGGATGGGTGACCATCTTTACATACCGAGACCCATCCGTGCCTCGGAAAGCACGCTAAGCCGTTGGTCCCGGCTGTCATTCGTATATCTTTGACAGTCGTTACGGGTAGTCAGAAGCCCGAAAGTCTGACAACCAGTCTTACCTAGGGGTATTACCCAGTAACTGGGTTGTGGAGGTCAGATAGGCAGTCGCTCCATGTAAAATACTGGTATTCAGCTGCATCCGGTTAGACTGGAAGCCGACCCCAACATAGTTGGGAAAAGGCTAGGCCAATGATGGTAATAATTATGTAGGTAACTATCCGGATGCAGTTGAATACCAGTATTTTACATGGAGCGATTGCCTATCTGACCTCCACAACCCAGTTACTGGGTAATATGATACCCCTTGGTAAGACTGGTTGTCAAACATTCGGGCTTTCGGCTTTCGGGTCTTTTCGCCTTTTTTATATGGGTAACTAGGTAATACGCCATACTATAAAATATAATCGTCAAGATCGGTTACTTAACCTTCAAGCAGTCGCGCGGCGTCGAATCGACCGCGATTCGATCGATTCTCGACACATTTATGGTGCCAAATTGCTTACAAATCCAAAGAAAATTAGAATATTATTTTGATTTTATAATTTTGTTTATGTCCTAACATAATGATAATGTGATAAATACAAAAAATATTAAATAATTAGTGTTTTAAATCCCTGAAATATCCTATAGGTCTTTTAGGTTACGCGCGGCCGCTGGCGTTACAAATGTCCGCGCGCCCGCTTGAAGGTTAATTATATGAATTCAGTTAATTACTGAAAAGTAAATATTAATTTAGTTAATAAGTAAAAACAACGGAAAATCGTGTACAACAAACTTTTCTTTTCAAGCCCGCCGGCCATTCTGAAAGTTCAGTTGAAAAGCTCTGTAACTTTCGTTACAGTAAACTTTCAAATATCTTTTCCTGTGTCTCGATGATTTTAGCGTGAACTTTTTTATTTTTATAAACATATAAACGGTTGCTTTGAACTTCAATCAACGTTATAAATTTAATTATTATATAATATTCTAGTATTGATTGAATTGAAGCTTTTAATCCAACCAATAGAACCGATAAATTATATAGAAATAGCTACTGATAAATTAATTAGATTTATCGATCTAACAGTGACTAAATTAGACATTGATTAACTTAATAAATACCTATCATAACTCAAGCTAAAACCATCCAATCTCCTATTTATATCCCACTAGCTTATGCCCGTGACTCCGTCCGCCAGGAAGCCAACTATACCATAAAATATATCCTATGGCATTTGCCAATAGTGTAGCTTCATATTGGTGTAAAAAAAATTGAAATCGGATGAGGAGTTTTGGAGATTATCATCTACATCCATACCGATAAGACCGTCCATTGTGTCACCCTTTGTTTTCTATATTTATGTCTGTAATTTATATGGTGTAAATAATAAAGAGTATTCTATTCTATACTATTCTATACAAACTTTAACTCTTTATAATATTAGTGTAGATCAAACCAATACCTGTATTATATCTTCTAACCCAATAATATATAAAATTCAGTTGTCATGTCAAACAACAATATCAGCTATGTATATCGCATCAAACGGGAATCGTACTCGCTACGGCGTCGGTCTGAGCTTGATCTTCTAACCAAGCGACCTATGACCCGTGATACTTTGATACTAGATGTTCCTCAGTATCTGATCTCGATTTGTGAGATAAGGGAAAAAATGCACGGTCTAGCATCTTGAGATATGTATCATGTTCATGCTGTGAGAGAGAGGGGTAAGCAGATAGTTTGGTTTGTAACAGAAGTTTAAGTTAGCGAGAATCTTATAAGATTTTTGTTTTGGAGTTTCTTTTGCTTTAATACCGAATGATAACAGTAACTGAAAGTGATGATGAATGAACAAAGTTTATGTTAAAAATATTGCAATTTTGATTTATGTTGATGCGTTTTGTTAAATGAATAAATCTGTTTATATTTTTATCAAGTAATAAATGTAGATAGGTACACTAAGCTGAACCATTTATTTTGACTAAAAATATGCAACAGCAGAATAGTTTTGAAAGGAATATTTAAAAATAATATTCTTGTAGCCAAATGTTATTTTCGATTGATCTAAGTGATCATAAAGAACGTTTATGTTGGCGTTAGTAAATTAGAGATCATTTTTTATTAATTTAAAAATAAAATTTGCAACAAAATAATAAAAAAAATATCCTAAATCTTTGCAAAAGCATGCACTTCACTAATCAACTTTTAAAAATGTTTTCCATTCATGAAGAGTTAACCCTTAAAAGATGACGTACTCATAACATTGTATTATTTTTCAGCACATTTTACTAAACAAATGAGTTCAATGTTATTATTATTAGTAAAAAACAGAAAACAAAATAAAATTCTTACCTTAATTTATGACATCCAAACTTGAAATTAACTCGACAAAACAACGCGGTGGCCATGCACAATGTCACTCCTGTTCGTTTCACCATAAATCCTTACTGTCACACACACACTGACCACACAATTTGAGAACACAGTTTATGTATAACTAATGTATGTCTTTTCTTCTAAAACTTTTATTAACAGTCAACTGAAATAAAAAAGTTTCAATCCTAACTTCGCGAGAAGTCGAAACTAAATAAAAATAATCGTCCGAAACGCGGAAAATGTAACAGCCGCGCGCAAATTACTCACGCGACTGAAAAAATTGCCACATCTGCGTAAGACTCGGAAACTAAATCAAAATACTGGCTAGGAGAGGGACGAGTCAACTGAGGCCCCACCCTTCCCCCACCACTGGCCGATACGCAAAAACATTCATAAAAACCACGCTCGACTCCTCCGCGAAATTACCAATTGTTTATAGCACGACAAAAATGTAAACCCGAACGGATTCATCTCGACAAAGCCCTAGATTAAGCAAAACATTAAACAATTAAAGAGTCACACAATAGAATTCCGACAATGTCGAAATAATTAAAACAATACACGGTTTAATTTGTACGAATCATAATAATAAACACGGAGCGTTACTGTGTTATCGAAAATAATCGATTCTTCGAATGCGTTTCGGTGGATTATTTTTAAAGATGGAAACCTTAGTGCGGGTTGTCGGCGCGAGTTTTCCCGCGCTCCTGGAAACGTGCGTGACGTCAGAGTGTTAGAGGTGCGACCGCGCGCTGCAGCCGCCCGGCCACGAATACGTCGCGCCGCGCCCGCCGTCTCCGCTCGGCGTTTTTTTCTGCCAAAAAACTAAGAAAGGGTCTTTAGTTTAGGGTTAACTGTATGCCCGACAATGCGGATGATTTTTTGTAAAGTCTTTTAAAACTGGAGCGTGTTTAAAATACGCGCGTTGACCTTCGACATATCGCGGTGTCGCTCAGCGCAACACTGAAATACTGTCTTACATTGCGTTTTTTGTTTTTGCTCCGATAAGATCTGCTCTGTAGTTGCCGTAACTTGTAAGTTGGTAACGCAATGTACAGGACAAAGCTCTAAGTTTCGTAATTGTAGACTTTTAACATCTAAGTTGGTAGCGTTTAGTTTCTCTACTAAAAGTTTTTTGTCTAATTTTTTGTCGGAGTTATAAGAGGATAAGTGTATATAGTTCTTTAATGATATTATAATACGTTCCTACGTACGAGGGCACTGGCCACTGTATCACATGACGGTTAATTGAAGAATTAATTATATGCCAAATCTTTAAGTCAGATGTTGAGAGGTACAGCTCTAATTTGAATCCCGTCAAAAGCTTAATTTCCCTTCACTTCAACGGTTAAAACGATGACATAGAAAAACTCATAACCCCATAGAGTATTTTTTTTTTCGTAGTAATAAATACCTCTGTTTTCTAAATTATATTAATTAGAGACTTGTATGTAGATTGACCCACACTGGCGAAGAAATTTATATTGAAAATTGTTTAAAATGATGATAAGTATGGTAGCAAAACGATCTACTAATACCGTTAAAGGGTTGTCGAATAATAAGGAGAGAGACATAACCGTCACGTCTGTACTTCCCTTAAGAGCTAGACAGAGGTGTACGCACCCACATTCCGTCAGTTGTCTTGGTAAGTCCCAGCATGTAAAACTGGCATAGACCACTGTTTATTTACTGAAAATAAATGTACAGAAGCCAGCACGTCAAGCTACTACAATCTGTCAAATTTCTTTAATAGGTTTTCAACTTTATCGCTGAAGCGTAAGGTTCACATTTGTTTGGGAAAATTTGACAGTTTCGGGTAGCTTGATTTGTGGTACACGCAGGCTGCATATTCATTTTTTTTTTTTTTGTGGAAATACTCTAGGTACACACTTTTTGAACGACCCAGATACGAGACCAGCCAGTCGATTCTCTAAAAATCTCACCGTGAAATCATAAGTGAAGTGAGCACTGAATAGTGTTAGTCCCTAGCGAATGACAGCTCACTCCACGCTCACTTCACCCAAGCTTTCACGGTGAGATGGTTACAGAATCACACGGCAGCACCCTAATTGCGTAATCAATCAAAATCTGAATCTTTTTGAAGCAAATTGCTAATCCATTGCTTCATAAGTTCAAAAAATTTGCCTGCTCAACACGTAACTAACGCAATGTATGTTGTTGAATTGTCAAATGTGTTACACGATTGGCCTGCGGAAATTCGGGTTCAGCGTTCAACCACTGGACCTACGGAGTCAATGTAGATTGGTAGCAGGTTATAAATCTGTCATGGAGGAAGGTGACTGCCCACAGGAACTGATAGCCTCATTGGTCTAGTATTGGCAAACGCCATTGGCTAAGCATGATATCCTTGGCTCTATTCCCAGGCCGGGCAAAGTGTGATTGGGTTTTTCTATCAGGAATTTCTCAAAGAATAGAGAATTGAACAACAAGAAGTGAATTCAACTGTTGAGACTTTAATTGTGAACTTCCCGGAGTCTGGATTTGTGCCCAGTTCATGGCAACAGGTTTGATCTGCCTAACTGCCTTTCCTCGCTGCGTTAGTTTCCAGTCCTACGAGTTGCAAATGAATACCAATTAATATATTTATTTATTTAAACTTTTTGCACAGAAAAAGGTACAGACGCCAGCACATCAAGCTACTACAATCTGTCAGATTTCTTTAATAGATTTTCAACTGTAGCGCTAAAGCATAAGGTTCAAAGTTGATTGGGAAAATCTGACCGTTTCGGGTAGCTTGATGTGCTGGCGTCTGTACAAAGGCGGACTTAATGCCTTAGGCATTCTATACCAGTCAACGAAGGGTGGTGAAGAGATTAGATGGCAGGTGCTTTGGTTTCTTAATAATGTTCACTCTTTCTTGTGTCAGTCTGTTTGCCTGATTACGGACAACGAAGCATGATAAGGGAAGAGTGGTGGCGACGTCGTAACGGCCGCGACTTACGAGTTGTAGGTTCGAACCCAGACAGGTGGTTTACTTTGTGCAAATTATATCAACACCACTGCTTTTAAAACGGTGAAGGGAAAACATCGTGAGGAAACCGGCATGTCCTGGAACCAAAAAATCGAAGACATGTGACATCTACCGACCCAGTGGGCAAGCGTGGTAGATTACGGCCCACTCCTTCTCACAGAGAGGAGGCCTGTGTCCCAGCAGTGGGAACATTATAGACGGATTATGTACAGACGCCAGCACATCAAGCTACTACAATCTGTCAGATTTATTTAATAGATTTTAAACTTTATCGCTAAAGCATAAGGTTCAAAGTTGATTGAGAAAATCTGACAGTTTCGGGTAGTTTGATGTGCTGGTGTCTGTACCTATAACAGTTTTTACGATATGACTTCAATCTGATCTCTACACAGCCCAATTCCTACGACTACGACCATCGCAAATGCAGACACCACAATTATAGGTATTCCTCCACAATTATAGATAATTATAAGGGTATATAAGTCAGTTTCCATCCTAAGAATCTAAATCCCACACATGTTTGTATATTTATCTGTTTGTTAAAACAATATTGTGACGTCGGCTTTGCAGGGATGTTTTGTTAAGTATGTTTTTTTTTTAGGCACAGCAATTGAAATCATCGGACAAGACTTCCAATAAGATACTTATACGGTTGCTATGCCGAGTTTCTATAACTTTGACATCACGCCCATAATCCTTTAAGGATAAGGCAGGTGAATCGAGATACATAAGTAATTGAAACTCTTCTTACATATTTCAAAATATATTGTTGTTTGTTTGGTTACACAGTCTTACCAAGGAGTATCGCGTCATTCAGTAAGTTTGTTGTGGTGAGATTGGCAGTCGCTCCATGTAAACATGTAAAATATTCCGTATAGCTGGCAAAATGTGGATGTACAGACGCCAACACATCAAACTACTACAATCTGTCCAATTTCTTTAATAGATTTTCAACTTTATCGCTATAGAATAAGGTTCAAAGTTGATTGGAAAAATTAGTCAGTTTCGGGTAGCTTGATGTGCTGGTGTCTGTACACCACCCATAGTCCACTCACTTTGCGCCAGTAATGTTTAAGTCCCACGTATTAGGGGGTGAGAATATTGCCATGAACTGGGCACAAAAATCCAGGAGGGGCCTGTGGCTAAATAATAACAGCCGCACGGGTCGATCGATCCGGTTAAGCTACGCTTGCCGCGGTTGGTCCGTGGATGGGTGACCATCTTTACATACCAAGACCCCTCCGTGCCTCGGAAAGCACGTTAAGCCGTTGGTCCCGGCTGTCATTTGTGGATCTTTGACAGTCGTTACGGGTAGTCAGAAGCCCGAAAGTCTGAAAACCAGTCTTACCAAGGGGTATCGTATTACCCAGTAACTGGGTTGTGGAGGTCAGATAGGCAGTCGCTCCATGTAAAATACTGGTATTCAGCTGCATCCGGTTAGACTGGAATCCGACCCCAACATAGCTGGGAAAAGGCTAGGCTGATGATGATGGGCACAAATCCAGACTCCGGGATGCAAACATTCCAGAGGCTTTCTTTTATGGTCTACTACCTTAAGCTTGCGACTTCCTCCCTTCTTGGTGAAGATTCCCTTGTTCACAAACTAAACCAAATTTTAGTTCAGTGCATCTTTTTCTTTATATTGCATTAAGAAAAGGACAGAAGATATTTATATCAGTTTAATCCTGTCAAACTAAGATACTCCATAGACGAGGAGGCGGAACGCGTGAGGGAGAAGCAATCTTTGCGCCCTCACGCCCCTAATCGCCGCAGGAGACGCCCTGGGCGTCGGGAGTCAAGAGCTGACTCCCGGCCACCGTAGGCGCGGGCTTGCGGACGGCGAGCAATGGGCAGTTCGCCGTCTGGTAAGGACCAGGCTCGGGTCGACGGCGCGTTGTGTTCCACGCGCGCCTCAAAGAGATGTCAGCAGTGACGGGGCCCACTGGGGCCGATGCTTGCCAGGGTCGCGGGTTGTTCGAAAGAGTTACCGTGGCCCTTGGCACAGGCAACTGAAGGAACACGGGTGGGTTTTAGTCAGTAAAAGTCTGACACACCCTCCCGTTCCGCCCAGAACGGGAGAAGTTATTTGATAATTTCCCACCCAAAAAAAAAAAAAAGATACTCCATAGACAAGTTTAGGCGTGTTTAAAAAATTGGCTACTAAAAATACGTCAATTTACGTCAGGCGTAATTTGACAGGACTAAACTAATATTTATCTTCTGTCCTTGTATTAATGAATTGGAAAGAAAAAGATGCACTGAACTTAAATTTAGTTTAGTTTGTGAAGAAGGTTTCAGTGCATCTTTTTCTTTATAGCCAGGAACATCCCGGTGTGCTGACGACCATAGTGCTCGATCGCTCGCCAGTCAAGCTTCCTCTATACTTGTTTATTATTCTTTTTGTCCGCATTAGTGCTGGGTTTGGCTGAGATCCATCTCACACATCCATCTTCTCTTTATTGCTGTTAGATATCTTTAGTTGACAACCACAGAAAGACTATTAAACATTATTCTTTGTCCTGATTTATCTTCAGTTTATTATAAGATTAGTTATTGTTTTTAATTAAGTACCTGTTTAATATCATTTATTTTATTTAATCATTTATACACACATAATATATAAACAGACAAGAAAAACAAAAAGAACAGAAAAAGTATTGCGTGGTTTTTATGAAACCACGGTAAAAGTGAAACGTTTTTTTCACATTATAGACATTTAACTAAAATTTTTCGGAATAATATTCCATTAAGGGTATTCACTTTATCCCTACTCCGCGGCCGACCGTCACGCGACATGCAACATACAGACGAAAAAGTTTGAGACTATGTAATAAAAGTTTCACTTTAAAATTAGGTACAGACGCCAGCACATTAAGCTACCTGAAACTGTCAAATTTTCCCAATCAACTTTGAACCTTATGCTTTAACAATAAAGTTGAAAATCTATTAAAGAAATTTGACAGATTGTCGTAGCTTGATGTGCTGGCGTCTGTACAAAGGTAATGCTTATTCCTAAAAAAATCTCTTCCAGCATAACTGCGATAGGAAAATAAATAGAGAGATAGAAACATCTTGTGTAAGATTAAAAGAGAAAATAAAATACATAAAATCAAAAACAATTAACATAATAAAATAAAATAGAATGTACTTTATACATACATAAATACATACTTCTAAAATAAATATCACTATAATGTTAATAATTGTATCGTAATCAAAATAATAAACACATCCACAACTATGATGAAGTGGAAAGATGGTGTTCTTTAAAAACTGCTACAGTTTGGCAGCTCTAAATGTCAGTAGGCGGTAGTGAATTCCACAACCGCACCGCGCGCATGTTGAAGGAGTAGGAGTAGACGTCGGTGGAGTGGGGAGGGGACTATCATATTAGTCCATAAACTTTGTTAAGGTCTTATACAGGTTCAAATTACATTAGCTAGCGAAACTCCGCAGACGTTGTTGTCGATGTCTAAACACGATAAAATCATCTGCCTGGCCTTTTCCCTACTATGTTGGGGTCGGCTTCCAGTCTAACCGGATGCAGCTAAATATCAGTATTTTACATGGAGCGACTGCTTATCTGACCTCCACAACCCAGTTACTGAGTAATACGATACCCCTTGGTAACACTAGTTGTCAGACTTTCGTGCTCCTGACCACCTGTAAAGACTGTCAAAGATCCATGAATTACAGCCGGGACCAACGTCTTAACATGTTTGCCGAGGCACGGAGGAGTCTCGGTATGTAAAGATGGTCACCCATCCACAGACCAACCGCGGCAAGCGTAGCTTAACCTGATCTATCGACGTTATTATTTAGCCACGGGCAACACGATAACATAAAAATTAAAAAGACTTGATGTTGTTTTTGCGGTCAACGATCGCTGATGGTTTTACTTGAAGTACATACCTATGTGTTAAGAAAACCTCTTTTTTTTTGTTTTTGTTTTATTCGTTTAGATATCGAATCTTTTTTAATTTAATTTGACCCTGAAGACCTAAATTAAAAAAACTTTATAATTGTTCTTTCTGCTTCGCAGCAATCTGTCGTCAACAACAGTAAGCTATTCCTTTCCGATATCTCTGGCTTTTTTATTAGGGTATGAAGCTTGGGTAATAACTTCGTAGTTACGTTTCTCATTCCAATTAAATGAATCAAAATATTAATTACCAATCAGCAGGAATAATATACTCTTAATGTGTCTATCAACAGTCCTGTCTTGCCGAAAAGATTTTTGATTGAAATATTTTTGGCAATTTCAGTTCATGTTGTCATGTTGCCTATTCGCTTATCATCAATGTTTAGTTGATGAGACTCACGGACAACGAGCCCATAATTTATAATAACTCAAAAAAAATCTGTCTTGTCTTTGTTGTGTTAGCCTTAGTGCTGTTATGTGAAAATTGGAAAACTTGGGTTCACATTTCACTCTGTACTGTACTCACAATTCGAAAGCGAACTCCCTTGTTTTTCAAATTAACATATTTATTTATTAAATGGACAAACTTTTTATACTAAATAAACTAACAAACCATTGTACCTAACACAAATGTAATAAACTTAACACATCTAAAACTATTAACAAACTAAAATATGGCGTCGAAATATTCTTCCGCATTGCTGTCGACTGGTAAAGTACCCAAGAGACTGGCGCCTTTGGCCCGGCGCCCATTATCGGCATCGGCAAGGAAAAGGATCCTTCGGCATCCTACATGCAAGCGCACACTATCGGCAATTATGCTTTGGCATGCTGCAACGTTCTTAGGGATGACGAGGCGTCCTTAAGGATGCCGCACCGTCCTGTAGCTTGCCGAAGCGTCTCAATATCGTATTTCTCAAACTATCCCCCGAGTGTTGCCTCGGCGCCGGCGGCGTACCGAAGGATGCCGAAGCATCCCGAAGCATTCTCAAGGCTGCCGATACACCAGCCTCAAGCATACCGAAGCGGTATTTTTGTTATTACGACCACATATCACGGAAATTTCTACTTTATTGCCATTATGTTATAGTATATTGCTATTTGCCACCTAAAATCCTCAGTCGTACCGATGCCGATAATGGGCGCCGGGCCTTTGCTTCGTTGTATGGCAATACTTATCCTCTGACTAAGGTAAAAGCCAGCCCTTGGGTCACTGGAAGTGTCAACCAGCCTTTTGGAGATTTCATTGAACAAGCCAGACTTACCTTGTTAATGATCTTGTTTTATTATGAGATAGGTGAGTCAGATAATGGCGCCGTAAATAATATTTATCTTCTGTCATTTTCTTAATGAAATAGAAAGAAAAAGATGCACTGAACTTAAATTTAGTTTAGTTAGTGAACGATAGAATCGGTAACAATGTTTACTTATCATTGCGTTTCGAAGTGATGCTTAGAGAAAAGTACTCCCATTTTTATTTTCAAATCCTTAAATTTAATTCCGTCCCAATGAAATACAATCTATTAAACACATTAAAAGCTAATCAAGAAAACGAAAACACAATCAACTACAGAACGTAATTGCGTCGCATATCACACCAGTGTATAGTTCGATTCCCAGCGCGTGAAAATGTCACCGGTTATTTTGGCGCGCATTCGAGCGTCCGTCAGCGCGAGCGCAGCCGAATCTATTGTGATTGGATGCCGTAAGATAAACGGATGGCCGGTTGAGATTTTTAGATTTTTCAACAGCGAATTGTGTGGATTTTGGGCGGTGGTTTGGTTGATTTATTTCTGTAGCGTTTTAAGAGTAATTTATTGGAGTTTTCAGTTTCAATATGTTTTAAACTAGTAGGTATTTTCGAATAAATTATTTGATTAAATCGGTAATTTGTCGTCATGGCCTTTGGATTAAGACCTCGTCTCTTATGCACGAGGTTATGGATTCAAATCCGAACATGTACTTAAGAGTGTTTACGCCGTACGGCATTTCATACAAACTTTCAAGCCCTTGTTTTTCGAAATGAATGAACCGATTTTAATGAAACTTCGTAGGCATACGCAGGATGCTTGGATTTGGCTGTAACACTTTTTTTCGAAAATGTTCTTCACTAACTTTTTAGAACTTTGTATCTTACTTATTCGTAGGTACAAAGTTTCATTAAAATCGGTTCACTCATTTCGAAAAACAAGGGCTTGAAAGTTTGTATGAAATGCCGTACGGCGTAAACGCTCTAAGTGACTTTTTCAATACGTATGTTCTTTCTGAGTTTATCATGGACATTACTGACATCGGTGAAGAAAAACATAGTGAGGAAACGTGGACTTATATTTTATACAACGTGTAACTTTAAATGCGCAAAACCTGAAAATATAATAGTTTGATCAGAATAACGATCAGAATTAATTGAACCACTTTTTAATATAGGTCCCATTTTTCAATTCATTTTTCATTTCATTTCATAAGGGAATTCCGAATTCTATGCAAACGAAGTTGCGGGCGGATGGCGGATGCTAGTCACTACATAGTATAAAACAAAGTCGCTTCCCTGTCTGTCTGTCCCACTGTGTTTAAAACTACGCAGCGGATTTTGATGCGTTTTTTTTAAATAGATAGAGTGATTCAAGAGGAAGGTTTATATGTATAATACATGCATAATATAGTAGAGAAACACTGATAATTTTAGAGGTTTCTAATGTGATGTCGTAAATAAACACATTTTTTTGCGCTTACATTGCAAACGCTGGCTGAACCCTACGAGATAGATCAAAATAATGTACTATAGCATTGTACACCTTAAAAAGGTCTACAAAAAAATTCGCGATGGTATATGTCTATCTCTAAGGGATAACCCACAAAAAACATTTTTACCCTATCCTTTTTACGAGAAATAATGGCTCTAAAATGATCAGTGTTTCTCTACTATATTGTGCAATTATTATACATATAAACCTTCCTCTTGAATCACTCTATCTATTAAAAAACCGCATCAAAATCCGTTTCGTTGTTTTAAAGATCTAAGCATACATAAGGACAGACTTAGTTTTATACTATGTATTGATCAGCATTGCACCCGTGCGAAGCCGGGGCGGGTTGCTAGTATATAATAAAATGAAATAAACGAGTTTCCGTTAGGTCTCTGCTCTACCACGTCTAGCCAATGTTTACCGAAGCGGTCACTGTGTATGCCACCGATGTGACTTTACGCCTAGTTGCGTAACACACCTATCAGTAGCAATGGGTTTCATTTTGACAGTTCAGCAACATTCATTGCGTTATTTACGTTGTTGAGCAGACACATTTTTCGAAAATATGAAGCAATGGATTAGCTATTACGTTATTCAGATTGATATTGATAGTTTGGTGCCGCTCAATCCCATTTGAGCTTGATTGACTTTTTGTCTCACGTCTAGGATCGCCGTTTTGGAGCGGCAGCGTGGCGTCTCGTAATCATTGTCAGCTTCGTTAAAGAACTGAGAGAAATATTATTTATACAACGTGTAACGTTAAATGCGCAAAACCTCAAACACCCCAACTGATTTTTAATTCAATTTACCTATTTCACAGTGAAAATAAGTCATTAAAAAAATTGTAAAGGTTTTATGTGCTCTTTTAGGTTTACTGGCCATTCTGATCGTTTCTTGCGTCTGCGACAACGCTTTATCGAGGGAGGAGCCGTCACCGGCCCGCTGCGCCGCGCTGACATTGGGTTACTTGACCTATTAATAAATAGACACGGCAACGTTTTTAATGAAGATTTTTTGAAAATTGTGACCCATATTAAAAAGTGGTTCAATTAATTCTGCTCGTTATTCTGATCAAACTATTTTCAGGTTTTGCGCATTTAACGTTACACGTTGTATAACTATTATTTTATCTTGTGCCTGTTTAACGTGCGTAGGTTTTGCTTACCATAAATAATGTGCAGTATGCAACAGAGCGTCAGCATTTCTTTCTAAGTTAAGACGGTATCTATCTATACGAAGAAGTATTGAATGTATGAAAGTAATTACCTATGTATGTCTAACTGTATGCATATATAGCTACGACGTTTTCAGTTAACTACGGCACAGTTCATCTATTCTGAAAAAATCTCATTGTGAAAACTAAGGTAACAAGCTGACCAATAAAACTAAAATTATTTAAGAAGCCTCCTCGTGTAGCGCTGTTTGTTCCGCCAGTTACTCAACTGAACCGAACGCTCGGCGCATCCTCGACAGTCACACCCAACACCTTATTTGACTGGTCAATTCTTCCCTTGCGGTAGTAGGGCTAACGCCCGCCTGGTTTGCGACCACCCTCCCACCGGAGTCCGGCGTCAACCAGTCTGCTGTGTTTCGTCGATGCGTGGGAGTTCCAGTGCCTTAGGCATCTTCTGGGCCCGCTCGATCCATCATAGACCTCATCCATCGCTTTCGATCAGGCGTGATTGAGTTCAAGAGCGGGGTCATTCAGCAATAAAAAAATAAAAAATGTATAGGTAATGCATGCCATTTTATTTACCAAATAATTTTCTTACTAAAACTTACCGCTGACAATGTTAAAAAATACTTTTCAAACTCATCATCATCATTTGCCTAGCCTTTTCCCAACTATGTCGGGGTCGGCTTCCAGTCTAACCGGATGCAGCTGAATACCAATATTTTACATGGAGCGACTGCCTATCTGACCTCCACAACCCAGTTACTGGGTAATACGATATCCCTTGGTAAGACTGGTTGTCAGACTTTCGGGCTTCTGACTACCCGTAACGACTGTCAAAGATCCACGAATGACAGCCGGGACCAACGTCTTAACGTTTTT
The DNA here is from genome assembly GCA_949629135.1 of Eremobia ochroleuca. NCBI lineage: Eukaryota > Metazoa > Arthropoda > Insecta > Lepidoptera > Noctuidae > Eremobia > Eremobia ochroleuca. The sequence continues at coordinate 7,422,172 of OX451409.1, read as the reverse complement.
CCGAGGCACGGAGGGGTCTCGGTATGTGAAGATGGTCACCCATCCACATACCAACCGCGGCAAGCGTAGCTTAACCTGATCGATCGACCTTACGGCTGTTATTATTTAGCCACGGGCCCCATAATAATCTATTAGATCGTCTACACTTATTTCAAACGACACAACTTTTATACCTATATTCTTATCAGGCATACAGTCTACTTTCAGGATATACAAGGTGTAACTTAAATAACGCACAACCTCTTAAGGGGTCATTGTACTCATCATTATGAACAACTTTTACTATGGGACCAAACCGGAAATCGCGACAAAAAAATCAGCTGTTCCCTACATTTTGACGAGTTATGCGAACATAAATGTAGGGAACAGCTGATTTTTTTTTCGCGATTTCAGGTTTGGTCCCATAGTAAAAGTTGTTCATAATGATGAGTACAATAGCCCATTAAGAGGTTGTGCGTTATTTAAGTTACACCTTGTATAAAGAAAACATCAAATTGTACACATTTATTTTGTCGTCATTTTGGGACGAAAATAAGACCTTATCGATACCCCTCCTTTCTTTAACAGATTTTCAACGTTATCGCTAAAGCATAAGGTTCAAAGTAGATTGGGAAAATTTGACAGTTTCAATTAGCTTGATATGTCTGTACATATTAAATAGGTATAAATTAATAACTTGAGACGTTCATATACTAATTAAAGGATAATAAACGAGCTGTTACTTTTTCTGCAATAATGTTATTTTCTAGTATGAAAAACAGTAGTTCTCACTTCAACTTAATTAATTGATTATACTTTTTAATAAGGATAGGTACTGGTCATTCGTGGCATTTAAAAGATAGCAAAACTATTAATTAAAGTTTTTCGCCATTATATCGTGAAGATAATGTTTGTGGCGATGTTCCTAAGCGAAAACACGATGTTATCTGCTAATCTATCAACACTAATCAACAGTTTGCGAACCCACGTAGCATGTACAGACGCCAGCAAATCAAGCTACCCGAGACTGTCAAATTTTCCCAATCAACTTTGAACCTTATGCTTTTGCCATAAAGTTGAAAATCTATTAAAGAAATTTGACAGATCGTAGTAGTTAGATGTACTAGCGTCTGTACCTTAGAGTAATCTTTTCTTTTAACCCTATTTTTAGTGGACATGACCTTATATTGTACAGACGCCTCTGTCAAATTTCTTTAATAGATTTTTAACTTTATCGCTAAAGCATAAGGTTCAAAGTTGATTGGGAAAATTTGACAGTTTCGGGTAGCTTGATGAGCTGGCGTTTGTACAGTTTGTGACTGACGACTACTGACGAGTGGCAGCAAACTAGCCGATAGATTCTGTGAAAATTTCACCTTGAAAACTTAGGAGGTGTGCTAAGGTAGTTATTGCAATTTGCAGCTTATTTTCAGGTCGTATGTTAATTAAAACATGATTCGCGACCATAACAAATATTTGGCTTTTCAGATTTATAATCATTACAATGAGCAATATAACTCCTTAAGTTAGAATTGACCTCGAATGTCATCATTTCATGAAATAGTAATTCAATAGAATTATATAAATGCATTTTATTAATTTATTTTCATAATCCTTTAACTAACTATTTAAACTAGGAACTTAATTAAAAGAATAACTATAATATAAATACATACACAAAACACAAGGATATTTTGGCGTCGAAGTACTCGTCCGCAACGCTGTCATCCGGAAACGTGCCCAGAAGACTGTCAGTAACAAATAAAACAAATATATTAGTTACGCGAATCATATTTAGTTCAACATAAAACCTGCCAGTCGATTCTGTAAAAATCTCACCGTGAAATCATAAGTGAAGTGAGCACTTGATAGTGTTAATCCCTAGCGAATGACAGCTCACTTCCCGCTCACTTCACTTAAGTTCTCACGGTGAGATTTTTACAGAATAGCACTGCAATTTGCTGGTGCAAATTGCAAAAAGTTAAGAAAACGACATTGTCCAGAATCGCCCTGTGCAACACAAGTATCGGACATACGATACTTTGACATTTTTTCTTTGATTACATGACGTTTGACAGACGATAATTAATTGTCTATTTTATTATATTAGTTGCAAATACTTTTGTAACACGGACAAGCTGCATGTCAAAATGAACATTGTAAAGTATTTTACGCGAGTAATAACATTAATCGCCGCCATCTTTGCCAAACGTAGGTTTAACGTAGGTTTGTAGTGCCAAAAAAGATTAGGGAACTAATACCTAATTATCTAGGTAGACACTAAAAATAGCTAATAGTATTATGATATTGTTTTTCAGTTTCTTAAAAATCACTCGGAGCTATGAAAAACTATAGCTTATGGTTCGATTATAACCTCAAAATCTGATATATTTTTTTAAATTATATCTATTCTACAGCTAGTCCGCTATATAAATAAGATCTTATTGGAGTTTACTAATGATCGACAATACAATAAATAATTTTCCGACGCTCTTGGTTCCTGGGCCAACAATGTATGGGCGCAGAGCAATGTCCTTTGGATTTTGCAGGCTACCCTGACGCTTTCACATTAGGTTAAGTGAGCTTGAAGTGAGCTGTAATTCGTGTCACTGTCAATGTCATCAGGTGGAGTGACAGCTCACTTCACCTAAGTTTTCACGGTGAAATTTTCGCGGGACACATCGGCAATTTTGGTTACAATTCTGTTCATGACTTAACGGCTGAACGGATTTCGATGAAATTTAGAATACAAGTAGATCATGACATGGGTTAGTACAAAGAATACTTTTTTCTCGATAGTACAGACGCCAGCACATCAAGCTGATTAGATTTTCAACTCTATCGCTAAAGCATTAGGATCACAGTTCATTGGGAAAATTTGACAGTTTCGGGTAGTTTGATGTGCTGGCGTCTGTACCTACGTTCCTGTGGGATAATACCCGACATTCACGACAGTCAACCTGCGGACATAAACTAGTCATTAATAAATTAGCTTGCCAATAAAGCTTTGCAGGTTTTGGGAATCAGACCTAGCCTTTTTTCAACTATGTTCGGATCGGCCTTCAGTCTAACCGGATGGAACTGAATATGGGCCGGTCGATTCTGTAAAAATCTCACCGTGAAATCATAAGTGAAGTGAGCTTGAAGTGAGCAGAGTCAATAGGGTTAATCCCTAATGACAGCTCACTCCACGCTCACTTCACCCAAGTTTTCACGGTGAGATGGTTACAGAATCGCACTGCTGTATTTTACATAGAGCGAGTGCCCATCAGTGCTTATCAGAACTTTGAATGAAAACATGCTTTTTTTTTCATTTACCGTCCAAAAATTCAGTTTGACATGGATTGCAATCCATAACGAATCTGCAGCCAAATAGTTATAGTTTTGCATAAAATTCAACTAATAGAATTCGTTTTAGCAATGGAGAACATTGGCAAACTCTTAACTTTTAGGGTTTTGAATACGAAAGAGACTTTTGGCTGCTTTTTGTTTTTGTGTGTATTTTGTCTATTTTTTTTAAGTAATATGCGTTTTGTTGTATAATTTTTCTTTCTTTTTTTAGCCCAAATTGTAAAACGGGACCCCGGGGGGATTTCTAAGACTCCGCTGTCCGTCCGTCCGTCTGTCACCAGGCTGTATCTCATGAACCGTGATAGTTAGACAGTTGAAAATTTCACAGATGATGTATTTCTGTTGCCGCTATAACAACAAATACTAAAAAGCAGAATAAAATAAATATTTAAAGGGGCTCCCACACAACAAACATGATTTTTATAGAGAATAATACGGAACCCTTCGTGCATGAATCCGAATCGCACTTGGTCGGTTTTTTTTTTTTTAGGATACCTACATACAAAAAATTTTTTTTTTTTTTCAAGAAAAATAATTGCCTATGAGTTTTACGTCGCCGCACTTAAGCGGGACCCACTGGATTGTATGTCCCATTGATCATCTGACATGCGGCAGGAGTGTCCAGCCCAATTCCATAAGATAAGATAAAATGACGCAAAAAAAATCTAAAGTTAGGAGAAAATATTCGTCACATCCACCCAAAACGGCCAAACCTCTTTCTTCCCCACAAACCACTGCATAACCACATTAACCACTAACCACCCAGTTTTTCTCCAAACCCATCAAAATGAAAACTAATACCAAAGCATTCTTCTTCAAAATCAGCCGTCTCCACAAAAAGTGGTACTAATAAAACATTCTGTTTGGTGAACGTTAAAAACACTTAATTGTTCGACGATTGTCGAAATTAAAAGGTTGATGAACAAGTAATAACTCCCTATACACATAAATGGCACATTTTTCGACGCATCAAGTACTATAGGGAATAGGGCTGGCACTGCGGGCAGTTGATAACTTCAAAAAATCAAAAGAGCAAAAGAGTATTCTATTCTATTATATTCTATAAACCATCATGCTGCCTGGAAGCAGAACAAGTTATTTTACACCAGCCGTGCGATTCTGTAACCATCTCACCGTGAAAGCTTGGGTGAAGTGAGCGTGGAGTGAGCTGTCATTCGCTAGGGATTAACACTATTAGGTGCTCACTTCACTTATGATTTTACGGTGAGATTTTTACAGAATCGACCGGCTACTCTTGTAAGGATAAAAAAAAAAACTTTTACTCAATAGACGAACTGTAATCTAATATTAATGTTCCAATTTCTATTAAAAAAATATATATTGTTTTAAATAATCGTGTTTTTTTGTTATAATTATTATTTTTGCATGTTTATTTTTAAATTTATATTAGTTATTAATTATAATTTATGTCAAATATCAAACACAATATTAATTGTTCATGACAAATAAGTAAATAAATAAAAGCTTTCTTGTCACAGTCACGAAGTGCAGCAGTCGACTATTTCTGCCTTCTATTAGTTCTTCTATAAAGGGTGGCAGGAACTTCGAAGTTAACCTGGTTACCATTCAGCGCATGATTCTGAACATGCGTTAAAAACGCGGTCAAAATATTTATTTTACAATAATCGACGAAAAATTATTCGAACCAGCCTTCTCCCTCCAGAAGCTGATTAATTCTCCTGGTCTGTTGACAACATCTGTGTAAGATCTGGGTGTCCCGAGGGTTACTGACCTAATCTTGGTGCCGCCTGTGCATTCAAAGAGCACATGCGGTTTCATCAGCCTCCATGCAAGTCCTGCACAGGGGACGGTCCGTTATGCCTCACTGGTTGCGTTGTGTACTGCTCACTAAGCAAACGCTTCCACACCTTAGTGAGCAGTGTCCCGTCGGCGTGATGGTCCTCGTCACCAGGCGCAGGTCTTTCCTGTTCAGGCGTAGCAAGCGTCTGGGTAAAAAAATATTTTTTAGTAGTAGTTGTTCAATATTTTGTTGAGTTTGAGTGTTCATTAATTTGTTTCTTTCAATTGCTTCCTCCCTAGTACTTAAAACGCCTTCAATATCAATTTATAGCTCTATTTATCAAGGTATTCCTGAAGAATATTTTAAAAAAGTTCTATTATCATCGGGGTGGTTGCGTAACTCACTATCAGTAGCGTTTTGACAGTTCAACAACATTCATTGCGTTATTTACGTTGTTGAGCAGGGAAACTTTTCAAACATACAAAGCAATGGATTAACCATAACCCTTCAAAACGATTCAGATTCTGATAATGTGTTACGCAATTAGGGTACAGTTCAAATCTCAAGAATTAAACAATAAGGTAGTAATTTGCCAAAACGTGTTCTTAAAGAAAGTTTTCTTGAAATCATTTGTTTAAGAATGTCTCATTTACTGGATTCGTAATTGTTCATTAAAAATGTATGCTTGTATCTCGAAATGCTTATGCTAAGTGTGGATTAAGTTAATTAAAGCACGATTACCAAGTTAAAGGTATAGCAAGCATACAAATATGAGCATTATTTACGCTGTGGCGCTGCCTTGGCGCCGGGGGGGCCGGCAATAGGACTTGGAGGCTCGGTTCCGATTCCCTATTGCATTAAATCAAATAAAAGCATGCTATTCTGTAAAGAAAGCTAACTCTTTTGTTTTTAAACTGATGCAAAGCGATAATTGATTTATTTTCTGTAAGTAGGTTTGTACAAACACTTTTACATGTCAATCAAATTTTTTTCTTTTAAACTAGATGAGGTCGGCGTTTCCTATCTGACTACTCTGAGAAGAAAGGCCGAAAAACAAACTCGAGGTCACAGTCTCTTTTAAAGTCCAGACATAATCTTGGTCAGATCATGTGAAGACCACGTAGATTGATGTCTGAAATGGTCTTTTGAGTAAAGAACCACACAGATTGAGCGGACCTGTGCAGTCAGTGCACGCATTTTGTCGAGAGGTCTTTCGCATCGGCGGGGTAATTGCGTAACACATTATTAGTATTGCTACTGATAGTGTGTTACGCAATTACCCCGTCGCGTCTGGGTAAAAAATATTTTGTAGTTGTAGTTTTTCAATATTTTCATATTCATAATCTTTATTGTGGATCATAGGTATTTTACAGTTGTATTAGTTAAAACAAATATGAGCAGCTATGTCCCGCTGCTTAGGCATACAATAAATTAAATTAAATACATAGTAGGTACTTATTATTTTGTTGAGCTTGAGTGTCAATTAATTTGTTTCTTTCAATTGCTTCCTCCCTAGTACTTAAAACGCCTTAAATATCAACGTAAAGCTCTATTTACCAAGGTTTTCCTGAAGAGTATTGTCAAAAAAGTTTAATTATCAGCGGGGTAATTGCGCAACTCACTATCTGTAGCAACTTCGACTTTCATTTTGACAATTCAACAACATTTATTGCGTTATTTACGTTGTTGAGGAGACAAATTTTTCGCACATATCAGGCAATGGATTAGCAATATCTTTCAAATTGATTTTAATTTAGACTGATAGTATGTATATCAGTATAGGGTAATTATTTAGGGTGCGGGTTTTTTTTTGTGTAAAACCCTTCTATTTTCTCAAGTTCGCCATAAAGGGGTTTGAAGATTTTTATATGGAGCCTGGCATACTGGTATATATCGCGAGATATTAACGTTCAATGTTGATGATCATCAACTTTAAACATTAATATTTCGGAAACGTGACACTACAGGGCTTGGTCTTTTTGTGTTTTCTGTTAGCATTGATCTCAGCTGTCAATTTATTTAGGTCGCCATTTTCATGGCCGCCATTTTCAAAATGGCGCGACAGTAGGTATGCCACAAAGTCCTTTGTTGAATGTTTACTGAGCAGACAGCTGTGCTGCTAGGGAGTTTGTTGCACTACTTCTTCTTTCCAGATAAGCAGGGTGCTTTGGGGGATTGTCTTATGTAATTTTGACGTTCAAAAAGTGTTGATTCTCAGCCTAGTTTGAATTTTAATGACTTTGATTTTGATTTCGAATAAATTTTAACATTCTTACCCAAAATATTTAGGTATTTAATTACCAGCAGAGTAAAGATCATTAATTAGGAGTGGGTTGCCGCTAGGGGGAACTGGTAGAGACCGTGATGGTCACGAAGGAGGCCGCTGAGCGGGATCGGGAGAGGGCTGATCCTGCTCGGAGAAGGAGGCGTCGGGGAGGCAACCGACTTGGTGCCTAATACGCCGAAACCCGCTTACCAAACCAGGTAGATGGACCAGATAAGACGGTAGCACAGTGGTGACGTGCTGCCGTGCATAACGAGGCTCAGGGGAGGCCCCTTTACAGCCTCCCCAGGGATGTGCCTTACAGGCGTTGCATAGGGGGAGGTTCCGGAATTGGTCTTTTAAGAGGAACCGGGACCACCCCTATGAGCTCATGAGTCATAGTGATCACCGGGGTTGTTTTAGTGAGGTGAAAATCCCACACTTCCCGACCTCCCTCCCCCGAGAGGTCGAGTGCCTTTTGAAGGTTTCCCCCAGAAAACAAAAAAAAAACAAAAAAAGCGGAACTGGTAGACTCGAAAATCACACTTCTTGGGTCGTTATTATTATTTTTATTTTTTTTAATTTGTAGGTAGTCTAGATTTGTGTCACCGGTGGATGACAAAAGGTCCGGTCCCTATTTAAATTACATGGGATTTCAACATAAATGGCCAACTGTGGGTGACTCCTCTGCTCAACCATTTGGGGAAGCCAGCCGTTATGTTACATAGCACGCTATTCTCTATTCTATTCCATGCCACTGTATTTTCTACCGAAGAGTCCACGCCACGTTGTTAATCATAATAATCATTTGGTCCCTCCTGCAGTCCTGCCAACCCTGGTCGGTCCACAGCGGCCTGTGTGTGTATGTCAGTGATACTCCGCACACAACTTGTTGTCCGTGTTGACAATAAATCATACCGATGTATTTGTGATGGCGATGGCGGTCGACTAGGGATGGGACACGAAATGTTATCGTATGTCGATGCTTTGTAATTATTTAGTAGTGACAGTTGTTGATTTGTGTTGTGTGTAATTGAGAGTTGAAGTGTTCCTCTGTGATGACAAAGCTCTCCAAATAAATTTGCTCATTAGATCAAATTTTTGGAGTGAAATGGCAAATAATTATAATTAGGCGTGGGATTGGTCCATATTGCTTCAGGATAGAGATTATTTGAAAAAGAAAAAGGACGCATTTGCCCTACACTGGCACAATACAGGCTGATTATTATATTAGACTATTATTATATAATGTAAATATTTTAAATTAAAACAAAAAAACAGGAGATAGAAATTAAGATAGCTATTTTGAAGGTAGGTGATTATTAATTCTTCTTCAAGTGATAACAAATATTTATTACCTAAATACTTATGTTTGGTTTTAATTTTCACATGACTTAATTAAACTAATTCTGGTACTTTCCTGCAACATCTAAAAACATCGCCAAATAAAAACCAAAATTAAAGAAGCCAGCAATTAAACAGAAACTTCAAACAGAATCACCATATCCGACCTAAAAAGAATAAAACGTTATCAATAATAATTTAAAGAAAATAATGATAAATCCTTACGTTTGAGTCTCGACCACCCCGCCCTAGGCGTGCATGTGTGTGTGTGTGTACCCGACACAACGTCCACGAGTGCGTCCGTGTTGCATTTCTTTCTCGTATTGTAATTTATTGGTGTGTAACGAAGTTAATTATTACGATTTTTGTATTAAACGTTGAAAATTATTTTTAGTCTTGCAGATGCAAGTTCTCTGTGTAACTTTTTTTACAATGAAACAGCGTCGTCGACCTGTTTTTGCTTCGATATTGTATTATTAATGATAAAATGTTGTTTTGTTTGTTATTCTTTACTGTAATGACGTCTATTTTAATATTAATTCAACGTAGCGCATAACGAGAATTGTTCTTGTTTAATTTTTTGAAATTGTCAACTATTTTTATGTACGTTTTGAGGCTCCCTTAATAGTTAAAGTAATTATCTATAAGTCGATTTAAAAAATGTGGTAAGTACAGACGCCAGCACATCAAGCTACCCGAAACTGTCAAATTTTCCGAATCAACTTTGAACCTTATGCTTTAGGGATAAAGTAGAAAATCTGCTAAAGAAAGACAGACTGTAGTACCGTGATGTGCTGGCGTCTGTACATACTTCTTCGTCTTATTACTATAATTTTATAAGATATTCAATAATTGTAGGGTGTAATAGTCGTTTGGTATTTGCTCTAGTTTATGCGTTTATTAACCCATGAATCATGATATTTTGAAGTACCTATCTATTTATCTCATCATCACCTAGCCTTTTCCCAACTATTTTGGAGTTGGCTCCCAGTCTAACCGGATGCAAATTTCATCAAAACTGGTCCAGCCGTTTGAGCGTAAAGAAGTAACAAACATACACACACACACACTCACAAACTTTCGCCTTTATAATATTAGTGTCATGGATACCAGTCTTACCAAATGGTATCGTGTTACCCAGTAACTGAGTTAGAATAGGCAGTCGCTCCACGTAAAGTACTGGTATTCAACTGCATCGGGTTAGCCTGGAAGCCGACCCTAACATAGATAGGAAAATAGTACAGACGCTACAACAATCATGACGCTACAACATCAAGCTACTACAATCTGTGAAATTTCTTTAATAGATTTTCAACTTTATCGCTATGGCATAAGGTTCAAAGTTGATTGGGAATATTTGACATTTTCGGGTAGCTTGAAGTGCTGGCGTGTGTACTATTTTCCTATCTATTTATTGAGATTAACCCTTTCGTTACGGCATTTCAATCCGCTGGAATAACGCCACCAAACGGGGCATCGCGCCGTCGGAGTAGCGCCACTGACACACTGAGTATCGCGGGGCCGTTTGGTGAGCGGTATCACGCTGGCGCCGGCTACAGCCGGCGCTCGTACACACAGGTCATCGAATGGATGCCGGCTATATCCGGCGCTCGTACACACAGGTCATCGAATGGATGCCGGCTATATCCGGCGCTCGTACACACAGGTCATCGAATGGATGCCGGCTATATCCGGCGCTCGTACACACAGGTCATCGAATGGATGCCGGCTATATCCGACGCTCGTACACACAGGTCATCGAATGGATGCCTGCTATATCCGGCGCTCGTACACAGAAGTCATCGAGTGGATGCCGGCTATATCCGGCGCTCGTACACACAGGTCATCGAATGGATGCCTGCTATATCCGGCGCTCGTACACAGAAGTCATCGAGTGGATGCCGGCTATATCCGGCGCTCGTACACAGAAGTCATCGAGTGGATGCCGGCTATATCCGGCGCTCGTAACGAAAGGGTTAATAGATAGGTTAGTGTGTTGAAATATTATGGGTCTTATTTGCTCTAGCAGTTCAGCAATTCTAATCTGTAAAAAAATCACTACACACAATAGTGTCAATACCTAGCATCAGATGGAATGACAGCTCACTTTACTTAAGTTTTCACGGTGAGATTATTACAGAATAGCAATACTGAAAATGCCAACTTCCTACGTCTTTGGGTAAAGCTTTGGCTTCCTAAGAAAGCGGTGAACGGTCACACAAAACAGAGCGTTTTTTGACACCTTAATGTCAAATATAAAAATGTCAGATTTTCAAGACGTCTATTATAATATGACGGAACCACTTTCCTAGAAACCAAAGCTTAAAAGCATTTTACTACAAAACTTGTCTTCAGGAAAACGTATTGATTTATTTTTTCTTGAAGTACAGACGCCAGCACATCAAGCTACTACAATCTGTAAAATTTCTTATAGATTTTCAACTTTATCCCTACAGCATAAGGTTCAAAGTTGATTGGGAAAATTTTACAGTTTCGGGTAACTTGATGTGCTGGCGTTTGTACCTACACACAGAATACCTTTTTTTATTAACTTATACGATCCCACTGTTGGGCAAAGGTCTCCGCCATACTTCACCATTCATCTTTGCCTGCTGCCTTTTCCAGTCAATCAGTCAGATAAGAGATTATGTCGCCATCTTAGCGTTTCTTAGACCTGCCTCGTCTTCATGCACGCACTGCGTGACGACCTTGGCCCATCTGAAGAATAACTATCTAATAAAAATTCTTCTTTCCAAGTGGAATAAAAAAAAAATTACATGAACCTAGTGCTTAGTAGGTACTTACATGGGTAGGTAGGTACCAATTTATAATCAATTTATTAAAAAAAAATATATATATACATATATATATTTATTTGTTTATTTATCCTCACACTGGAACGCCATTCAGCAATTACAGAAACGGTGCAAAAAATCACTTCATGTGCTGGTTTCCATCCATCCTGTGCGCGGTGGACATCGAACGGGCGGCGATGGAACACGCACATTCACGCATCGGTATAAAAAGTATTCGGTATAATAAGTCTATTTTATTTATTTCTGTTCCCTACATTTTGACTAGTTGTGCGAAAATAAATGTAGGGAACAGCTGATTTTTTTTCGCGATTTCATGTTTGGTCCCATAGAAAAAGTTGTTCATAACGATGAGTACAATGACCCCTTAAGAGATTGTGCGTTATTGAAGTTACACCTTGTATAAACATACAAGAAGAAAAAGAACAGAAAAATAAGTACAAAGGTGATGCTTATTTCTAAAGAAATCTCTTCCATTTTATCTGCGATGGTTAAGTGGAAAAGTTAAGTTTTCTTGCTTAGGATATAATTAAGCTTCCTTATTAGAAAACAACTGAGAGCAGTGGTGGCCCAGTGCGTTTTTTAATGCGACCAATTTTACGTCTTATAAATATGTGAATAAAGGTATTTTTCATAATTTTTTATGCTCTTTTTTATGGTTAAAGTCATTTTGGAAATTTTTTATTAAAAATATGTGAAAACTGCAAACCATAATTTTGGGGTACGAACTTTGAGAGTGATTTTCACACCTTTAAAACGTTTGTTAGCAAAAAAGAAAAAAATACGTATCTCATCATTTTTCATGTAGATTATTATAGTAAAGCCGCAACTAAATCGGTGAGGGACACCTCGCGAGGTTTCCTTGTTAGAGATATAGGGTGCCACACGGGCGGTGCGGCACCGCAGTAGAACGCTGTTCACCACGGCGCGGTGCGGTGCAGCGCCCGCAACGTCGATGACTCAGTGTGTAGGGTCAATTCAGTCTGTCAACAACTTTGGAGCGAAAGAAACGTGTTCTAATGCTACTATAATACTGCGTTGGCGGCACGATGTAGGGTGATTGCACCGGTTAGCGACCAGTTAGCTGGGTTGCCCACTTAAGATGAGGAAAAAAAAATTTTGTTTAAACGCAAAATAGTATATGTTAATGTGAATTTGTCCCAAATATAACGTAGTTTGGATACAAAAACATAAAATAAAATACATTCATACAAAAATATTTATAAAATGCTGAAAAAGTGAATATATAGCGAAAACGTCGGTTTACGACCATTTTTATCAGTTTATGACCACCTGTGAGCTGGTTTGCGACCGCTATTATAATATGAAGAATATGCCAATAAAACAATTATAATCGCTTAAAAAAAAAAAAAAATTGCCTTTTAATAAAAACAAAAATGGTAATCATTTTGGTGTACTTAATGTTTTCTTATAATTAAAAAATAACAATCTTACATTTTGTAGAGACTTAGTCATAGTTGTAATAGAATCAACAATCATTGGTCAAACAATATCCTTAATATGTAGTATAACTTTTAAAAATAATCAACATCAATCAATATTAAAAAATATATATATATATATATTTTAGGAACCATATTCCGCTTTTCTTATTCATAATTATGATAGATTAATCATCGGAAACTGCAACAGTATCTGAATCTAGTTTTTTTTCCTTTTAAAGCTTTTTTCAGTGCTTCTCTTTTGTGTACTGGACAGTCTTTTTCTTTTTTTTTTGTTGACTCCAAATTATTTGGGAGCTCCATCTAAAAAAAAAATAATAAGTAGTTTGCTTTTTATGACTAAATTTTGTTTTAAACTGAAAAATAGTAATATTTAGTTTTCGACAGATTAGGTACCTACAACAAATAATTATGAAACGGACATTTCAATAACCAACGAAATTCAAAAAATCAGACGTGGTCGCATACTCAATGAACTTTCATACTTATTTCTGTTAGCGGCCGTTATTTCTCTCATACTAAATTATGGTGGCCGGAAACCAATGTCTTTATTTCGCTTAGTTTGGTTTACGACCACCTGTTTAGCGCCCAATTTTGAAGGTAAATTAAACAAACTTCTTACAAAGAAACTGGTGGTCGCTTACCAAAGAACTACAAAGAAAAACTTTTACAATACTACATTCAAAATTGTAACAGTCCTGTATGAAGCATTAGGATCATATTAATCAAAACAAAATAATGCTGATCTCGTCGGTTTGCGACCATGTGGTCGCTATCTAACGTTTTTGATAAATAAGCATTTCGGTTACCGACCACTTGATTTTGTCTTAATAATAAGTTTAAAAAAAAGCAAAATACAACTAAATTATAACCCATTATCGATTGTACAATTTAACATGTAACTGGTGTGTAAAACATGAAATAAGTATTAAAACTTACCTTTGAGCGCCGCGCGCCGTGTTAATTTTTTTTCATCTCGCGGTACGCTAACTCACCACGGAATCAAGACGCGCATTGAGCAATATTTTTTCGGCTCTGGGTTAACCCATTTGCTTCAAACTTTGCAAATTCTTATTTCATAATTATTTATAAAGCACGTTAGATTTATTTTTTATGTATGTTACCTCTACAAATACTATTTTCTTGATTTAAAGAAACTTAGTCCGTCAAATGGTCGCCTACTGAAGGTGGTCGCGAAACCGGTGAAACAACCCTACTCCGGCACCGCACCCCTCCCCGCCTCGTCTCGCAGAACACAAGGGCGACGCCGGCGGCCACGGCGACCCAACGCATCGTATGACATGACATAGTGATTTGTATGTAGGATGACGTTGCGGCACGGCTCCGGCGCCGGCATCGTTAACGCATCGTGTGGCGTCACTCTTATAAGCTGATTATGATTTATGATAATTATTTCTTAATATTTATGTCAAATTGTCATTCATAAAATCTTAATTAATTATTGATTTTCTACAACCGACGCAACAATTTATTACAACCGATCGACGGTGAAAAGCAGGAAGCGCCGACAGAGTAGCTGTAAGAACCGCTGCGGCAAGGCTCCTACGGAGTCCAACGAAAAACTGCGTTCTGTGAAGCCGAATACCCCGGTGTATATTTCCCGTCTGCACTACACCACTGACGCGGAAGACATCGTGAAGTACGACTACGTACACCAAAGGCTGAAGTACGCGCCGAGAGTGCAGCTGCTGGAGTCGCATCGCAACGTAAATTTTAAGGCGTTTGTGTTGCGCATACCAACTTGCTACCTGCATCAGGTGATGGACGAGAGCTTTTGGCCACAGGATGTGGTATTCCGCCGCTTTCGTGGAAAAGTGCCACCGGAGCGCACAAAGACAGTGCAACTAAGTGATAATACGAGTAACTTAGTTTTTAAGTTTTATTTACTAACACAGTTGTTACATGTATACTTAAGTTAAGGTATTTGTCTATGGGTCCTTGTTACCTGAAAATAAATAGTTTTATTATTATTATTTTTTAATTCAGTTTTCAAACGTCACATAAAAAATGGCTCCACGATTTTCTCAATAATAACAAAAAAGTCTTCGTCATCTTCTCACAGTAAATTCTTACCTTACGTGCTTAAATACTACCATCAATAATAAAAAATACAAATTAAAAAAATATAACCGGATCGAATATCACAAATACATAGGGTTAACCCTAGTTCACAATGTCGGGACCTCATCAGGAAATAGGGGTCAATTTTTTAGATTTTTTACAACAAAAAAAAAGTTGCAAAAACGAAAAAAAATAATGATAACAATTCTAAAGTGATCTACTTTGATGCTCACTCTGCGTTATGAGATAACCCTACAATTGGGGTGAAACGTGGGAATTTAAAACGGAGGGTAGACGCTCGCAAATATAATGGAGTCTCAAGATTAATCTGCATTAACTTAGATTTTTTGTGAGATTTATCACATCGAGTTCAAATGTCTATGGGCTAAAAGTTTTTTCTTTTTAATTTATGCGCATAAAGTATAAAGTAAAAGTTTTATATTAATTCTGAACTGATTTAAGCACCTGAGAATAATGTAGCTAAATTGAAATGGCGTCTGTAAAATTGTAAATAATTGCAAAAAAAAATCCAATGTGAATTTGTGAAGTGTAATTATCATGACTTAAATAAATATAATTACATGCAGGGGTAATTGCGTAACACACTATCAGTAGCAATGGGTTTCATTTTGACAGTTCAACAACATTCATTGCGTTATTTACGTTGTTGAGCAGACACATTATTCGAACATATGGAGCAAGGGATTAGCAATATGCTTCAAAATGATTCAAATTGAGAATAATAGTGTGTGCAATTAGGGTGTCGTTTCTTACAGCCTCCGCTTCTTTTATACAGACGCCAGCTCATGAAGCTACTACAATCTGTCAATTTCTTTAAAAGATTTTCAACTTTATTGATAAAGCATAAAGTTCAAAGTAGATTGGGAAAATTTGACAGTTCCGAGTAGCTTGGTGTGCTGGCGTCTGTACCTACCTAGTTGATGTCATTTATGTGACAAGTACTTGGTTACAAAGTACTCCATGTTTGGTGGAACTTACTCAGTAGGTACCACCGAAATGTCTGATCAAAATTAATTTTGATAAGTATAAATGATAGATAATTATGATATAGTTATTCAAAAGACAATTAGTGTTGTAGTGGCGCCGCTTCTATTGTTTACAAACTAAACTAAATTTAAGTTCAGTGCTTCTTTTTCTTTCTATAGAAGGGCTTGTGGCTAAGTAATAACAGCCGTACGGGTCGATCGATCAGGTTAAGCTAATCTTGCCGCGGTTGTTCCGTGGATGGGTGACCATCATCACATACCAAGACCCCTCCGTGCCTCGGAAAGCACGTTAAGCCGTTGGTCCTGGCTGTCATTCGTGGATCGTCAGTGAGTCTGACAACCAGTCTTACCTAGGGGTATCGTATTACCCGGTAACTGGGTTGTGGAGGTCAGATAGGCTGTCGCTCCATGTAAAATACTGGTATTCAGCTGCATCCGGTTAGACAGATGCTTCTTTTTCTTTCTATTTCATTAACAAAAGGACAGAAGATAAATATTAGTTGAATCCTGTCAAATTAGTCAGCACCTGATGTAAATTGACGTATTTGTGGAAGCCATTTTTTCAATCACGTCATAAACTTGTCTATGGAGTATCTTAATTTGACAGGACTAAATTAATATTTATCTCCTGTCCTTTATTTAATGAAATAGAAAGAAAAGGATGCACTGAACTTAAATTTAGTTTAGTTTGTGAACAAGGGAATCGTTGCCAATGACTATAATTAATTACCTAACAATACGAGTATAATATGTATACAACGTGTAACGTTAAATGCGCAAAACCTGAAAATAGTTTCATCAGAATAACGAGCAGAATTAATTGAACCACTTTTTAATATAGGTCACACTTTTCAAAAAATCTTCATTAAAAACGTTGCCGTGTCTATTTATTAATAGGTCAAGCAAGCCAATGTCAGCGCGGCGCAGCGGCCCGGTGACGACTCCTCCCTCGATAAAGCGTCGTCGCAGACGCAAGAAACGATCAGAATGGCCAGTAAAACTAAAACAGCACATAAAACCTTTACAATTTTTTTAATGACTTATTTTCTCTCTGAAATAGGTCAATTAAATTAAAAATCAGTTGGGGTGTCTGAGGTTTTGCGCATTTAACGTTACACGTTGTATAACACTTATAGGTACTCGTAGCTCTGTCTTTATAAGGGCCTTTCCATTTTTTCTCCAATAAATCGGAGTTTATGGCCTTTGAGGCTGGGGGTAGACCGCGGTATGTTCCACCTATATTACTTAATGGTCATATGTTGACCCCTAATCTCAATGACTGACTCGACATTGAGCGGGAGCGGAGGGCGTTGTCGATAAGGGTGAACATTCTAGCTCGCAGGTTTGCACGCTGCTCATTTAAAGTAAAAAATACTCTGTTTCGAGCTTATTGCACAACGTTTTACACGTACAGCCTGTTGGCTAGATATACCCAACGGTCGTACAACGCCCTTTGTGTCTAATACAACAACGCTTTCAGGGTATTGGTGGGGCTGCCCGTTTTTGTAGCGCATCAGGAATTCGCTGACGCGCATATAAATTGCTTTTACGCAACGATGCAAATGAGGTGTGCAGGCCAGCGTAGTGCGGGCCAGCTCTAACAATATCCTGAAGACGATCGCTAGCAGCCTTGATTGTATTTACGTTAATCACTGCCGTGCCATCTTCCATGGGATTCAATAAATTTAAATTTGAATGAAAATAAAATAAACCAACATAGTTCTTAAGAGCGTTTACGCCGTACGGCATTTCATACAAACTTTCAAGCCCTTGTTTTTCGAAATGAATGAACCGATTTTAATTAAACTCAAAAACCCGAAACTCAAATTTTCCCAATCCACTTTGAGCCTTATGCTTTAGCGATAAAGTTGAAAATCTATTGAAGAAATTTGACAGATTGTTGTATCTTAATGTGCTGGCGACTGTACCTACTTACAAAAATAAAATCATTTATCATTTACTTAGATACATCGTACACCTGTGTAATAAATATCGTACACCTGTGTAATAAATAGTAATGATTAAATAAATTGACATTTATTTAATCATTATCAAGATAATCGTCACAGAAATATTATATCCTTAAAAAATCAACTTAGTCGTATGTTCGTAATTAATTAATTACGAACATACAACTAAAGTGATGTAAACATAGCTAGCGTTGATACAGCAATTAGTTAACACGTTAAGAAACCGGTTTAAGTTCTTCACGCATAACTTAGTTGCTCCACATATTAAGTTACTTACTATATTCAAAGAGTTTCACGATTCGAAATCAATGAAAAAACACAAAATTATCCTTTCAAAACTGTTCTTGTTATAATATGTTTTTGATAAAGTAACTGAATGGACCTTTTCTTAAACTTGAAGAAACTATTATATCCAAAATTGATATATTCAGTAACCCTTAAAAATCAATAGAATTAAATTGTTTATGGGTCCACTTGACCCGAGGTCACACACGTCTCGAATTACCTTAAAACGAAACAAATTCCCGGATTTCACCATTCAAAACGCAGAAATTCGCAAGCATATCGAATTCTATAACTGACCTCATTTTGGTAAAATAGGGCCAAACAATGACCTTAAGAAAGGCACAAACGTGTGACTTATGACCCGGCGACCTTTTTCTGTTTTTTTTTTGTTCGCAGTGGTCAAAAAGGGGCATCTTGGCCACGATTGTGATTCGCGGACAATAGCTTCTGATTGGTGAAGCAAAAACGCAATCGCTTAAGAGGTTATGGAAAAAACATAAATGTACGTTTTTTGGACGATTGATTTTAAGAATATGTACCTTGTTTTTTGTTCTGGTCGTGATATTTAGATTAGTAGGAGTTAAAGGATTGAGGAAGACACTTGTTAATAGGGTAACATCATTTTAATACTAATAAATTATGTTAAGTTTATTGACTGTAGTTAGTAAGTACAACAAAAGTTATTTAAACGTAAATCAGGGGTATACAATCAAAGTTCGTAAAGTCCACAAAATTTTAAAAGTGAGATTTAAATTGCAACAAATTTGTTTCCGTATAGATCTATAATTACCCCGTAGAATAATTTTAAACAAATTCTAGTAATCTCGACTGTTATTTCAAATTGAAAATTGACTTTACAAACAAACCTAGCAAAGTCCAAGTGAGTTGAGTTTCAATTTGCGTAAAGATAATCGTTTTTATCGTTCATCTTTACCAACTTTGATTGTACACCCCTCAAATAATAACTAAAACAAAACATAACTTAATGAATTAAACTTTTGATTATACCATATAATCGCAATTCATGACTTTCGTATATAACTTATTCACAGAGTAATAAATTATTCATAGACATCAAGATTCTTCAAAACAAAAAAAAAGCCTAATGATATTACACTATTTCACCAGAAACCGTTATAAAACCAACACAAAAAAACTCGTACAACAGCACAATATCTATAAAACTCTCAAATTACTGCAAACAGTTATAAATCAAAGTACGAAAAATTAAAAAAAAACTATCTCACGCGTCCTCCGATCATCTGTTGCCAAAGGGGTTGAACTTCGCGATTTTTTAAAACGCTAACAATAGCGGAACCCTAGCTAAACAGTTAAAAATAAAAAAAAACGTGGAAGATATCGTCTTTCTATTAAAAAAGGGAGATTAAATACCGTATCTAACTCTTTCCCATGGGTCTTAACCTCACTGAACTTTTTTGTCGAAAATTGAGACACCTTTGGCATCTTTCCGTTTTTTTGTAATGTCAGTTTCTAGTTATTTTCGCGCGTTGGATGCGCAGAGGCGAGGGGTCGGGCCCTCGCGTATTGTTAAACGCGAATGTAGCAGGTGGGTCACACAGCGTACCCCGCTCGCATTTTAGGGTTTCAATAAGATTCTTTTTTTGAAATTTTAATTTAATAATTTAGTTTTTTTATTTTATTATTTGAATTGTTTTTTTTAGATTACGACTTTAGAATATTGGAATGCTGCGTTTAAGTTTTTAATAAAATATGTGGAATGCTTTATGAATTTTCATGTTTTTATTTTATTAAGGGCGTTTTTCACAAAACTTTTATACCTCGAATAAGTCTTATCCTGAGCATAAATTTTCAATTTTTGACAGTATTTCCATACTAGAACTGTCAGACGTCAATTTTATTCACTCTTCAGACTTTGGTAAAATCAGCCCCAAGTAAATTACCTACCATTCGTTTGGTACGACTTGGTTACCTACTATTACTCTACTAGTACGAGTAAGAAACCAAAGTTCAAAGTCATGACGGTATTTAAAATTACCGCTCCGAAATTTAAACAAAGTTTAAGTGGCATTAACATCCCTTTTCAATCGAAGCCACTTCTGGCCCTTCTGGCCCTTCTGGCCCCGCTTCAAGAGATTTTAGTCTCCATTGAAGCTTTTATTGCCATCTGTGTATTGTATAGTGAGATTTATAATATTTTCGTCTACTTATAGCATAGATACGACTTCTCCCACGCTGATTAGAAGAGAGAACTATAAAATATTCTGAGTAGAGCAGTTTTTTTTTTTATACCTCTCTGATAAATGAGACCATGAGAGCCAGAGTGGCCTAACTTTCAGTAGTAAGGAAAAAATAGAAGCCCTGATTTCAAATAATTGTTAAGTACTTTAGTAAATAAATATATTTTATCATTCTTTGCTGCCCAAGTCTCTTAATATTTAATATTATTTTTTTTAATTTTTAAGCCACTGTGGCGCTATGACCGGCGTTTAGAGCAGTTTTTTCAAATAAGTATAATCAGTATTGAAAAAAATACAGTTAGGCCAATCTGGCTCTCATGGCCTCAAATGATAATGATAAATGATTTATTTTATTTTGTGTAAATACGTTTGTACAAACACTTTTACATGTCAATCATATTTTTTTTAAACTAGATGAGGTCTGCGTTTCTTGTCTGACTACTCTGAGAAGAAAGGCTGAAACATGAGATATCCAGCTGTGACAGACGGACAGACAGACAGACAGACTGAGACGCTCCATAAGGGTTCCTTTTTACCACTTTGGTACGGAACCCTAAAACTCAGGAACTCTAAGCAAAAGCGAAGTAATAGCGTGGGCAGACGACGCGCGACGCGATGCGACGAGGTAGATCGGGGGAACAAGAAATTTCACGGGAACGAAGTCACTGGCATATACTAGTATTGTATCAATGTATAGCCACAAAGCATATCACACATTGGGTTCTTAATTAAAGCTACAAATTGTATTGTGGAACACAAATTGTAGACGGTCAAATGAACTCTTGTCAATGTACAGACGCCAGCACATCAAGCTACACGAAACTGTCAAATTTTCCCAATCAACTTTGGACCTTATGCTTTAGCGATAAAGTTGTAAATCTACTAAAGAAATTTGACAGATTTCAGTAGCTTGATGTGCTGACTTACTTACTTTGTAAACTCATAAAATGCGTTCAAAAACCATACACGACCTTATTGCTAAGTGCTAACTTATTATTTTAGCAAATCACAATCCCAAATTCAATTTCACCATCGCAGTAAAAAAAAAAAACACGAATTCCCGGAATCTTGCGAGTTGAAATCGTCGCTCATATTGCGAAAATAATTTCGATTACTGATTGCGGAGTCGGTAGAAAAAGTCGCCGATCAAAATAGGCATAATTACGGTCTCGGCTAAGCGGGGGACGCGCGCGCACGAATTTTCCGAAAATTACGCTCCGGCGCAAAAACGGAACGTTTTCGGAAATTCGCCGCGTCCGGCCGCCGACCGGACCGATGTGAAATGTGTGTTTTTCAAACTGTTTCAACATGGTGTGATGCATTTTTGTTTGTTTGTCTTCGTTATTATGAGTCATACTGTTATTGTTACGGAAAAAAACATTCAACCGGTCGATTCTGTAAAAATCTCACCGTGAAATCATAATTGAAGTGAGCACTTAATAGTGTCAATCCCTAGCATTACGAATGACAGAGTTCACTTCCCGCTCACTTCACCTAAGTTCTCACGGTGAGATTTTTACAGAATAGCCAGTGCTATTCTGTAAAAATCTGTTTGGTTTTGTTACTAGATAGATGTGTTGTGTCAAAAGACTAATTTATAATATGCTAGTTTTTGCAGGTTATTGTCGACTTAAAAAATCTTAAATTCACTGACAGACAACACTCAGACTTAAAACCAAGAGTTCCTTGTATAACGAAGGTGAGTACATACCAATGAAGGGTTTTTGAAAATTCATCCCTTGTAGGGGTTAAAGGGATTTATAGTCTGGTAAAACTACCTTAACTATTTATACTCACGTAACACACTAACAGTAGCAATGACTTCATTTTGACAGTTCAACAACATTCATTGCGTTATTTACGTTGTTGAGCAGACAAGTTTTTCGAACATATGCAGCAATGGATTAGCAATACCCTACAATATATAATATTTAGATTGTGATGTGTGTTATGCAATTAAGGCGCTGTAATGATACAGATTTGAAGGCCTGAAATATAGTCGTGTGAAAATCTTCTTTAAGGTACTTAATACATTTTCTACTTTTAGGACTGATTTTACCAAAGTTAGATATGATATCTTTCATCTTTGGAATAAAATTGACGTTTGACAGTTCTAGTACGGGAAAACTGTCAAAAATTCAAAAAAAATTCTCAGTATAAGACTTATTCTATTTATAAAAGTTTGGTGGAATACGCCCTTAGTCTGATTGCAAGACAAGTTTTTAATGCGTCTTTTAAACAATACGTTATTACAATCCCCGTTCCCAGCTCGTTCTAAGGTACGTTATCATCGATTCTGCCAATTGAGTTACTAGGAGAGCTTACTGCCCCGAGGGAGGTTGCATGGTAGGTAGGTAATGACTAGGTACCGACCTACCTACTGTACTCGTAGATTAGATCCTATTCATCTTCATACAGCATGATTTCTTTTACCATCTCCAAATTTTTACAGGGTATTCTACCCATGAATATGAACAACTTTCACTATGCAACCAACTCTGAGATAACGAAAAAAAAATCTGCTGTTTCATACATTTTGGTCAAGTAGGTATTGAACTTTTGTATTAAACAGCTGATTTTGTTTTCGTGATTTCAGAGTTGGTCCCATAGTGAAAGTTGTTCATATTCATGAGTAGAACACCCTGTATAAATTTGGAGCCAGTATAAAAATCATCCAGTATACGCAGGCTGGCAGGGACTTCGATGCGCAGCTCGTTATAATGGATTCAGTATATCATTCTGAAACCCGCTGAGTTGAAATTGTTCACCAGTTATTTAAAAAAAATGCCTTTATGGAAGAGCAAATAATAAAATAATATACAACGTGTAACGTTAAATGCGCAAAACCTGAAAATAGTTTGATCAGAATAACGAGCAGAATTAATTGAACCACTTTTTAATATAGGTCACGTTTTTCAAAAAATCTTCATTAAAAACGTTGCCGTGTCTATTTATTAATAGGTCAGCAAGCCAATCTCAGCGCGGCGCAGCGGCCCGGTGACGACTCCTCCCTCGGTAAAGCGTCGTCGCATACGCAAGAAACGATCAGAATGGCCAGTAAAACTAAAACAGCACATAAAACTTTTACAATTTTTTTAATGACTTATTTTCTGTCTTAAATAGGTCAATTGAATTAAAAATCAGTTGGGGTGTCTGAGGTTTTGCGCATTTAACGTTACACGTTGTAGAAACTTATTTAAAAAAATGCTCTTTCATACATTTTGTCCGCGTAAGTATTGCACTTTTCTATGAAAAAAGAGTTTTGTTTTTTTACTATTACTTATATAAAACAAAAGCGAGAGAGAAAAAGCGGGAGAAATTGGGAGAGATTTTTTTTTTGTTTCTTTTTTTCCTAGACCTCTAACATTTCTAAGTCTATTGAACCGTTTTCGAAAAGGAGGATGTTTTATCTAAACTACTTTTAGGCACAGGTCTGATACCTACTTCAGTGTTAGCAATATTTCTGCGGATACTTTTACATTCTTGACAAAGTTTAAATTCAAAGCTTAAAAATAGATACCTATATAGCATGAATGACGCACGACAAAAGTATTAAACTAACATTGCTTGCGTAACACCTTGAAAAAACTAACAAAGAAAATAAATGCAAAGCCACGGCCCTCGAAACTTGATTGTATGCAAAGATCAGCAATTTATAGACAACCACAAATCACCTACATGACAAAAATGACTTTAAAACACATTCACTTTCACCGCTCCTATCGCCATCCCGCTCACTTGAAAGAAAAAATCTGCTGTCTCGCTCACACCGCGCGCTTGAAAAATGTACAGCAAAAATTTGGGCGCGCAAAATGTCCCACATAGTTCTGAAACTGAGATATGTCAGTTTTGTTTCAAATTCTGTTAAAATTAATAACGACTCGACGAGCAGGCATTTTTGTTCGTCCACAACGCAGCTTTAATTAGAAATATTTTGAGATTCGCCATTTTTGTTTTTTTTTTTTTTTGGAACGTGAGTATTTTATTTTTGTTCGCGTTTTATTTTATTGGTGAAGGTTACATAACTTTGTCGAAAACGTGTCGGATATTTTTGTTAGAGTATTTATTTTGGAGCGGCTATAAATTCAAGATTTTTAGAACAGCAATAATATTTTTTGGAAATAGTTTTGCCTCCTATTATGCATGGGAATTAGGTGTACTATATGGTAAACCTCTGTCTTACCCTTCGGTGATCATAAGCATGATGTTATATTGTGCGTTTTTAGGGTTCCCAAACTAACCTAAATTTAAGTTCAGTGCATCTTTTTCTTTCTATTTCATTAAGAAAAGGACAGAAGATACATACTAGTTTAGTCCGGTTAAATTAGTTAGCGCCTGACATCAGTTGACGTATGTTTAGTAGCCTTTTTAATCACGTCTAAACTTGTCTGTGGATTATCTTAATTTGACAGGACTAAACTAATATTTATCTTCTGTCCTTTTCTTAATGAAATAGAAAGAAAAAGATGCACTGGACTTAAATTTAGTTTAGTTTGTGAACAAGGGAATCAGCGCCAATTTCAAAGTTTGTCGTTAAAAATACGATTAGGTTAATCGATTATGTTTTCTGTTTGTACAGACGCCAGCACATCAAGCTACCCGAAACTGTCAGATTCCCAATCAACTTTGAACCTTATGCTTTAGCGCTAAAGTTGAAAATCTATTAAAGAAATCTGACAGATTGTAGTAGCTTGATGTGCTGGCGTCTGTACAAAAAATATTACGTCAATCATATTTTAAAACCTAGATGAGGTCGGTGTTTCCTATCAGACTAGAGTGAGAAGAAAGGCCGAAGCAAACTCAGAGGTTGATAATATTTGGTTATCCAATATCTCACACTAAAAAACATACATTTCTTACAAAAAATCAATCATAAACATTCCCAAAACTCACAATACATACATCCACATGGTAACAAAATCTCGTTCCGAAAGAAATCTGTCTTTTTAACCTTCTATCACTTTTTTTTAACCCACAGCCGGCTGTAACGTGACTCTACAGTTTTGTCAAAATATTACACTGTATAAACTTTTTTTAAGGTAAAAATTACCCCTTTTTCGTCGCGTTGCTTTTCATTAAAAGGGTTGTGTGACGACATCTGATATTTTTTTATGATCTTAGATAACCGTTGTAATGGTAACTTTTGTGAGAAGTTCCTTTTTTGTACGGACTTCTCATTTCGCTACATAATAAATAGGAAGAAAGGTCCGGAAGTCAAATATTAAATGTTTATTTTTAACGTGTAATTAAAAAAAAAACTTCTCGTTTTGCCGGTACTTTATATTTATAGAGCCTTAGGTATGTATATACACGGTCAAAATTTAAATAAAAATGATTTCATGTTTTTTTAGGGGTCAACGACCGCTGGTAATGTTGTTACTTGAAGTTTGATTAGAGGAAAATCTGTTTTCTTTTTGTTTTATCGTGTTTTGGTATCGATACCCATTCCGTCTGTGAAGTTTACACAACGAAAACGTTTTTTTTATTCTGATATTTCTAGTGACGTAAGTTTGATGACCCCAAAAAAAACATCAAATTAATTATTTTTTTGTTTTTTCATGTTTAGATATCACGTCTTCGAAGTTTCAGACCCTGCATATGCAGCGTAGCCCAGTAAGGGCCGCGACTTACGAGTTGTAGGTCATAAGTTCGAACCCAGACAGGCGATTTACTATGTGTAAATTATTTCATCAGCACTGCTCTCAAAACGGTGAAGGAAAACATCGTGAGGAAACCGGCACGTCCTAGAACCAAAAATTTTAAGACATGTGACATCTACCATCCCACACGGGGCCCGCGTGGTGAATTACGGCCCACTCCCACTTAAGGAGAGGAGGCCTGTGTCCCAGCAGTGGGAAAATTATTATAGGGTAATTTTGTAATATGTATAAGTTTGAAACGCATTCAATGCTCTCAAAGTACTTGGGACAAGTAAAGTACCAAGTACGAAGGTATGATAAAGAGCAGATCGATGCTTCTGTTTAAACACGAGGCCAAAACGTATTCAATGTAGGTAGATAGTAGGAAAATAAAATAACGTTTGAAGTGTGTCTTCACAAATTCTAAAATGTCGTCGAAGACAGAGCCTCTTAACAAATTATAAAAACATCCAAATATGGCGAGCCTTTTTCCATACTTTCTGAAGTCCGTTATTCTAATCCATATTTCGACCGCCTTCCATATTCGAACAGTTTCTAAATTCAAAAGAGCTAAATCCCCGTTCGGAGCGCGTCGCGTTCTAAATATAAAAAAGTTCTTTTTTGTCAAATATGGAAGGGTTAAGTTTAAAAACGTTCTATTTTCGAATTCTTAAAAAGTCCACATTGTATGGAATACGTCAAAACTTCATACAGCGTGGCTGTAGTATATGCAAGATCTTCAGATGCAATCCGTTTTTTTTTTTTAATCTAATAAGAAGGAGACAGGGAAAGTCCTATAGCCAGCAGTGGGTGATTCCGCTCTGAAATGATGATGATGATGATGAATCCAATATGAATAGTATTATTATTATTCTATCGTTTTTAGGTAGGTACGTAAACTTTGACCTCTACCATGTATTTTTTACATAAAAAAGTGACGGAATATAGACTTTCTGAGAACCTAAAAAAGATTTAAATTTAGCGCTGTCTAACTTTCTAAATCAAAGGTAATTTTTAGTTTCAGTACTCTATGACCGCTTATAAGGTGGTTTTTTTCCGCTTTAATTATATTATATAATAGGACACTAAATATTTATTTCCTTATTTTATTGTTAAATTAATTGAAATACATAGTTTTTTTTTAATTTTTATATTAGTAGTAGTTTTAATTTTGTTTTTTGTAATCTTATTTTTATCCTTTTGTTGTGTAACAGGGGTCTATATTTTTTCATACCTAGCTCTAAACCCTTTGTAATCCCTTATTGTACATTATTGAATGCAATAAATGAATATGAATAACTCAAAACCGCTTTTTCCTAGCCTGATATCTGATATTATGATATTAAATTATCAGGCATGGTTATGAAAAACATAAAAGAAAAAAGGAAAATCTCAGCTTAGAGATTTTCCGCACCTTAACAAAGGACAAGAATAGAAAACAGCATTACCAATTAATTGTGCATTGATTTACTAAATAAATAAAGACTCTATAAGTTACCTACCAAAAATGACTCAGCATTGTAATTTAATGCAATAAACACCATAATAAATCATATAAATTGATCTGCCGCCGTCACGTATACTACGCTAGCGTTATTCCTTTTTCAAATGATACGAAAGACACAGGAAGCAAGAGTTTTTTGTCACTTCCACATCTCGTCTGAACCGATTCATTCATTCCGTCCTTGTCTGACTTAAATATTTTAACAAAGAGCGACAAGGACGGGTATAGCGACATTGCTCTCAGGTGTGTTGACAATAACAGATGTACAGATGGCGGGGCGAGCATATTACACAATTACAATTCTATTTAATTATTTTTTTCTCGCACGGTTTGTTAAGATTTGGACGTGGGCGTTGCATTACTCAGCCTAGTCGTAGAACAATCGCTGGTTTTTCGAAATGTCATGGCATAAATTCGATCCGTTAGTTGCCGAAATTGTACCCATTTGACTTGTTAATTTTTATTTGTAGGTGGTTTTGTTAATTTAATTTTAGAAGGAAAGTCTTTAATGTAGACGTATGTATTTGTAGTCTTTGATGTTTGACTGCCTCGTTGGTCTGCATTGCTACAGCTATCTTGGTGGTTGCATGCGCTACAGCTGAGCATGAGTTCCTGGATTCGATTCCCGGGTCGGAAAAAGCGTTATTGCTCTTAGGGTTCCTTGGACTTAATTGTCGGTTAAATATGAAATAGTTTTTAAGTGTTATTGGTTTTGCAGTACTAGCTTGGAGTCTAGATTTGTACCCAGTTAGTGGCAATAAGGCGAAATGTGTGTGAGCTATACAGGGTCAAATTGAATTACCTAGCGAAAATCCGCAGCATTACGGGTATCGATATCTAAATACGATAAAACGGAAAAAAAGAGTAATTATTTTTTAAATTTCATTTTACTTTGTATAATGGTTTCTCCTCTGCCTTCTTCTTCGGGGAACAAGACGTGATGCTTTGTTTATGTGTGTGTATGTTTAATGTTGTATGTCATTGGACTGTAACTAGGATTGCCGCGGATCAATGACTGGTGATGAAAGAGTGATGTCCTAGGAATGAGTAATACCTACCTAGTTGCCTAGATACATAATTCACACATTGCACTCGTCAAGTTTAACGGGTGACAGTTTTCTTCTTAGTATGGTCTCTTTGTAAGTTGTTTAGAAGATCAGAATAATTTAACTAGTTATTACCTAGTCAAATGATTTTCAAATTCAAATTCAAAATGTTTATTTCGGACAATAACAATCCATATTTTGCTAGTAAATACAATATTTTAAACTATGTTAGTACACGTAATATATCAAAATTAAATTAAAATGAAACGAAAAATTAAAATTAGAATTAAATTAAAATTATCTTAACATTAAAATCAAAGTTAAAATAAATATTAAAATCAAAATCAAAATAACAATAAAAAGTTAATAACAAATTAAAAAATTCCAATGTCCATACCTCTTTTACATAAAATTTAAATTTAAATATCGTTCCTCAGCACCAGGCCCGCAGCTATGTCTACGGGACCAGTGCATCAGAAAAGGGCAGTCTGGCCTCTCCACAATAATCTTCAGGATGCTATTGGAGCTTCCACGTATCCTACGCATTAGGGATGCCGTTCTTTTGCGTAAGATGGCCTCAAAACTGTCTATGCCTGCCTCGGCAAACATGCCCGACGCACTACCTCTTTTTAAAATAGATACTGCCGTGCGATTCTGTAACTATCTCACCGTGAAAACTTGGGTGAAGTGAGCGTGGAGGGAGTCGTCAATAGTGTCAATCCCTAGCATCAGCATGACTCACAGCTCACTCTAAGCTCACTTCACCTTAGTTATCACGGTGAGATTTATCCAGAATCGACCGGCTGGTGCCGATTCCCTTGTACACAAATTAAATTTAATTTAATTTCGGTGCATATTTTTCTTCCTATTTCATTATGAAAAGGACAGAAGATAAATATTAGTTCTGTCAAATTAAGATACTCCATAGACAAGTTTAGAAGTGATTAAAAAATTGGCTACTAAAAATACGTCAATTTACGTCAGGCGCTGACTACTTTGACAGGACTAAACTAATATTTATCTTCTGTAATTTTCTTAATGAAATAGAAAGAAAAACATGCACTGAACTGACATTTAGTTTAGTTTGTGAATAAGGGAATCTGCGGCAGTAACATTAAATTGCTTACCTATACAACGTGTAACGTTAAATGCGCAAAACCTGAAAATAGTTTGATCAGAATAACGAGCAGAATCAATTGAACCGCTTTTTAATATAAGTCACATTTTTCAAAAAATCTTCATTAAAAACGTTGCCGTGTCTATTTATTAATAGGTCAAGCAAGCCAACGTCAGCGCGGCGCAGCGGCCCGGTGACGACTCCTCTCTCGATAAAGCGTCGTCGCAGACGCAAGAAACGATCAGAATGGCAAGTAAAACTAAAACAGCACATAAAACCTTGACGATTTTGTTAATGACTTATTTTCTCTCTGAAATAGGTCAATTGAATTAAAAATCAGTTGGGGTGTCTGAGGTTTTGCGCATTTAACGTTACCTACACGTTTTATACAATTACTAGCGGCCCGCCCCAGCTTCGCACAGGTGCAATGTTTTTTTTTTCGAATCCGAAATATCCTTTCATCGAAACCTTGTCCTGGCAATACCGAACACAATTAACCCTTAAATGCATAATGTTGCCATATGGTAACAAAGTACGTCATTTAATTTTTTAAGAATGTGATAGCTGTGAGTTTCTGAACGCACCTCTTTTAGTCAAAACAATATTATATACTCTATGAATATTAATATCATTATACAACGTGTAACGTTAAATGCGCAAAATCTCAGACACCCCAACTGATTTTTAATTCAATTGACCTATTTCAGAGAGAAAATAAGTCATTAAAAAAATTGTAAAGGCTTTATGTGCTGTTTTAGTTTTACTGGCCATTCTGATCGTTTCTTGCGTCTGCGACGACGCTTTACCGAGGAAGGAGTCGTCACCGGGCCGCTGCGCCGCGCTGACATTGGCTTGCTTGATCTATTAATAAATAGACACGGCAACGTTTTTAATGAAGATTTTTTGAAAAATGTGACCTACTTATATTAAAAAGTGGTTCAATTAATTCTGTTCGTTATTCTGATCAAACTATTTTCAGGTTTTGCGCATTTAACGTTACACTTTGTATAATTATAATATTTTTTTTTCTAAATATATATAATATAATACCTATGCAATAGCATCTTTTGCAATAAGATATAATAAATCATGCATTTACGGGTTAAAAAAAGAATTATCCAATTTGGTGCAGTCATTCGGAAGTTATGCGCGTACAGACATTTCGGCGACTTCCTTTTATACATACTGTGTAAGGATTACACAACTAAACTAGACAAACGCATTACTTTGTGTAAATGATTTCATCACCACCGCTCTCAAAACGGTAAAGGAAAACATCGTGAGGAAACCTCCCATCAACATGCCATCATCTCCCTAGCATTTTCCCAACCATGTTGGGGTCGGCTTCCAGCCTAACCGGGTACAGCTGAATACCAGTACTTTACATGGAGCGACTGCCTATCTGACCTCCACAACCCAGTTACTGGGTAATACGATAAGACCCCCCCCCCCCCCCCTAGGTAAGACTGGTTGTCAGACTTTCGGGCTTCTGACTACCGGTAAGGACTGTCAAAGATATACGAATGACAACCGGGACCAACGGCTTAACGTGAGGCACGGAGGGGTCTCGGTATGTAAAGATGGTCACCCATCCACAGACCAACCGCGGCAAGCGTAGCTTAACCTGATCTATCGACCTGTGCGACTGTTGCCACGGGCATGTCCTAGAACCAAAAATTCAAAAACGTGCAATCTACCAACACGCACTGGTACCGCGTGGAATCCAATCCACAGGGCCGTGATCACAAGGCCGTGTGCTGCGTCCCAGCAGTCAGTACATCATAATTATGCTGGTTATGTATATAACTAATAATTTATATTAGGTACTACTTCTTCGCTTCACTTTTTCTTCTTTACTTTTTCTTTTTAGGTATTACTTCTTTCTTCTTCTTTGGTAAGGTGGCTGGGATATACTGGATGCGGAAGGCGGAGGACAGGCTGTTGTGGCGCAGTCTGTGAGAGGCCTATGTCCAGCAGTGGACTGCGATAGGCTGAGTTGATTGATTGATTGATTGATTGACTACTTAGATAAAATCATTAGGTAACTAACTATACAAGAGCACAAACAAAAGTACACTTAGGCATCCAAGTTCTCGTTCAAATCGGTGTCATGTTTTTTTAAATAATACAAAGTTTTACACAAACTTACTTTTTTTTTTTTTTTATCTGTTTTTATTTAGAGGTTTTTATCTTATAGATATGCCAACCCCATTATACCCTTTTACAATATATCTACATACATCGAATTTTATTTACATCTATTAGGTATAAGTAATATTTATTACATATACCCAGGTTACTAATAGTTCAACGAAAGTGGATCACTCAATCGGTACTGTCATTAACTCACAAAATTTTTTATTACACATACTTAAAGACTAGTACTTGGGAGTATACGAGTATTACACGAGAGCATCTGTAGCCGAACTAGGATGAGTCCTGTATCTTGGCAACTACCCCTCAAAACTGGAACGTTAAAGTGTGCTTTTTGTAACTTTTAAAACATAAAAGTTCGTTATTTTATAAATAAAACCATCAAAGAATATTTTTGTTCTATGCGCTAAATAAATTTCTATTCTAACCATCATACAATACTGTTTAACAGCTCAAAAAAGGCTCAGTAAGTAATAAAACCGCAGCTTGCCCCATAAACCATAAAATACCGAAATCATTTCAAATCAGACCGTGCTCCGAATTTTAAAACTTTAACAAAGACCCCGAAACACAATATCTCATTATATTGAAAAAAAAATAATCAATGAGAAAATACGAGATTTGACCCAAAAAAATGCACCCTCCATCAAAGGGTTATAGAGCGAAACAGCGAACATCTGTACGAAGACAGACAGAGACGGCGATAGTTGTCAACCCTTTCGCCGCACCTGGACGGGTTTTTATACTCCGTGTTTTTGTGTTGAAATTTAAAAAAGTGCAAAATTCCCTTTTGTTAAGGGGTCAATATTGATTTTTGGGGTTCAAATAAACTTCGCACAATAATAGTTCGTTATCTAGCGCTCTAAATGAGGCCATTACTTTCTCATCTCTATAGATGACATTTGACACTATCTAGTAGAGGGTAGTATCATAAAAAGTGAACATATAAATTACTGGCATTTTTTGTACAAATTCTGAGTTTTATGATTCTAGCCCGCTATCTATACATATTGTAAAATAAATTCACTTTCGTGTCTGTCTGCGTGACCGCGTTGTTCTTTTAAACCATGCAACGGACATTGATGTGGTGTTTTCACCATTATTTAGGGAATTTATTCCGGAAGGTTTATCTGACATTAATATTAAACCTACTTACAAAAGCAATCTCTATGTTTTGTGAAGTCATAGAAACCGAAATCATAGAATAGGGCGGGTCACTAGTTGTTCTTTAGAGCGAAAAAGCCTGAACTCATAAAGAGAAGGAATGAGAATTCTCATTCCTTCTCTGTATGAGTTCGGGCTCACCCATCGCCGCCCGCGCATGCCCAATGCGTGTTGGGAGTCCGGATTTCTCCACGAAGTTTTCTATTACTACAGTAAGGGTGGTCCAGGTGAAACACTCATATAAGACGTTTTAATAAATCAGTACAATAATCAACTAAAATAATTTGTGCTCGGTTGATATTGATAGGCTCGCCCCCTATTATTTTTTCCCCGATTATTTGAATCGATATTCGTATTAACAGAGCTTCCATTTTAATATTTTACACTGGCAACTTTACCCTTTTACTATATTAGAGAGCACAACCCGAGAGTGCTGCAGCGGTTGCACTTGAGCGTACTCGACCGTTATGTGTGGAGGCGACGGCCCCCGCCACTGCTGGTCGTACCATCAGCCAGGGCCAACGTGCTGGCCAAAACCCCTCTGACTCGAGCAATTCGCATCATCAATAATATATTCAGGTCGAAATTGATATATCGATGCCTTAGTTCACAACTGCGCTAACTACGAAATTGACATTTTTGAGGAGTTTTAAAGTTTTTTCAAGTTTAGACAAAAACAGTACAAAAACCAAGGAAAATACCAAAAAAATATGCATCTATTCATAAGACGAGACGGAATAACGGTATTTCGATACGCGGAAACGAAATAGCATTAAGTTTAGTGTGTTTGGCATTAAAAAAGTGGAAATTGAAAATTTTGTAGTTAGTGCAATTGTGAAGTAAGGCATCGTAAGGATAATTACATGTAACTGGGGTGAATTTGCAAAAGTACTATTGTTCACAATATGTTACAAACAATGATATTTATTTTTAATTATGTGTGCGCGACTTGGCTATCGCATTAGGTTTAGACCTGTAATGATAGTTTTAAGGCATTACAATAAATAAAAAAGAAAAATGAAAAATAAATAAATATTCATGGTCGCTCTGTGATTGGTTGACAATCAGGGAACTCGCTCTTCCCGCTCAAAAAATGGAGAGGTAGACGTGGGTTAACGGAACGCTTACCCGGTTGTGCGGTCACTTGGGATTTTGAATTCGACGCTATAGGTTGTGTTAAGGTTAATAAGTGTACCTAGTGCTAAGTTTTGATTAATGTATGCACAGTTCAAGTGAAATATAAGTATGTTACGTATAATCTTTGTCAGGGGGGGTCATCGCAATCCCCCCTGATCCTGGAAACAGTGGTGGAGTCCTTACTCCCCTTTTCTGAGGCATTATGTGGGGAGAATCTTTGTTTACTGTTTTATAGTTTTAATGTGTATTTATTTTGATGTAATGCCAATAAACGCATTTTCTTTTTTTCTTTCTTTCTTTCTTTAGAATGGTCAGGTAGCTTATTCCTTGCGTTATAGTTCTCTGCACATCCTGCCTCAGTCACCCACTATTCTTTTTCTTGTTACTTATTCTTTTCATTGTTTCTGTACTACTAACACTAGTTATAAAATATTTTACTAACAAAATGAACTGTATGGTTGTCCGAGGTTGATGAATAAATTAACTAATTATTTGACTACGTTCCGGTTCTGTTGGTGCTTCCCACAATAGGTACAGCCGTGCGATTCTGTAACCATCTCACCGTGAAAGCTTGGGTGAAGTGAGCGTGGAGTGAGCTGTCATTCGCTAGGGATTAACACTATTAAGTGCTCACTTCACTTATGATTTCACGGTGAGATTTTTACAGAATCGACCGGCAGCTCTGGCTAACCCTTTGGGGATTACAGGCGTGATCATATGCGATAAGTAACGCAATATAGCGCCTAAGAAACATAAAACTCAAGTCATCTGAATTTCATACATTTTCATCCATTACAAAATCGTATTATTTTTTATAGTTATTACAATTTATACGTTTCAAGAGCCATTGCTGCGCATTCTGTTGTTCACAAACTAAACTAAATTTAAGCTCAGTGCATCTTTTTCTTTCTTTTTCGTCAAGAAAAGGACAGGATATAAAATTTAGTTTAGTCCTGTCAAATTATTCAGCACCTGACGTAAATTGACGTAATTTTAGTAGTCAAGTTTTTAATCACGTCTAAACTTGTATGTAGTAGTGTCAGGCGCTGATTAATTTACAGGACTAAACTAAAATTTATCATCCGTCCTTTTCTTAATGAAATAGAAAGAAAAAGATGCATTGAACTTAAAGTTAGTTTAGTTTGTGAACAAGACAATCGGCACTATTTACTGTTATTCAGCTGCATCCAGTTAGACTGGAAGCCGAACCCAACATAGATGGAAAAATGCTAGGCAGATGATAACTACATTCGCCATCACAAAATAGATGTTTTGCTCAACCTCATAGCGAATGGGACGGACTTATTCTGTTGTTCTCTGAGTGAATTCACAAGGAATGCATTATTTATAATAAATTATAGATTTTAAGATATGTAACTAAATTAGGATAAGCGCATTTACCGCATTGGGTTATATCCTGTAATGATCTATGTAAGTAGAAAATAAATAAATAAATAAAAATAGTGACTTTTTATAAGAATTAAATAAACCAGCTGCCAAATGGGACCACTCGTGGAAGGCATAAAGGCGTCTTCCCACACAAATCTAATAAGATATGCCTATTCTTTATATTCTACCCAAAGCATAATGTAACAGCCAGACCCAACTCGAAAGATACCATCTTTTGAAATTAAACCGCATAACGTCTGAAATCTAGCGATTGCAAAGATACATAGCATTATAGTCTGTGGTCTGCCGGAGACCATAAATATTGTAGAAGGTAGTCTTCATAATACTTGAATCTTGTAAACGTGTGTGAGTTGCTTGACAGGGTATAAGTTTTTGTTATTTCTGGATTGTTGGTTATTAATAATGATCTGGCAAACGTGTCTTGAATTATTGCACCAATAATCGGTACAGCCGGTCGATTCTGTAAAAATCTCACCGTGAAATCATAAGTGAAGTGAGCTTGAAGTGAGCAGTGTCAATAGTGTTAATCCCTAATGACAGCTCACTTCCCGCTCACTTCACCTAAGTTCTTACGGTGAGATTTTTACAGAATAGCACTGCAGTACAAACGTTGATTTCAGAAAGATGATTTTATTTTTATGGGTCTATTTTTATGGTTAGATTCCAGAAAGCTTACCAAGTTAAGGACAATTCATTTCTATGTAAAAGCTTTTTCGAGAGTACCAGCCAGTCGATCCAGTAAAAATCTCACCGTGAAATCATAAGTGAAGTGAGAACTTAATAGTGTTAATCCCTAGCGAATGATAGCTCACTCCACGCTCACTTCACCCAAGCTTTCACGGTGAGAAGGTTACAGAATCGCACGGCTGCTCTCGAAAAACCATCGAGGTGGCGCGGGAAAAGAGCCTGGATGGATTTGGGGGAGGCCTTTGTCCAGCAGTGGGGCACTATAAAGTAACAAAAATATAGCGCCTAAGAAACATAAAACTCAAGTCATCTGAATTTCATACATTTTCAATCCTTATAAAATCGTGTTATTTTTTATAGTTATTAATGTTATTATTTATAAGTTTCAAGAGCCACTGGTGCCGATTCTGTTGTTAAGGTAAGTTCAGTGCATCTTTTTTTTTTTTTTTAATCTTTTGTTTTAGGGACTTTTATTCAAAGAACATGTCAGCCCCGTAGTGCATCTTTTTCTTACTATTTAATTAAGAAAAGGACAGAAGATAAATATTAGTTTAGTTCTATCAAATTAGTCAGCGCCTGACGTAAATTGACGTATTTTTAGTAGCCAATTTTTTTTTACGTCCAAACTTGTCTATGGAGTATCTTAATTTAACAGAACTAAACTAATATTTAACTTCTGTCAAAAAGAAAGAAAAAAATGCACTGAACTTAAATTTAGTTTAGTTTGTGGACAAGGGAATCGCCGCCAATGTTTTTTTTTTTTTTACTGGAACGCCAGTAATTCGTATTTACTTGAAGGCAATTACTCAGTTTGCACTACCTAAACTAGATTTTTTTACAAAATTGTTCACGCGAATGAAGTCGATAACATGAGCTAGTTTCTTGTACTTCAATGGATATGGTCATATCTAATTAATCGACAGCAGCGTGTTGTTATTACAAAATTAGATAAAAACAACTCACCCGAGTATAAATGCAATAATTATGGCGTCCCACAAGGAAGTGTCCTGGGCCCAATACCGTTCCTACTCTATACAGCGTGTAACGGAAGGGGGGTATCAACCCTGAAGGAGGTGAATGTGCTCATGAAACTCAACAACTTTCCCCAAAGAACATATGAAAAAAAATTTGGCCCTCCCTTACAAAACTGACTACCAGCTGATTGATTTACTATGGGAGGGCCAAATTTTTTTTTTCATATTTCGACCTATGTTCTTTGGGGAAAGTTGTTGAGTTTCATGAGCACATTCACCTCCTTCAGGGTTGATACCCCCCTTTCGTTACACGCTGTATAAATTCAATCACAGACAATGAAGCTTGACAATTTATCAATGACATCATCCGTCATGCTGCTGTCACCGCTGGGGTGCCAGCTGTTTTAGAACCCAGTGCGCGACGATGGGAAGAGGCCAGACGCAATGACCATAATGCCTTGGAAGGTAAGTAGGCCTTTGATGTGGGATGCAAGGTGTGTCGACACCCTTTCGCCATCCCATCTTCCGAGCACGGTGGAATGTGCTGGGGCGGCTGCTGCAGGTGTGGAAAACCTCAAACGGCGTAAATACTCCAATCTCTTTGGAACTTATACAACGTGTAACGTTAAATGCGCAAAACCTGAAAATAATTTGATCAGAATAACGAGCAGAATTAATTGAACCACTTTTTAATATAGGTAATTTTTTTTTAAAAATCTTCATTAAAAACGTTGTCGTGTCTATTTATTAATAGGTCAAGCAAGCCAATGTCAGCGCGGCGCAGCGGCCCGGTGACGACTCCTCCCTCGGTAAAGCGTCGTCGCAGACGCAAGAAACGATCAGAATGGCCAGTAAAACTAAAACAGCACATAAAACCTTTACAATTATTTTATTGACTTATTTTCTCTCTGAAATAGGTCAATTGAATTAAAAATCAGTTGGAGTGTCTGAGGTTTTGCGCATTTAACGTTACACGTTGTATGTTCGAGTCGCTTGGGGTCGAAACACTAGGGCCATGGGGTCCGAGTGCCCACTTAGTATTTCGGGATATCGCCAAGCGGTTGGTCGACTCTTCACGTGACCAGAGGGCTGGCCTATATTTTGGCTAAAGAACCAGCATTGCCATACAACGTGGCAATGCTGCCAGCCTTTTGGGCACGTTTCCTATTGACAGCGATGCGAAAGGATTTTTTGATGCCCTTTGATTACTTCCCTCCTTTTCATATACTTGTACATATTATTTTAAGACTGTTAGCTTTTTAAATTATGTAAATCTATCACAGATATAACAAATCACAAATTGCATACTATTCGCTGACGATATTTCCATTATATGTAGTAACGTCCGACAAAAAGACTAACACAATTTACGACCATGAAACAGATATTAACAACACAATTGGCAAATTAATTGAATGGCTTGACATGAATAACCTAAAAATTCATTTAGATACTTATCTAAACGAAACTGTATGTATACAGACTTCTGTATACATACAGTTTCATAAATCTAATAATAATAAATACAATATGAAACTTGACATACCAAAACTTAATGAAGTTACACTAACAAAATTTCTCATAGTAATAATAGATCAGCCGTGCGATTCTGTAACCATCTCAACGTGAAAACTTCATCAGCATGACTCACAGCTCACTCTAAGGTCGCTTCACCTTAGTTAGTGAGATTTTTCCAGAATCGACCGGTTGGACATAAATTGGAAAGCACAAGTAGATGATATATCTAAAAGAATAAATACATTTGTATACGCACTCAGATAGGTTAAAAATATAACAAACATTAAAACTACTATCACTACTATCATGCTTACCTATATTGAATCATTACTAGACTATGGCTTCATAAAGTGGGTTGACAGTACCAACAAAAATAGGGTATTTGTTTCTCACAAGTGTATTCGTGCAGTACGACGCACAACCTCGTAAGGAGTCATTGTACTCATCATTATAAACAACTTTTACTACGGGACCAAAACAGAAATCGCGAAAAAAATCAGATGTTCCCTACATTTGGACGAGTTATGCGAACATAAATGTAGGGAACAGCTGATTTTTTTTTCGCGATCTGTTTTGGTCCCATAGTAAAAGTTGTTCATAATGATGAGTGCATTGACCCCTTAAGAGGTTGTGCGTTATTTCTTTCATTGTCAAATGTCAATATTATTGTCAATATTGTCAATATTTAAATAACTTGGTTTATTTCCGCTAATGTCTCTCTATATCTGTGAAGTAAACTTGTTTGTTAAAAAGCAGAAAGACTTATTTTAAAAGGCAGACGATGTATTGTGTATCCTCAAAACCGGCGAGAACCTCAAAGGCTCATATTAAATGACTTGCCAAGATTGTCTAAATATAGTAAAAGCTGTCTAGCCATGTGTGTTCGGATATGTAATAATATTCCAAGTGATTTTAAAATTTTAGGTTGCTTAGGAAAAAAATACATAAATGGTTGAAATTTTTACAGCATAATAGAAGTTGCTGACGGGAAACATTTTGTAATGTAACCAATATTAAAAAAATAAAATAAAAATAAAAACTTGTAAACAAAAGAACTTAAATGGTAGTGTTAGTACAATAGAACTTCAATGGTAGGTAGTGTTAATAATAAAAAATAAAAATAAAAAATATCATGCTAAATAATAAGCAAAACATGCTCTATAATGTATTTTTAAAACCACTTTATGTGCCATGTTTTATGCAAATAAATATCATTTCTATTTCTGTTATATTTATAATCGGTATTGTATATTTATTTCGTTGTTTAGGGGTGTATATGTATTTATAGTAAGTTAGATGTACATCTAGGCAATAAAGATTTCATTTCATTATGTTACAACTCCAACTGATTAAAAACATAGTTCTATTATTTTCATCCTGAAATCTTACAAGGTCCCATCTCAACCCCGATAAATTCTTATAAGCCGTACCAAATAACCAAACAAGTACAAATTCATTATCAATGTAATATTATAAAGAAACGTGCGCAAACGCAGCGGTCCCACACCAGCCGACGATAAAAATATAAATTAAAACGTCTCAATGCAATACGAACCGAAACGAACGAGCAGATAGTCAGCGTAATACAAAAACAGAGAACCATTTAAAGAGGCAAACTTATAAAAAAGTCAAAAAGACAACACAATCAAATGAGGGATGCTCGAAAACGGGAATAAAACGAGAGACAAAAAGGAATATGGCGGATTGTTTTTAATTATCGAGTATCGGCATAAATCGATGCACGTCGCCGCGGGCCCGCCGCCGCGCGGCGCAGGCGCATCCCACGAGTAGACGGCGCATGCGAAACTTTTACAATGTTGTGTTTCTAATGGTTTGATGATGTGTAAGAAATTCCGTATTTTGGATTAAAAAGCCCCAGAATTCATCTTCTCTATTAACTAAATATTAAGAAAAGGAAATAAAATAACCTCCAAAATCAAACTCAAAACTTAAAGCAATTAATTCAAATACAACGATTGCAGGCACTTTTGAATT
Source organism: Eremobia ochroleuca (assembly GCA_949629135.1). Taxonomy (NCBI): domain Eukaryota; kingdom Metazoa; phylum Arthropoda; class Insecta; order Lepidoptera; family Noctuidae; genus Eremobia; species Eremobia ochroleuca. The sequence continues at coordinate 7,381,289 of OX451409.1, read as the reverse complement.
CTCAAGGAGTCGGTCAGTCAGAATGACGAAGCTACTTGCCCATTCTAAAGCATAGTAGATTCCTATGGAGAAGAACGGGAACGGGGAAGAAACACTGCTTGTTATAGTATACTTGCGTCTGTCTTTGGCTGGTCACATTCATGCTTTTCCTATAGCCTTGACACATACATAAACTCACGACTTCCTATGGGGGTAGGCAGAAACTAGGTACAGAGCGCCTTTTCCTACACCTTAACCTTACATATCCACTCCTTTGGCTTCGTTTACGATCATTTCCGCACCCTTATTCCGTACCACACTTTCAGTCACAATATGAATCATTTCAAGTACTAATCCATTGCTTCATATGTTCGAAAAATGTGTCCGCTCAACAACTTAAATAACGCCATGAATGTTGTTGAACTGTCAAATTGAAGGCCATTATTAATGTTAGTGTGTTTCGCAACTACCCCGCTGGTCATAGACGCACGCTGGTTGCGAATACTACCCACCTAGACTTTCTGAAGAACATCACAATAAGGTCACTATACCCGGGTAAAAATGATTTTCGGTGTGATTTCGGCCTCATTTCGGCCTCATTTTGGCATGTTTTCGGCCTATTTTCGGCGTATGTCGGCGAGTTTTCGGCCTGTTTTGGTAAAAAATATGGACCGAAAATACGCCGAGGCCGAGGTAGTGAACAAAACGCCGAAAACACGCCGACACGCCGAAAACAGGCCGAAAACACGCCGACACACGCCGAAAATAGGCCTAAAATACGCCGACACACTCCAAAAACACGCCGAAATGAGGCCGAAATCACACCGAAAATCATTTTTACCCGGGTATAATTTCTTGGACGACCCTTAGCGGCGATTCCAGCCGTGGCCTTGGTGAAGTCCCACTTTTTATCTTCCATCTTCGTGGAATTTATTAACGAAGATAGATAATTAGATAGTTCTATCATCTTGTTTAAAGGTAACGCCGTCTGTCATTCTTGAAATAAACAACGCGCGCTGGCAGATGATAGATTCATTACATACTCTGCAGTTACAATTACCTAATTAATTAGTCTGCTACACTATTAATACTTTTCTGCATGCTATCTACAGGAATCAGAGTAAACATTATCACATCGTTGCTTATAATTTAGTTTCGATTCATGAAGTAGTAGTAGTGAGGTCTTTGCACAGCAGTAGAATAATGGCTCTGATTCCCTTGTTCACATACTAAACTAAATTTAAGTTCAATGCATCTTTTTCTTTCTATTTCATTAAGAAAAGGACAGAAGATAAATATTAGTTTAGTTCTGTCAAATTTGTCAGCGCCCGACGTAAATTGACGTAGCTAATTTTTTAATCACGTCTAACACACCCTATGTCGTCACGTCTATGGTATCTTAATTTGACAGGACTAAATTAATATTTATCTTCCTAGCTTATGTCTAGCAGTGGACGTGTTTCGTGGAAAATGATGATGATACACAACTCATCCACCTTTTATTAGGATTCGCTCTCCCCCTCTAGCATACATGAGCATACTTATATTATATTCATTATGCATACACATGCAGTACACACTCAACCCACCCTGATATTAAAACAAAATGTTAAAATGTCCTAGCTGCATACCGTTTGTACGAGTACATAACATATTTTGTTAAATTAAAATTAAAGAGTCCTGGTGACCTGAAATACAGGCCTTGAGCCTAGTTTAGGCGCCCCAGTCTCCCACAATATAACGCCCCTCCTATATGTCACCATACAAATAAGGTAACAATTAAGAGTATTATTGTGGAGAAAATAAACTATTTTTATTATTATTATTATTCTCTTAATCTTTAACCGAACGTTTCATACCATCAATGTAAACAACTCCAAAATACTAAAAATAAATCTTGCAAAAAACCCTCTTTTTTACAAAAAAAATTGTAACACCAACTCCGCCTCCACGGATTTCCTGCGCCCGATTCATAAAATTCATATGTATGGGTGAAGGCAGTGCGATCGCCGATGTACATACATTTTACTTATAACTAAAGAACATTGTTGTTCTCGTCCGTCTGTACGCCTTTGTCATTGCCCCGTTTATTTTTAGATCGCTTTCGTCTTAGTTCTAAATCTGTATGCTAATAACACATACGTTTAATTAACTATGAGATAGAAAATTTAGTTATTTCGAAAGGCTAGATTTCTCTGTTCGGTTTGTTTTAATGGCTGGGATTTCAATCTTGTCTTGTTGTATTGTTATATTAAGCATCTTGGCTTTTTACATACTTATTGTGTTTTTTGTCATTTACAGTTTCGGTGAAAAGAAATTTTAACCAAATATCCTCGTCTTCATTGATTTCTTCTTCATTGAAATTTCGATCATTTCATTTTATATACAGGGTTATTTTTTCCAAAGACCAACCAAATTTAAGGGTGTGGTACAGACCATCAAACTGAACAATTTTGTCCATGGGACCAACATCGTATTCGCGAATAAAAATTCAGCCGTCCCATACGTTTAGGTCGAGTGGGTATTGAAGTTTTCTAAGGGACAGCTGTTGATAAATTTTTCGCGGTTACGATATTGATCCCATGGAGAAATTTGTTCAGTTTGATGGTCTGTACCACACCCTTAGATTTGGCTGGTCTTTGAAAAATAACCCCGTAGGTACCAACATAAACAACAAAAAAAAATCCCTTATATTTTAATACTTCTAACGGGATTCTATTTTTAACACACAACTAATAATTTTTTTTTTGTTTTTTTTTTTATTTTCTTATAATGTATTTTATTGTCACCGTCGTTGCCTCTTCCTTAGTTTCTTTACAAGCACATATCAGCTTTTCAGTCAAAAAACAGTGCTTCACATAATGTAGACTTCGTTCTGACGTTTGCAACACATTTATTGGTCTCCACTTACTGGTGCCCTACGGTAGGCCATCACCCTAATTGCGTAAAACACTTTGAATCACAATATGAATAATTTTGAAGGATATTGCTAATCCATTGCTTCATATGCTCGAAAAATTTGTCTGCTCCACAACGTAAATAACGCAATGAATGTTGTTGAACTGTCAAAATGAAAGTCATTGCATTACTTTCGATGTTAAAAATGGTCTCGGCTGAATCCATGCACGGCTTACTTAAACTAGCGGATCGATGAATCCCCAGTGGTGGTGCAATATACAGCGTGTAACGGAAGGGGGGTATCAACCCTGAAGGAGGTGAATGTGCTCATGAAACTCAACAACTTTCCCCAAAGAACATAGGTCGAAATATGAAAAAAAAATTTGGCCCTCCCATAGTAAATCAATCAGCTGGTAGTCAGTTTTGTAAGGGAGGGCCAAATTTTTTTTTCATATTTCGACCTATCTTCTTTGGGGAAAGTTGTTGAGTTTCATGAGCACATTCACCTCCTTCAGGGTTGATACCCCCCTTCCGTTACACGCTGTATAGCTACATAAATGCAGTTTGAATCTGTGTAACGTTATCATTGCCAATTTTAATTCCAATTTATTCACCATACCTATACTGCATATATTGCAACAACATATACTGCAATTGTATACCTAGCACATTTAAATTAGCCTAGACTCGGTGTACAGTCGCCAGCACATCAAGCTACTACAATCTGTCAAATTTATTTAATAGATTTTCAACTTTATCGCTGAAGTATAAGGATCAAAGTTGATTGGGAAAATTTGACAGTTTCGGGTAGCTTGATGTGCTGGCGTCTGTACAAAGTGAAACGATTGGTCAACAATGTATGTTGGAAGCGTGAAAATTGTTACAGTTCGTGTCAATCATTCATCATCAGATTCTAGATAAAAGCAGCTTTATAATATTATCTAATATTCATATGATGGTAGTTTGTACTGATACGGAAGAAGAAGTATCAAAGCATCTAGTTTATCATGTTTTCTTTCTTTTTGGTAACTCGCTCTTAATGCGTCCTGCGGGGTAATTGCGTTAGAAACTAATAGTTGAAATGGCTTTTATTTTTATAGTTTGACGACATTCATTGCGTTATTTACGTTGTTGAGCAGACAAATTTTTCGAACCTATGAAGCAATGGATTAGCACAATCCTTCAATTATATTAAGGTGCTGTCTCGAAGTTTTTATCCATCTGGTTGCACCCCCGACGAGAGCCGACGAGGCATGTGTATGTTTATGAACTCACCTGATGGTCGGTGGGGATTTTTATCTATGATTTGAAGAAAAATTGATACACAGGAATACTTTTATTATTCTTTTTTTGAATCACTTCTACTATAAACAATTCTTGTTTCTATTTTTTCATAGAACCAGTCAATCTGCCTGCCTTTTTCCAATTTAGTTGGGGTCAGCTTCTAGTCTTACCATAGCACAGCAGATATAGCTGCATACCAGTATTTTTCATGGAGTGACTGCCTATCTGACCTCCACAACACAGTAACGGGGCAACACGATACCTTTCGGGCTATTTTTCTATTTTTTTGTTTTTTCGATATCTAACCCATCCCCGAACCGACCCCGGCAAGCATAGTTTAACTTTTGATCGATCCGTGCGGCTGTTATTATTAAGCCACGACTCACATTTTTCTTAGAAATGGTAAAATTCTGTAACTTTCTACGGATGTCACACTAACCATTTAAAAATTAGAAATTAAATTAATTAAATCAGAAGTTCCTCAAAACCTCAATATCCAAAAACCTTATCTGAACCCTCACGAATCCCACGTTTCCTTCATAACTTTCATAAAAAATAAAAAAAACAACACAACTCCTTATTTTGTACCCTTTTCAAACCAAACTCAATTTGGGACAAGAATTTGTGGGTTTTTTGAAAAATGATGAATGACAGCCTTACAATGACGGAATATTGGTCTTTTTGAACTTTTTTTTTAATTCTGATCCTTATTTGAAACGCCCTTTTGTGGTAGAGACAAGAGGGCGAAGGGTCAACGTCCGCGGATTATAAAAATTTTGAAGAAAGACCGCCGAGGTATCGGTGGCTTACTGTGATGTTGTATGCGCCGGAGTCGCTTATCTTTAATTGTTTAATATTGTTAATACACGCTTTTTAGTTAAGATTGAGATAATTATAGGGTTCAATTATTACTAAGTTTTGTTGATGCACGAGGGGAAAGATTTTTAATCAAATACAGGGGGTCGACGTAGTGACAATAAAACAATAATTGCTTAAAATTTCTGCTTTATTACTTACTAGCGGCCCGGCCCAGCTTCGCACGGGTGCATTGTTTTTTTCGAACTCCCAAAATTATCTTTCATTTGAATGAAAGAAAATTTGTATTCGGTACTGCCAGGACACTGTTTGTACCTTGTCCTGGCAATATCGAATATAACAAAAAAAGAATTATCCAATTTGCTGCATTTGGAAGTTATGCGCGTACAGACATTTCCGCGTCTTTGTTTTGTGCTATGTAAGGCTTGTATTGGCTCAGCCCCTTATTTAAAATTATTCTTACACCCCTGAAATTATGTTTCCGTACAGCAGTCACTTTCAAGTATCATTAAACAGGCTTCTAGGGTCTCTTGTAGTGGGAAACCTATCATCATAATCTTTCTCTTTCTGACCTGCCCTCTTCTTCCATTCTCCCCTGTCAACAATCACGTTATCATTACGATACCTCCTAAGTATACTGAGTCAACTAACAAATTTAGGTATTTTTATATTTTTATATAAACGTACATGATAAATCGTGATCTTAACGTTTGTGTTAAAAAAAAATAAAAAAGAACAATAATTACCGAGATAATTTCACGTATACAAAATCAATTTCAACATCAGTAAAAATCGTACATTGTAAACTGATCTAAATAACATCGTACCAGTGTACGCGGGGCGTGAGGGGGGACGCATTGATACAAGTTTATTGCGCGGCTCAGTATACGATGAATGGCGGCGAGTGCGCACGCAATTTTAGGTAATAATTCTGTTTCGTAAAGTTACTATTATTCGTATATAATATATCGTGGATGTATCATCACTACATAGTATAAAACAAAGTCGCTTCCCGCTGTCTGTCCCTATGTATGCTTAGATCTTTAAAAGTACGCAACGGATTTTGATGCGGTTTTTTTTAATACATAGAGTAATTCAAGAGGAAGGTTTATATGTATAATACATGCATAATATAGTAGAGAAACACTGTACATTTTAGAGGTTTCTAATGTGATGTCGTAAATAAACACATTTTTTTGCGCTTACATTGCAAACGCTGGCTTAACCCTACGCGATAGATCAAAATAATGTACTACAGTATTGTACACCATAAAAAGGTCTATAAAAAAGTCCACGATGGCATATGTCTATCTCTTAGGGATAACCCACAATAACCATTTTTTATCCTATACTTTTTAAGAGAAATAATGGCTCTAAAATTATCAGTGTTTCTCTAGTATATTATGCATGTATTATATGCATATAAACCTTCCTCTTGAATCACTCTATCTATTAAAAAAAAACAGCATCAAAATCCGTTGCTTATTTTTAAAGTTCTAAGCATACATAAAGACAGACAGACAGCGGGAAGCGACTTTGTTTTATACTATGTAGTGATAGTGATCAGCATTGCACCCGTGCGAAGCCGGGGCGGGTCGCTAGTGTGTCTGATAATATAGTTGTACAGACATGTTAAATTAATACTTATTAGTAACAGAATGCAGTCAAACAGGGCGCGAAAAATTTTTAATTTACTTGATGTATATGTTAGCTAGTTCGCAGTTTGTTATAGATATTAGTCATCGCTTTCTAGTAGTGGGTCACACTCAAAATGAAGGCGACAGTATGCACGCTTTAATTGAAAGACAGACGAAAGATAAGATGCTTTATACGCCTGATCAATGGTATACAGCTTTTAGATTTGCCAAATCCGATGAAAAGCCATACAAAGTTACTGAAGTGTCTCAGGAATTCAGGATAAATTAATTAAAGACTTTAAATCAAAGCTAAAACTTATAAACAACTGGACAACTACCAACGATGGATAAAAAAAATGCCTTGGAATAAAGTAACGGAAGTACCAGTTAAAGCGGAATATCCATTTAGGCTGTTTTATAAAACGAGTTACCAAGATGATGCTTACAAGTGGATAGATTGTGTAAAGAAACCTAAAGCTACACGAAATCGAAGAGAGTTAAATATTGATATAGATATTGTAATATTTCTTTAGCTTATCAGTCACCCATACCTATTGACCAAAATAAGCACAAAGACTTGATGGATCTTTGTAAGACACTGGTAATTCCTAAGGAGTATCCACGGACTAGATTTTTTCTAGTCCGTGGGAGTATCATTTATTTTTTAATAATTTGATTTCAACGAACTCTAATGCAGCTAACAACAGCGATTCTGACTGATCTCTAATTTTTTAAACCTTATATCTTTTGAGCATTAGAAATGCATAGACTGTTGTGTTATTAATTTCTATTATTTTTATTAATATTGTTTAACGTAAGTTACCATTTTTAGTTCTTATTACTTTTATTGACGTACTGGAGAAGTACCTGTTTTAGTTTTTAATAGTGATTTGTTTACGTTGTAGCTTTTAGTAAAGCTATTATGTTAAAAAGAAATTCCTACTTAATTATGGCGAAAAATACATTGTGATTCTTCAAAATGAGTTGTTTTTGGTTTATGATTCTTGTTCTTCTTCCTAGCTTTTATTAATCCCACATATCGTAAGGTATTACAAAAAAAAAAATACTAATAAAAAACCTCGGTAAATTACATTGGTCCAGTATACGTTGAGGTTTCAAATGTTAACATTGCTAAGTACTTTCCTAGTATAATGAGTCAAGTGATATAATTTCAACATTTTATTATTAAGTGAGACAGAAAACCCCGAAAACAAACAAAAGTAAAATTATATTAATAAAATGACAATCATATTGCATGTGATTTTGATGTAAACGATGGATTTTGATGGACAACGTACATGAATATAACTGGTAGTTAAACCATTTCACTATTGAGTCCCGCCGGCGTATACCCAGTCATGTACATAAAATGTCATTTAAAAACAAAAATCAGCAAAATCATTTTATACCAAAGGAAGAGCTTACAATTTTTATTAAAAAAACATTTACTTTATTTCGAATTAATTTGATTTCATTAAAATATAAACGATTTGCCTTCAAATCGCTCTCCTATAAAATAACTATAATGTCAGTTGACTCATTATACTTAGGAGGCATCGAATTTAATTGGTTCGATTCCCACCTAGCACAAATGTTTGTGTGATGAGCACGATCATTTGTTCTTTGTCTGGGTGTAATTTATCTATAATATGTATGTATTTAGAAATATATATGTATGTTTATCAGTTGTCTAGTACTCATAACACAAGCTCTGCTTAGTTTGGGACTAGATGGCGTTGTGTGAAAGTTGTGGAATATTATTATTATTATTAATTTCCTTCTCTTTCATATAACTTCTCATAATTTAAATGCTCACCAAAATAATTTTAGACCCTAACACTAAGTACCAAGTAAAATATGTTAACTTCAAATAAAATAAACCCATTCTATACCGAGGTGTCTAAAGAACAACGCTTTAAATTCCAAAATAATTATACACTCATCAGAATAATTGTACGCGTTATATTTATATTCTTTTTGCATACCAAAATGGATAAATGCTCACCAAATTTTGTTTACCTTAACTTTAAAGGCGTTGATAAATCTTTATGGCATATAATAAAAAGGAAAATAGGTTCATTTCTACAATACTTTATGAAACACAATTTGGTGAGCATTTATCCATTCTGGCAGGTATTTAGAACTTTTTGGTAGTAAAATAGGTACTTTTCTGGTAGGCGTTTAAACACAAGTCTTTCTCATACAATCCATCCATTTCCTTGGCCTTCCTCTCCCTCTCCATCCAACAACATCAACATGCATAATAATTTTTTTTTTTTGTTTATTATTCTCAAAAATACATTGATGTTTTATTACAATTTTACTCGCCAAACTTTCGAGTTTGATGGCGAGAAGCGCCTGTTGCATACACATTTAAATATAGTACTTTAACAAAAAAAAAAAACTAACCTTAAAAACTACCAATTATGCACTACATTACATACTCGTACAGTCAACAAAAGAGACAAGCATGCAGGGTCGCCGGACACAGCCGAAGTCTAATAAGAAACCGATGGATGCTTTCGAATGAAATTTAGTATTATGTTTATTATGTTGATTCGGATGTCTATCAACATAATATGTGTAAGAAGTAAGATTTTCTCTTTTAGGTTTACAAACAAACAGACAAACTCGTAAAGTTATATATCATTCATTGGTTCACTTACCAGGAGATCTGTTATTAGCGATTCATGATATTAGCCGCGGTGATACTTCGTTTAAAGCACTGCGATTCGCTGCGATGTGGAGCGATCCCAAGCGATCTCTTGCGAAGTGGCGTCATGGGAGCGAATCTACGACTTGTATCATAGTTTGCTCCGACTAAATGCGACAAGTTGCGATTGAAAACGAATCACTGGAATATGTGTCAGAGCAAACTATACGACTCAGTGCGACTGGCTGCGACTGAAATCGATTCATTGCGATCACGGCTCGTTCGTTTCGGTTAATTTGCGCTGGAGTCCGACTCAAATCGTTTTTTATCCGGCGGGCGTGCGCGAGATGATATAGGATTCGGATAGCACCCAAGGCTAGGTGCGCAAGAGCGATTAACCGGTCGACATTTTACGATTGTTATTAATTTAAATTGTATTGTTTTTGCGATTAACTTGCGTTTCGATAGATAATTTTAATCGTATTTGTGTTTTTACTATCATTTGGTTGTAATTGCGTATAAATATTGGGCATTTTATGATGGTGTCAGTTTGCAGGAAATTCATAATTTACAAGTGAAGTGAAAAATGTAATAAAAGTCATTAAAAGGCACTTTTGAACGTCAAAATTCAAAGGAAAATAGAATTTCATTTCCTCTCAGAGTACCTAGTCAGATAGGAAACGCCGACGTCACCTAGTTTTAAAAAATATGATTGACATGTAAAAGTGTTTGTACAAACCTACTTACAGAAAATAAATCATTTATCATTTAATTGATTCTAGGCGCGCGCCGCTTCCAAAACGCAGTTTCGTATGAAGAAAAATGAGGAAGAAACTAACAAAAGTTTTACAATGTTTTGTATACATGAATTAATACCCACTCAATTCTCTTGTTTCTTGTATTACAGGGATTCCGTACTTTTTGCTTTTTACTTTTCATACATACATAAACTCACGCCTTTTCCTACGGGGGTAGACAGAAACCTCAAACTGCACCAGCGCTACTATTACCTACAGAAATTGTACAAGCTTAGAACCCGCAACAGCTGAGCGGTTGACTAACGAGAAGTCACGAGTTCGATTCTTCGATTGCATTACTTTCAGATAATATAAGACATTAATTTGTAGAAACATGAGTATACATACAGTAACCGTAAGGCTCCTCAAGTTCTGAGTTGAGCAGCACAATTTTTGACAAATGCGTGCACTGACTGGACAGGTCCGCTCAATCTGTGTGGTTCTTTACTCAAAAGACCATTTCAACACCAATCTGCATGGTCTTCACATGATCTGACCAAGATTATGTCTGGACTTTAAAAGAGACTGTGACCTCTGAGTTTGTTTCGGCCTTTCTTCTCAGAGTAGTCAGATAGGAAACGCCGACCTCATCTAGTTTAAAAAATATGATTGACATGTAAAAGTGTTTGTACAAACCTACTTACAGAAAATAAATCATTTATCATTTATCATTTACACGGAGAGAAAATTCTTAGAAAAAATACCGTGCTGTCTCATAATCTGAGTGCATTTGATTGGCAATGGAAAAATTACTAAAATAATAATAATAATTTATTTCAGATAATTAAAATCCATATCTTGTTAGTATATACAGCGTGTAACGGAAGGGGGGTATCAACCCTGAAGGAGGTGAATGTGCTCATGAAACTCAACAACTTTCCCCAAAGAACATAGGTCGAAATATGAAAAAAAAAATTTGGCCCTCCCTTACAAAACTGACTACCAGCTGATTGATTTACTATGGGAGGGCCAAATTTTTTTTTCATATTTCGACCTATGTTCTTTGGGGAAAGTTGTTGAGTTTCATGAGCACATTCACCTCCTTCAGGGTTGATACCCCCTTTCCGTTACACGCTGTATTAGCTTATGTTATGTTACAATTATGTTAGTATTGTTAGTACTTAGACTACTATATACAACCATTCACTACCCTTACCCAGTGTTTTTGAATAGGGCAGTCAAATCTAGCAGCAATGACTTTCAGAATGCCATTCTTAGCATCCCGCAGACGCTGCAGCAAAGAAGCTGATTTTTTACGAATTATAGCCTTGAAGCCGTCCGTGTGGGATCTGCAAACATAGGTACCGGAGGCACTATGCTAGTACGGTAAAAATTCCCATGCTGCATAGTAACTATAATTTATTGAACAAATAGCGAATTTTTCCCAATATCACTTAGAATAGATATTCTAAGTGAGATTGCACTCACTTTATAGTGACGAGCACCGTACGTAATTTTTTGAAGAATTTTCTCTCCGTTTACAAATACGGCATGCGGTGCCTAAACGTGGAGTCTGTCAGTCGAGCTGGTCCAGAAATTCAAGGTCGCTCATTGCACTATGGAGCAGGATATATGCTCGGAGCTTCTTTGAAGGATAAAATCATGACATCACTGAGAAATTCTAGATGGAAAAACCGAACAACATTGCCCGACTCGGGGACCGAACTTAGGACCTCATGCTCAACAGTGGCGCTGGTAAGTAAGGGATAAATGAACAAACTGCAGTCAGAATTCGTTTAACCTTCAAATTTTTAAGTAACAATAAAATCTTAAGTGCTTCACGCTAAACTCGTTACAGACAGTTTGTTCTGCAATTATTTTTAGATCTAGGACTAAAAACAGACACAAAAGTCTAATTCTAGATTCCCAGAAATGATTTACAGCAATTTAAATTCCAAATATATCAATAACTTTTATCTACCGATGTTGCTATAAAACAAAATTATAAAATGCAGTTATCGAACTAATATCTCCTTTAATTTCTTTGAGCAGTGAGCAAAATAAGCTGCAAAATTAAAGTTGTCGAAGTTAAATTGTTGCAATGAGTACAATTTTTTTTGTTGGATGTTTGTATTGAATATTGGAACTTATGTAGTTCAAGATAACGTTCATTTGAATGGTATGAGATAAAGTGGTAAGTGGTCGATAGCTAGCAGTGAATAAGAATCTTGCAACGAATTCGATTGTGTCTGCATTGTGTAACGATAGCGATCGGTTGCCTTGCTACTGGTTGCTTGAACAAGTACGTACATACAACGTAAGGAGTGCAAGGTCATAATTCTAAAATCTGGCAAATGTTTGTGTGTGATTACATCACACCAAAAGGGTGATTACGTAACAAATTTTTTTTTTTTTTTACCTATGTTCCTTCAGTTGCCTGTGCCAAGGGCCACGGTAACTCTTTCGAACAACCCGCGACCCTGGCAGGCATCGGCCCTAGCGGACCTCGTTAGTTACTGCTGACATCTCTTTGAGGTGCGCGTGGAACACAACGCGCCGTCGACCGCGCCTGCACACTAATTGTGTAACACACTATTACTCTCAATTTGAATCATTTTGAAGTATATTGCTAATCCATTGCTCCATATGTTGGAAAAGCGTGTCTGCTCAGCAACGTAAATAAAGCAATGAATGTTGTTGAACTGTTAACCTCATCGATCGCCTGTGCTGCCCTCCTATCACTAATTAATCAAATGGAATTGCCAAAATCACTGTGTTTCACTCACTATCACCGTGATTACAGCCCATTCCCTCTCAAAGAGTGGAGTCCTGTGTCCCAGCTGTAGGAACATTAAATAAAAAAAAAAAAAAAAAAAAAAGAGTTGTTTATTGGTACCAGAAAAAAACATTCACAATATTATTATTTTGAAATAAAAGGTACGTTAATCGCAGGAGTTGGTGATACTGGTTCCTATACTAAGATACATATTATAGGATAATAATGGCGGTCTTTCTTTGGAATGCGCTCCCTCTGAACATCAGGACGGCAACCAGTCGGTTATCTTTTAAAGTGAAGGCACGTGAACATATCCGTCAGAAGTTGGCCGTAACATCCCAGCGCTGATTTGGTGGATTCGTTTTCTCCTCTACTGATCATTTTTCTCCAGACAGTTCAGTTTGTTTATATGTATGTATACAGGGTGTAACGGAAGGAGGGTATCAACCCTGAAAGAGGTGAATGTGCTCATGAAACTCAACAACTTTCCCCAAAGAACATAGGTCGAAATATGAACAAAAAATTTGGCCCTCCCTTACAAAACTGACTACCAGCTGATTGATTTACTATGGGAGGGCCAAATTTTTATTTCATATTTCGACCTATGTTCTTTGGGGAAAGTTGTTGAGTTTCATGAGCACATTCACCTCCTTCAGGGTTGATACCCCCTTTCCGTTACACGTTGTATATGTATTATTATTAATTCTTGTAGTGTATAGTCATTTCCTAGCTATCTATCCCGTATGTTGAACCTGCCATATTTTGTCTCTGCATCACCCTAAGGTTGACTGGTAGAAAATGCCTCAGGCATTATCTCCGCCTTTGCACAGTATTTTCTTTTACTTGTACATAAAGTTTTAATAAATAAATTATGCGTACTGTGCAGACAGATTTGCAAACCTGCTGTTTCATCAACTAAAAACAAAAAATTATTTGTTCTTAGCGGACGTATCACCATCAGGAACCTTTTTGAAATCCCATGGAGGCATATAATTCATAGCACGGTTGTAGAGGGGTGATTTTTGCTGCCACACGGAACCTATTCGATCCAATCTGCAGGGTAATTGCGTAACACACTATCAGTAGCAATGGGTTTCATTCTGACAGTTCAACAACATTCATTGCGTTATTTACGTTGTTGAGCGGACACATTTTTCAGACATATGGAGCAATGGATTAGCAATATGCTTCAAAATGATTCGAATTGAGAGGAATGGTGTGTTACGCAATTAGGGTGCTGATCAATCAGTATCTTTGTATTAATTTACTTCAAAGTAGTTTAGTAAAAGCAATTGCAAGGGTCCAATGCATAGCGCAATAAACCCGAAGAGGAAACCTTTTACCAATTTCTGCTGACTGAACAGATAGCTGTGCTGCTGAAGAGTTTGCGCCACTCCTCCTCTCAGCACTAGGAAATGGTGAAGAGCGGGCGCTTTAGGAGACTATCTTATGTAATTTTAAAATTCAAAAAGTGCTGATTCTCAGCCTAGTTTGAATAAATTACTTTCGATTTGATTCCACTTAAAGAAGGTAACATATAAAAACTTTTCGTAAATAGGTCAGAGTTAGGTTTAAGTCGTACCATAACTAAAAATACGTGTGGCACTCGGGGACTGCCGCGGTAAAGCTATTGCAAAGCTTATGGACTTATTATATTTATGCAATATTTTTGAGCGTGGTGAGCTATAAGAAAACAATTTTTTTTTCTTTTATTGAATAAATGAGAAGTTAATATTGTTTAAACTATGTCTACACGCATACGTCTAGTCGCACGCACACATACACCGTGCCGAAGTCTGCCGAACTGAAACGACGTTAGACGATGCACGGCTTTCAATGCCGCACCGCTGTGCCGGTCGGAGTGGGGGGCGTTAGGTTTTTTTCGTTACGGAATTTCTTGATTCGGTCGCCGCGCTCATAGCCCGAGATAAAAGCTATGCAATAGCTTAATACTTATCTAATGTAGGCTAAATTAGCTAAACCACCTTCTTCATCATCATTTCAGCCTAAAGACGTCCATAGCTCGACATAGACCTCCCCCAAGCACCTCCACTTCGACCAGTTCTGTGCTTCTCGCATCCAACGGGTTCCTGCAGCCTTCACAGGGTCGTCGATCCACCTTGTGGGAGGCCGGAAGATGTAGCTTTGGAAATCACCTTAAATTCACGAAACTTCTAACAAAATCCCCAACCAATCCAAATTCCCAACTCTACAACTGCGAAATAACAATCGCACAACGGTCGCTGCGCAAAGTTGCAAGAACACGACCGGGGAATCGAACCGAAGACACATGCGTTTTAAATCAGTACGAGCCGATCGGGCAAATAAACGACGCGCCGACGACGTAATAAACTATTGTAAGTGCAACCACATAGAAAGACGTGGAGACGACTTGTGAGCTAAAGATTTTTTGGTAATTATGTTTTTTTTTTTTAATTATTTGCACCAGAACCGTAGAGAATTTAAGAGAAACCTCTGCTGAGAGGCGGGTGGATAATGAATAAAGATTTAAGAATAAAAAAGAAAAAATAAAAGGTGTTAAAAAATTAACCTTACAAACTTTAAGAGGTGCTTTAGACCATCAAAATGAACAACTTTCACTATGGGACCAAAACTGAAATCGCGAAAAAAAAATCAGCTGTTCCCTACATTTTGACGACTCGTACGAACATACGAAAACTGAGAAACGAGCTTTATGCACCGATGATTGCTCCAATTATAGGAAAATATGTTTGACTTTCCTGCTCATTAAGAAAAGCAGTCATTTTACTCAACCTGGTCAAATTTAATGAAAATTGTAATCCCTATGCAATATCATTAAGCCGCTTTGCCCACAAATTCACAACAAAGAAAGCTTTAATAAACAAACAAAATAATAAATAACAAAACCACACCTCTCCACGTCTTTTTTATGCTCAGTCCGAGAATCAAATAAGATATGGAAAACCGCGGGCGAGCGCGCGCCGCGGCCAACGCACGGGTCCCGTACATAATTGATTTTTATAACCATTACCCGCTATTAGTGTCGTACTATTTTATCACTGCCTACTGGCTGTTTCAGTACTACTGCTGATCACCCTGGACTTAGGGACTAAAATGAGTAGCTACTGTGGAGAATGAAGGAATGTGTGCTGTGTGTGGGTGTAATTAAATATTTGTTATAAGCTTGCATGGGTAATGTTTCAAATTAATCTGAAAAATGCGTTGGGATATGAATCTTGACAGGATTCACAGTAGCATTAGATAAGTGTTAGTTTGCAACCGAGCCCTAACCAAAACGATAGTCGCGCTCATTTGGCTCGACGAAACCGAAAGCGTGGTCGCGTCGACAGATGTGCATGTGCATATGTTGCATGTCAGTTTTCCAAACAAATGAAGCCACGGATACACTAGGGGACAAATGGAGCAACATGTTGCGGAACATGGCGCTCGGCAACTACGTGAATGTCCCGAGAGAATGTCGCGCCGTGCGCTCGCTCTCGGAGCGGGACCAAGAAACATGTCCCGCGTCACGTAAAATGTTGTGGGTCATGTTGCGGGACACTATGCAACGTTGCAGCGTCACGTATATTTTGTGTTGCGCGTCATGTTGCGGGACAAAATGTTCCCTAGTGTATCCGGGGCTTGAGGGACACATTATAATCGCGACGATCGCGTATTTGTATGAACGATCTTTTTTTAGTTCGCGGGGTAAGCGTTATTTATCACTAATCTCCTTATAATTAGGCAGGAAAAGCTCATTTAAAAGCTCCATAGTTCTAGTGACTGGCTGATGATTGTATCATGAAAATATGAATCTTAAGTGTTAATTACATTCAGCAATCGTTTCTTAAAGCTTTTGGGGATTTACCTATACTTCCTAAGAAATTTGACTAAAGCAAAAAATAAGCATAAATAAAATTGTTTCATTAATTTCAAAACAAACTAAAATATCAATGAAATAGAGCTTGATACTCGATATAAAACAAAACCTAGCAAAAGACAGAATAACTGCCAAGGTAGGTTGGTAGGTACCTATATGATACAAAAGATTACTGATAAAAATCAAAATAATTATTCATATTATCTGACAATTATGTCGAAGGAACCCTAGAACCGAGAAATGATTTGAACTTACAAAAATGAGTTAAAACTCGCAAAGAGGATACCAGCGCGGCCGAGACTTTTTGTTGCGTTGCACCGGGTTCGATTACCGGACGAAGTAAGTAATAAAACATGTCGTGGTCATTATATTAATTACCTGTATACTGTGTTCATAAATAATTTTTGCAAAGAAAGTTGCTCTGCTGAATGATTTAGGGTTTTTTTATTGAGTTGATTTTGCAGTCTATGATGACAGCTGCTTCACTAATTTACTTACTTTATTTTTCGATGTCTGCTGTTAGTAGCAAAGTTTACACTATTTTGTTAAGATAGACAAGTTTTATTTATTTACTAGTTGTGAATACCCGCTTCGCTGGGTCATTTTTAATTATTGTATACTTAGTTATTTGTTAATGTTAATAATCTATCGCTATTTACTTCATAATCTTTTCATATATACTAAACATGTTTATTAATGAAGAAGTGGTGGGAGGCGCCCGATGTGACGGCACATTGATGGCATGCGCGTGAGCTGCGCGCGGTACTGGACAGTACTTGGACATTGCAACATTACTTTATTTTTCTAAAATAAAAGAATTTTCCTAAAATAAAAGTAGTCTAAGTTACTCCTTATTACATCAGCTACCTGCCAATAATAAAGTCACGTCAAAATCAGTCCAGACATTTCAGAGATTAGCCGGAACAAACAGACAGACAAAAATTGTAAAAAATGTTATTTTGGTGTATGTACCGTATAATAATATATATTCATATGCATGTAGTAAAAAACAGTTATTTCAATATTACAAACAGACACTCCAATTTTATTTATATGTAGGTATAGATTTAAAGGAGAACCAACAGCTATAACAGAAGAATAACAATTGTATATTACACTATAATATTATAAAGGCGAAAGTTTGTGTGTGTGTGTTTCTATGTTTGTTACTTCTTCACGCTCAAACGGCTGGACCAATTTTGATGAAATTTGGCACACAGATAGTTTATAACCAGGATTAACACATAGAATACTTTTTATCCCGATATTCCTACGGGATCGAGACTTATGCATGTGAAACTGCGAGGCTCAGCTAGTGAGACATAAAGCCAGGTTCAGGTTTACAAACCTGTAAACCTGAACCTGGCTTTATGTCTCACGGGTAAAATACTTCCTTCTGCCTGTGACTTTGTCCGCGTAAAGTTTCGACCGCCACCCATCGCGTCCCACCGCTGCTCGCCCGCGCTACTACATCGTCTTCACTTAGCGTTCTTTATGAGTTTTTTTTCTTTTTGCTCTGTTCCTAAGAGTCCTAGCGTCATGTTAAATAGCTTGTAACCTTTCTCGAGAATAGGGCTATCAAATGCAAAACCATTTTTTCAAATCCGACCGGTAGTTCCAGAGATTAGCGCGTTCAAACAAACAAACAAACTCTTCAGCTTTATTGTTAGGATATACTGCATGTTTTTTTTTACCGTCTCCAAATTTTCACGGGATGTTCTACCCATGAATATGAACAACTTTCACTATGTGACCAACTCTGAGATCACGAAAAAATCAGCTGCTGCATACATTTTGGTCAAGTATGAAAACAACGTATCATATTTTGTATTAAACCTGATTTTTTTTCGTGATTTCAGAGTTGGTCCCATAGTCAAAGTTGTTCATAGTCATGCGTAGAACCCTGTAAAAATTCGGAGACTGTAAAAAAAAACATACATAGATTATCATATCCATAGATATACATATTAGTCTAGATATAGATGTCTTCTGTTAGTAGCAAAGTTATAATGTATTATAAAAAAACGAGCGAGCCTTATAGTTATCGCATATGATGTGTAACATCTGACATCTCACCTTGGTAATAAGCAACATTAACACTATATCCTGAAAAAAAATGATTCAGGTATTATTTGAAATAATTTTTAATAAAAATCGTATTTTATTTAATAACCAGAAGATTAAAAATTTTGTATCACGGGCGCTTATTGGTCAAATCAAATAGCGCGCGCATCTCCAGCTTCCTGTTACACACTTCCGTTTCTTTTCACGAAATTACTCCCACAGATTGCAGGAAAGCGAGCGGAATCAGCACATCAAACAATTTTGATAGTATATACAAGTTTTGTAAAAGGTGCCTAATTCCATACTCTCAGAATGCTTAGAATGAGAATGCTGCTACTGAGAACTATACCCACCTAGATAATTTTAACAATCATCTGTGACAAACGCTTTATCTGGCATTCTAGTCAATTCCTAGTTAGGTTAGTCATCGTCATTACCGAAAATGATGACTGTCAAATCTACACCAGCCGTGCGATTCTGTAACCATCTCATCGTGAAAACTTGCGTGAAGTGAGCGTGGAGTGAGTCGTCAATAGTGTCAATCCCTAGCATCAGCATGACTCACAGCTCACTCTATGCTCACTTCATCTTAGTTATCACGGTGAGATTTTTCCAGAATCGACCGGCTATGACATCACCTGACGCATCAAAAAATTGCTTGATTGTTCCCAAGCAAATTTTATAATGCAAATAATTCCAATCCAGAATGTCTGGCATTCCAATCTCTCACATATCCAATCCACAATGATACCAGGGAACAAGCACGTAAGATATTCAGAAACGTACAGATTTCAAAAAGCGCTCGGCCAGTCATTTATAATAAGAGTTGAGAGCAAAAAAACGCTCACAAAAGCATAACCCTTTTCGAATTTTGTTCGAAAACGAACGATCCAGTGATAAATATTGAAATATGGTATAGAGATATGATACGTTTTGTTCCTTTTTTGGCGGCCATCTTTTTTTTTTGTTCGTTCTTTAATTTTCGTTTCCTAATGGTGTTGAACACGGGTTAATGGCTGGATCCTGCAGCGTATGCTACCGTTTTATCGACTATTAATTTTAGTGGCGCTCCACCATTATAGTTTTTCTGTAGTTGATGCGATACACGGTCTGGTTAACTATTCCGGTGATAACGAAACCAATCTTTAATTGCTCCCTTAAATTTTTATGTAATGTTTGGATGTTTTTCATTTCAAATTTTTGATAGTAAAATGTTTATTGCTTACCATTTAAATATTGAAACGGTTTCAAATATCTTTGCGAATTAAGTTGTTTTTATTTACGAGTTGTTTTCTATTGAGGATTTCTTTGATGTTTTGCACGTAAATGTCATTATGGGAATTCTATAGTATTTTCGATCCAATAAGTTATTAATATTGTTTTATGGCTGCTCCGTTTAGCATCGTAAGGGTTTCTCAGTATATTTTATGATTGTTGTACTTATTTCAATTCTTATAAGTACTGGATGTTTTATTTTACAGGCTCCAAATTTCCAGAGATTAGCGCGTTCAAACAAACAAACAAACTCTTCAGCTTTATTATTAGGATAAACTGCATGTTTTTTTTTTTACGGTCTCCATTTCCCAATATACTATTCTATGGGACCAACTCTGAAATCACGAACACAAAATCAGCTGTTTAATACAAAAGTTCAATACCTACTTGACCAAAATGTATGAAACAGCCGATTTGTTTTTTCGTAATCTCAGAGTTGGTTCCATAGTAAAAGTTGTTCATATTTATGAGTAGGACACCCTGTAAAAATTTGGAGCCTATAAAAAAATCATAGGTACCGTATAAGTAGGTATTTCAAAGAACAAAGGCAACATATGGCCACATACATAAGTGTAGATACTGCTAAACGTAAGCCAATGAGACTGCTATAGAATGAAGCACCTATTAGCGATAGAGTGTTGTAATTAATACTCGTAGATGCTAGACATCAAGCCATTAGATTTCCAGTTTTAGCTGACCTACCATTGTATAGGTTTTTCGTACAATCAGAAATCAGCTTATACTGGTAATTATTATGAACACAGGATTACCTAGTTCAGGCACAAATCACGGGATAGATTGACATTGAGTTAAGAAGAACTGTTTTTAACGTTAGTCCTTATATTTTTGCATACATTTTAATTATTATTTTGTTTAATTATTTCTTTATCTTATTTTATTACATTTTTAATATTTTTAAGAAATAAAAAATAAGTATAAATAAAAGCATTAAAAAATATAAAAAATTTGTGATCCGCCGGTGTCGGGAGCAGTGTTCAAGCTACCGGTGGTTAGGGCTCCAGAGACAGGAACCTCCTCACAATGCGAGCCGTATCGAGGAGTACTGCCTTCTGAATCAGGCCCTTGATCCAACCGCCTAACAAGAGCCTCGATAGATGTTGATTATAATTATTGATTTTATTATTATTCCTTTATTACATTTAAATACTTATAAATTACATTTTTTAATATTTTTATAAACACCATCATCTGCCTAGCCTTTTCCCAACCATGTTGGGGTCGGCTTCCAGTCTAACCGGATGCAGCTGAATACCAGTATTTTACATGGAGCGACTGCCTATCTGACCTCCACAACCTATTACTGGGTAATACGATACCCCTTGATAAGACTCGTTGTCAGACTTTCGGGCTTCTGACTACCCGTAACAACTGTCAAAGATCCACAAACGATAGCCGGGACCAACGGCTTAACGTGCTATCCGAGGTACGGAGGGGTCTCGGTATGTAAAGATGGTCACCCATCAACAGGCCAACCGCGGCAAGCGTAGCTTAACCTGATCGATCGACCTGTGCGGCTGTTATTATTTAGCCACGGGCCCCCGTCAATATATTCTCTTCTTTTCTCAAATATTTTTATATAGGTACAAAAAGATAACAAAACATACTTATAGGTATTTAAAAATATAAAAAAATATTATTATTTTTATTATTATGTATAGCGTAAGTATAGCTTGATGTGTAGCCGTGCGTACACCCCCACAACCCTCACTGGGTTGTGGGGATCGCGTTTTATCTATGGTCGTCGCGTTTTAGCACGGCAATAGAGGTCATTGCTCTTTCAACAATTAATATTTCCAAATATTTCTTCTAAAAAATTCTTATAAGAAATATGTGATATTAGAATATTCTTGTGTTGAGTTATATAATATAAATGTTGTATTCAAAAGTCTCTACAGACAAGTTTTATGACATTGTTTGTAATTTAAGTAGTTTATAAAATAAAATACATAGTTTCAACAATTAACTATGTATGTAATGGCTTTCCGTTATTGGAACATGTTGAAGGTCACGATAGATATTGATTCAGAACTTTAACGGACTTTATTTCAGTAATTCAAATAAAAAAAATGCTTGAAAATGTAGGGGGGTCAACGACTGCTATTACCACACTGAAATGCTGCAACTAGGTATAGGTGAACGGTGAAGGAAAACATCGTGACGAAACGGTACGTCCTGGAAATAAAAATTCGAAGACTGGTGACATCTTCCAACCCGCACTCGCGTACTGGATTACAGCCCACTCCTTCTCACTGAGAGGAGGCCTGTCTCCCAGCAGTGTAAATATTATAGTCTGATTGTGCTTACAGGTAACCCGATACGCCTTGGGTCGACTGAAAACAAACTGGTTAACGTCACCATGCAACGGTGAATGTGAAGGTGAGGTGAGTTCCTCGTCTAGTTGAAAGTGAAGCTCTTCGTACTATTCTTCGTCTGTGACTGTGGGTGTAATTCGAAGTCAAATAATTTATTTCAAGTATGCGTTTTTTTTTTTTTTTTGTAATTCTATGTATAATTTCCTGCAGAGATTCACAATTACTGCATATTATGATATTTATCTGAATGGTTAATTCCTACGTTTGCGTAAAATTGTAGCAAAGTGCTACAGCTTACGAAAATGCGCAACATCTTTATTTCATTTTCTTATGCCTAGTAGGTAGGTTACCTACCTATTTTAAGGATCCAAATTCAAATTAATTTATTTTCTCATTCACAAACAATGGTGTCATAAAAATTTTGACAAGCTTAGAAACTAGTTTGTGAGAGACTTTCGCAATTTCAGGTTTGGTCCCATAGTAAAAGTTGTTCATAGTGATGAGTACAATGACCCCTTATGAGGTTGTACTTTATTTAAGTTACATCTTGTATACATACCTACTTAAACTAGCGCCTTCTTCCAAAAGAGGGAACCTACAGAACGCCACCAGCTACAATCCTTACTGTACTTCCTTTTGCTTCGTTTACGTTCCTGGCCTTTCTGAAGAACATCACCAATAAGCGTTGGTACTTACCTATTGAAAGGATCTGGAGTATTCTGGAGGTCTGTTCCCTAAGCACGAAATCCGTAGTTTTAACCGAAGTTACGGGTGATTCCTACTCCCTATCACCTACGGATATATTATTAGTTCGGGGCCTGACCTAAGAATAAATGACACCAGGATTTGACAGCTGTCCCTACTCCCGATGTGTTTTTGCCCGTCCGAAAAAGTAAATTATTAGTGTGTAGTGTTCATTCCGAAGTTTCGGATTACATTCTGATGGGCCCGTATCTTCGTTGATGGACGGAAACATAGTAAACCCCCTTAGGGCCCCTTGTAGGTCTTGAGACCACATATCCTTCCACCTATTCTATCCCAGTTGGTAAAACATTTAGAGTCTTATTTATAAACATTACTTAAAGTTAGGTAATGATAAGCAACTGTTTAACTATACATTTTTGATGTTTAAACGTTTCTTAGCTTTAGGCAAAGTTTATGAATAAAGGCGTCAGTGTTCCAGCATACTTATATAATAATCAAAGTTCCAAGAATACGAGAAACAATACAAGACTCACATAATAACTATTCACATAAACCACAGTACTGCATCGTCACTCCCTCGATCTGATTCCAACAAAAATAAAAACTAACTTATAACTCGTTCCGAGGATTTCATATTTTAAAACGAGATTGTTTTGAATATGCGTTAGCTTTGTGCTAAGTCACGTTTGAACCTCCGAGAATGGTATTACTATTTTTTTAATGTGTTATAAAGTTGTGTAGTTGCTTGGATATGTAGCGTTTTCTGTCGGTTCTTGCGCTGTAAATCTTGAATGTTCTTTCAATGTGTGTTTTTTAATTTGTAGCGTTACGTTATTGTCGTGGACGTCGATGTCACGGTACCTCGATAACACAGGGAAGTAAAATGTGTGTTATAAAAACACACGAGGGAATTAACATCACGTCTGTAGGTACTGTACTGCCCCGTATAGGCAGCGGTGGCCCAGTGGTGGAGGTCGTAGGTTCGAACTCAGGCAGCCGCTTTACTTTGTGTAAATAATTACAGCACCACTGCTCTCAACAACGGTGAAGGAAAATATCGTGAGGAAACCGGCATGTTGTAGAACAAAAAAATCTAAGACATGTGACATCTACCAACCCGCACTGGGCCCGTGTGGTGGATCACGGCCAACTCATTCTCACAGAGAAGAGGCCTGTGTGAGTTTTCCCAATCAACTTTGATCCTAATGCTTTGGCGATAAAGTTGAAAATCTACTAAAGAAATTTGACAGTTTGTAGGAGCTTGATATGCTGGCGTCTGTACCTTCAGTTTACCCGCATTCACCAGTTATTAAGTCCCATGTAATAGGGGCGAGACTATTGCCATGATCAGGCACAAATCCAGACTCAGGGCTGCTACTGACAAATTCTTGATGGATAAACCCAATAATAGTTAGCCCGACCTGGGAATCAACCCCAGACCTCATGCTCAGGAGTAACGTTTGCGACCACTACATCAACGAGGCAGTTGATGGAGTTATAAGGAGTTTAGGGTTTATAACAGTCAAGAACCTAGGGTTTAAAAGTCATAATTAGTAGAAAATTACTACGATCCGTGCTAACTGGTCATCCATCACTATTACCATACAGTAACATACGTAACACACTACCAGTAGCAATGGGTTTCATTTTGACAAAAGGATATTTAGACGTCGAAACGTCTAAATACCCTTTTGTTTATGTATTTATTTATATAGTTAGTTAAGTCTTTTAATTTAGTACCCAAAATAAAATACCAACGTTTATTTTTAAGTATACATATTTATTTATAAATTACTCGGTCACATGATATAAATTAAATTATGTACAATTAAATAATACAGTTAAATTTATATAAAAATAATTATACAGATTTTGGTCAGCGAGAGGCGAAGGTCAGGCCGTGGTGGCGGCGGCCTGGCCCAGGTCGCTAGCCTACAATCTATGCCAACATTTATTAAACTCAAGCTTTTTTAAATAAGCTGCATATCTGTTAGGTGAGGACGATAAATAAACAAAAAAATAACAACGGATAATAGTTGACAAATAAATAATAACATTTAAAAGTTAACAGTGACTAGAGAGCGAGGATTCGATCGTCCAGGCGTCTTCTCATAGGCATTCGACAGGGTGTAACACTTAACGTAACTTGTTTATTAATAAATAATTTATTATAATATAAAAACTGCTTCACACTTAGACTCCGAATTGTATAAAAAATCGTTACTCATACTCAATATATCGTTTAGCATCCAGTTAGAATAGATAGTGTAAGATTTTGTGTGGGTGTTCCGCAGGGTAGTGTTCTATGCTCCCTGCGGTTCCCAGTCAGTCCATATAGTTTAGTGGTCGACGACGTTAAGGTAGAACGCTGCAAGGGCGTCACCCTTGGAGCCCACGGCGCGCGCCTGGTACTGTCCGGCGTCGTCCGGGCTGCACTTCACGATCTCCAACCGGTACCTGGAGGTTCCTTCCATCATGAACTTGTATCTTGCGGAAGTCTCGTCGATAGGCTTGCCGTCCTTCAACCACTGAAGCTGGAGTGGTGGCTGTGGAATAAAAGGTTGATTTGAATATGTTTTTGAAATATATAATTAATATAAAGGACAAATAATCAGAGTATTCGTCGAAAAGATCTAAACAATACAAAATAATGATTATTGAGAATAGCTGCGCAATCTGATGTCATTAGTTCTGAGAAAGATGCTGCAGTTCATTTAAGTACTTTAGTATCAGCACGTATTTGACCTACTGAAGCGCATTGACATTCTTGCTCAGTGTGTACAATTAGTCAGCAATTTTAAACAACCCCATTGTTTTGTTCCAGCTTATCTCAAGAATTTACCATAATTTTGTGGTTACTCTTCTACATTTATACATGTATTTGTTTTGTAGTGTACATGCATAAATAAATAAAGACAATTTTTGAGCAGGCCATATTGTTTTCGTTAATATCCTAAGCCCTCATTCTTAGCAGCTTACCTAGGTACTAGCATTCTTTGAGTCTTATCTATCAATTTACCAAATCATAGTGAAGGTTTACATTAGACCATTCAACATAAATTTTCATAGAGCTACTTAAATCACACATCAATGTGTAAAAAGTTTAATATAAAGTCGTGCATTAAAGTGAAATGGATTTTGATGGGACTTTAACCATAATGTAGAGATTTTCTTGTGCGAAATTGTAGACGAAACATTCATTTTTCACCCTGGCGAAATCTGGCATGTTTCTAAGGCAAAACTGTTACCTTATCCAGTTCAGTGCTGAATACGGCAGGCTCGGCGTTGCTGACGGTGGCGGAGCTCGGGTAGGCGGTGTAGAGCGGCGTGGTGCTGGCCTCACCGGGCACCTGCACTACCAGGCTGCACGATGAGAAGGACTCGCCGGCGTCGTTGAATGCCTCGCATGTGTATACGCCTGGGGACGAAAAGTAGAGGTAAATGGTTACTAATTAATGATAAGATTAAAATACAATGCTAAGTTTGAGTAGAAGATATCTTAAACGGGATGTACTGGAACTTTTAAGCATTGCGCTTTCAGTATTAGGCAGTCTCGGCCCTAGAAAAAAGCTGAAGAAAATACAAACAGTAAACTATTACTTTTTGAACGACAAACAGCGCCATCTTTTTACATTGTAACAATAAAAAATATAAATATATCTAGTGGTCAAACTCTACACTAAGTAGACACACAGCGCCATCTATCATTCCTACTTAGTACTACTTAGCGTACTCGTTTACTTCAATTCAAAAATGTTCCTTTTTATTCCGTTCCCAATTTTTTACATAACGTCCTTTACAGTGTGCAACATAAAACACAGATGGCGTTGAGTTACTTTTAAATGTATAAGTTCGCTCAGGAATATTGCTTTACTATATTATGGGCGGATTTTTCAATCGACAGATAGGTAATAGATTCGATGAATAAAATTGACGTCTAACTGATTTTGTACGGAAGAACTGTCAAAAATTCAAAATTAGTTCTCGGATAAAGTATCTGGCGTTGGAAAAACAGCCCTATCTAGACTAATGGCCGATTTATATTCAATCGATATAAAGACGTCAATTTTATTCCACGAATAAAAAATATTTATCTATTAAAAAACTAGACCTTAGTAAAGTAGCATGATGTGTCTTATATTAGACTTCAAGGCCTACTTTGATCGAAATAAATATTCCGATTTGACAGTACAAATATGTATATCAACCTGTCATATACCATTGTTATTTTCAGATAAAAGTTATCTGACTATTGAAAAGTCAGCCCCAAGCTGTAAACATATAATTGTACTAACCAGCATCCTCAGGGAATATCTCAGCGATGGATAGCTTGTGAATGTTAGCCTCGCTTGAGTACTGGAAGTCCTTCGACGGCTTGATCTCCTTGTTGTTGTGCAGCCAGATAACATCGAAACGTTCGGCGTTTGTGATTCTGTGAGGAAAGAAAGTGATTTTAATATGGAATGTGGTCCTTAGCGTCAAAAATAGTTCTTGAGAGCCTGTTTCAGTATCTGAATTGGATTGGAGTGATTGAATTGTCGCCACAGTTTTAAAACAGAGATGAATAAAATATAAATAATAAACGTTGAAATACTAAATAAATAATTTTCAATAATTATTAGATACGCGCAAATATTGAAGATTTACGTTATTTATGTTAAGTTTTCAGTTAAAGTGTCTTACCTGCAGGACAGCGTGACAGCGTCTCCGTCAGTGACAGTCTGTGATATCGCGTGGTCCACTATTCTAGGAGGTTTGTCGCCCAATTTTACTGCAGCCGCCGTCGCGGTGCTTTCCATTGCTGCGAAAACAAATAAAAATATTATAGATTGTGGCGCCACTTCTTCTGCCCAGCTAAACCACTAGGAAGTAGTAAGGGTCATTTTGGCGGACTATCTTATGTAATTTTGACGTTCGAAATGCGCTGATTCTCAGCCTAGTTTGAATAAATGACTTTTGATTTTAAAGTATGAGAGATACACAATTCCCTGACTGTAAACTTTTATATAAAAAATAATGATTTACTACTGTCCGAATGAACAAAATAACCATCTAGTTTATCGGACCAGACTTGAATCTAGACTGAATTAGTTAGACCTAACCTCTTATTACGTCCGTTGTAAGTAACTTTTACTGAACGCTACTAAATATGGATGCGAGAAAGTTTGCTATGGGTAATCTAACACCGGAAAGTTCTGTATTTAATTTTTTGTCCTGGCGACGCTAGTTTTTCACTTCACAACCATTTATTCCCACTTTCAGAGTAGGTAGTGATAATTATGATGCAAAATGCACAAAGTCGACATCTGAATCCTAGAGTCACTACTACTCACTTGGCGCTAATTATTTAGATACAGCTTTCCCAAGAAAAGTATGCGCTTCGAGAATCATCGTAAATTTTCGGAAATACGGACTCTCAAGATATAATATAGAGCTGTTACAAACCATAGAAGTGCTTTCTTATTTTGTATTACCATGTTAACAAAATTATAGATTAACACCTTTATGCACTTCCATAAAGACTTTTAAAAATGTTTGAGTGACAAATGACGATATGCGACCGAAGTCCGATAGAGAGAAATCTTTATACAAACGCGCAATGATAGGTACAAAACGCGGTACTTACTGCAAAACTTATAAGCATTGCCTCTGAGGGGGGTTACTCTGTTCGTGAGAACTCGGAAACACGAAGATTGCCGAAGAGCATAGCTTTTCTGGTTTACCTGTGCTATGGAACAAGTCAAGGGACGCGGCCCTTTGCCTCCCGTTTTTACTTGATGTTTGATATCGAAACTGTTCGAAGGCTCGATGAAGTTTGCAGAAGTTGTAAATAAAAGTAGCGACATACCTTTGACAGTGACTTTGCACTTGGTCTCAATCTCGCCCTGGCTGTTGATTGCCTTCAGAGAGTACACTCCCTCGTCTTCAGGGAATACCTCGTTGATGGCTAGTGATGCGACACCGTTCTTGTACTTGAGGTCTACAACCTGTACAGGAAAAGTTTTGATTACAACGATATAAGGGTTTTTCATGCATAAATCCACACCCATCAATGCCACATCTAGTAAAAATCAAATTCATACATCCATGTTTTAACTTATGATCGAGTGTATATTATCTGTTTACCCACATTATATTTTTTTCTTTGCTATTTTTTGTTTTGTTATTTTATATACGTACAGACGCCAGCACATCAAGCTACTACAATCTGTCAGATTTCTTTAATAAATTTTCAACTTTATCGTTAAAGCATAAGGTTTAAAGTTGATTGGGAAAATCTGACAATTTCGGGTAGCTTGATGTGCTGGCGTCTGTACATCTGTGCGCTCTAATTATTAATATTACTTTTACATGTTGTTTTACAGTAAGTGAATTATGTATGCAATTCTTATGAGAAATAAAATTGTTCTTAAACCTTAAATTAGATGGAAATACGAAATACCGGCAATAGTACGGTATGTCTGTGAGATTTATAAACCTTTATTTTGGTTTCACTGTAATAAAGTTTTTACTTTCAGTATCATGTGCAAGGGAATCTAAAAGAAATTGAAATTTGTATTTTGTTAATGTAAAAGTTACGTTTTTTTTTTATCTGCAACTTTTTCAATGTTTTCGAGGATATTTAATATCAGCAAAGCGTTATGCTCCTAACGATCCAACCAATCCAACTCATAATAATTACAAATAAGCAAAACTTCTTCGTAAGTTAACCCTTTGCACTCCAGCCTAGTAATGCATAGAGGCTACCAGCAACTCCAGCACTATATTAATTCCAAGTACATACCTATGATGTAGAAGAACAATAGAGTCGTTT